>JBBELK010000772.1:600000-1121199 GCA_037783545.1 Henricia sp. BOLD:AAB3569
AAACTGAATTCCTTAAAAATTCCTTGGATGTTTGAAAAACAATGGGGGAACAATGGTAGGGGGAAGTCTCTTTGCCACATATCTTGCTGCATACATATGAGTGGCGCTGGCGCGCGAATGTAGGCCTACTACAGGTACGTGCGTCCACGGTTACCATGCATGTCCTATTATTCCGATAAGGTTATTACTTTTTACTTTTTACCTGCAATAATCTGTAGAATATAACAAACAAAAGAGAGGGAGCCTGAGTGTCTCCTCTATTACCTCATATAATTCCAGTCATATTGCCGGTAAGTAACTTTTGTGTAATTCAGGAATTATGTATTTCGTTAATGTCGGGGAGACTCATAAAATAATTAACTTTCATGTCGACGCCAGAACCGACTGTCCGAACTCCGTTTCCAGGGTTTACTGTGTTAGAATGCCGCAAACGTCACGGTCACCCGAGGACCAATTTGCTATCTTTATAATGCCGCTCGTGTCTTCATAAACCAGCACGAGCGCGAGCTAGCTGCGGCTGTAGTTGCAGCATCTCTGGTATGCAGAGTGGCCGGCTTACTCTGTCTACTTTCATGCCAATTCCAGACTCTTTCATGACCGATATTAACCATCTGGAAATGGTCGATGTATCTGCAGGGTGGTAAGGTTTTCGATACGTGAGGAAAACTGGTTGAGACATGATGCGAAATGTGTAATAGTTCTTTCAATATACTCCTCCAGAGTACGAACGACGCAAAGTTTGCGATTACCAGAATAACCATGTAACGCAGATCGAGTGACTTTCTGCATGGTGAGGTTTGCAGGAGATCGATATGCACTATAGTGACTTGAAACTTGATCTTCTTCATTATTATTAGTTAGTAGTATTAGTATTTCTTTCTGGTATTCATACCAAGGATTCCTCAATAGTACTCATTGCACTGTCACTCGTATAGCGTGAGGAAACCCATGAAGAATTAGAAATGGCCAGAGACACCGGGGAATTCCCTTGCTCTTCACGAAAGAATGCTATGATGGGATCTTTAGAGTGCGTTACCATTACCTAACACACTGGCCCAACGGCTTTACATCCCTTCCGAAGGATGGAGCAAGTGTGGTTGAGTGCCTTGCCCAAGGGCACAGGTACCGCAGCCGGATTCGAACCCGCAACCCCAAGTTTTCACCCATTATGGTCGTTGACGAATGCCGGACATGCCACTGGCTAGTTTCCAAGATAGATGCTTAATGAGTAGACTCCCTTGAAAAACCGACCAAGTGATGTTGTCCTATTGGAGATCCCTCAATAAATTTATGGGCAGATAAAACAGCTGAACGGCACTTAATGTCCTGTATTGCAAGCCATTTTCCAGCAGCTCTAGAAGATCGAACTGGATCAACATGTCGTCCGAGACATCAGCTATACTCCAGCGTTCGAGTCCAAGCGGATTCGAACTGAGAGACAGTTCCACGTCTCCATGATAGATATGATGACAAGTTCGTTCCCAATCTTGCCGGATACCTTTCACGCGGAGACTGAGTTGCATTTGCCGTGGGTGCCATTAATTGGAAGGCGAGATCTTGGCGTTTGGGCAAAAGATAGAGGATTGGTAATTACCAGTTAAAAGAGTCTGGGGGTACCATGGTTATGGGTTTTCCAAACTGGAGCTACCAGAATAATGTCGGTTGCCTTCGCTCTCTGCAGGCATAGGAGAAGAGCAAAAGGTGGAAAGGCATGCATATAGCCCTTGATGTTTTGGCGTCCAGTTTTAAGGGAGCGCATCGATCACTCGCCACGATATAATGGATCATCTGGTTTCTTGCATCTTCCTTTCGCAAGGGTCTTTCCTGCACTCGTACCTCGCTTGTTCTTGGCAAGCGAGGTATACGAGTGCAGGAAAGACCCTTGCGAAAGGAAGATGGGTTTCTTGGTGAATTCCCAGTTGAGAATTCACCCGTGTGGCAAATAATGTCTACCTCTTTTGAAAACCAAACTTGGTCATGATCTTGTTGAATATCCGACCCGCAACCCCACGTTTTCACCTGTGATTGCGAGTCAATGACCAAAACCATTGAAGTTGTTCTGAACGCAGGGTTCCTTCACAATGGAAATATCTTTGAAATAATGGTATGCAATGAACTTAGGCACGTTCCCATTGGACTTTCTTTTCCGCTGCCTCGCGGGAAGTTACCGCGACCTTCGGTAACATTCCTTCGTGTAATCTTCCCATGCGTTCCCATTTGTAATTGTTTCCAGTGCCCATGCGGAAAGCTACCGCGACCTTGCAGTAAAATAAGGAGCATCCACGGGGTTGGCATACCCCGCGGATTAATAAAATATGCCAGAAACTAGTATTGTTGCGGCGTCACGGTGCATGGGTTGAACATTATCATTGAACATTCCATGCAAATGTGCAAAGAAAGGTTGGGCGTTGCTGCCACTTGCTTGCGCTGTTGTGCATGTTGCACCAGGTGCATGCAGTGGCTGCAGGTTGTTGTATAGGCTTTGGCCGCTCGGGCCAGGCTTTGGCCGCTCGGGCCAGGCTTTGGCCGCTCGGGCCAGGCTTTGGCCGCTCGGGCCAGGCTTTGGCCGCTCGGGCCAGGCTTTGGCCGCTCGGGCCAGGCTTTGGCCTTGCCTTTAGTCAAGGCATCAGTGGCGATGTTTGTATTGTGCACGGTTTTGCTAGCGCTTGAGGAAAGACTAACATTCATACTGCAGACTGTCTGTGTGTGCTAGTCTTTCTTCAAGCGTTGGTAAAACTGACTGCGCGCGAATGATATAACTCGCCACGGCAGCCTTGACTGAAGGCTAGCCTTAGCCCCGCGTGCGTAGTACAGCTCGGATATTGATGTAATACTAGGTGCCGCCCATGGCGATGATGGCGAGGCAGACACCCGGCGGACGGCCTGCCGCGAGACCGAACCCGCAGGCACTATAGCCTACTTAGCCGATGCTCAGCTAAAGAGCTACGTTGCGAAAACTTGGATCCTATTAATTCCTTGGACAAGTTTGTCCTTGGAGCTTAGTAAAACGCGACTAAATCACACTGTGCCACGAACATGTATACGAACACGAGGACCCTGGATTGATTGTACTCGATAGGTGGACATCACGTGCATGGGTACGGGTCTACATATTTTGAATTAATTAGACAATACTTCCAACTTCCATAATACATGTATGACCGAGTCTCTCCGACATTAGAGAAATGTCGAAATACATAAATATTCATACCCCATGAAAAATCTGAGAGTTTTACATCTATCTCATACCTGAAAAAGCTGGAGTGGTGTAACGTGACCCAGGGTCATTTTAGTTCAGCGGCATGGCTAATTTGAACGCAAACGGCCGGCCGTGTTTGTGCGTAGAATGTGGACCGGGATCCAGTCTATGTACCCACTGTCATGCATGTCAAGATGGCGGCGCCCAGGAGGGTCGTGCTTTTGAGCATATTTCAAATCGTTTTTATCTATTCACACTTATTTGTCGCAAGTCAAAAAGATCCAACCGACTATTTTAAACGTGAACATTCTCTGATGCGGCCATATACAGGTAAAAAATGTGTTCAGAAACTGACAAACGACTGCCACGTCACACGATGCGGGATGCGTACGGTACTGATTAAAGGAACACGTTGCCTTCGGGTTGCGCTTTATTTGGGCGTTTTTGGGCTATTACAAGCGTTTGAAGTATAATGAGCACGATCTGAAAGATGTTTAAAAAGTAGAATATAATGATCCACACAAACGTGCCTTAGAAATGCTTCAATTTTGCGTAATTTCTCGAAGCAGCACGCTCCGCCATTTATGGGAGTCAAAATCTTGACTCCCATAAATGGCGGAGAAATTATATTAGTCTTATTTCCAGCCTGGAGAAAGAAATTATTTTTCCTTCCTCCGTTGCGTGTGATGTGCCTGTTTTTTTAAATTCGTGTCTACAATAACCATTGGGTATATCATCCAAGTCCTTTCTATCGGTTTGTCCCATGACAATATTCTTACCCTGATTGGCGAGGTTTTCGTTTTTTCTTTTTTGACGCGTCTGCTGTGTTCTCTTGACGATCCATTTTTTGACAGCCAGTCGGGGTGTGTGTGTGTTTACATTTCACACATGTCTCGGGAGGCGGAGAATGGTATGGTACCTTGCGTTCATCTGATAGGTTTACCTGACCACTGGCTACGGCGCCAGCCTAACTCCTGTTCGTCGCTGCATTTTGCCCACTACCCGGACGATCGTATTGACGGCTTGAAATACGTATACATTTCGCGGGACATGTAGTGGGGGTCAGAGGTCAGTGTTTGTTTTTTTAAATTACTATTCACTAATTATAACACATTAAATGTGTTTTATTGCAAGAACAACTCTTAATAGGTATAAGGACCACCCTCAAACATGAGATTTCGTGAAATCTGAAGGCAACGTGTTCCTTTAATAATAGGAACGTGACAATCCATGAATCGGACGTCACGTCATGCACGTGACCGCATTCGTGTGATTCAGTTTTTTGTCTGTCGCCTGAGGTGTATGATTTTCAAACATCCATATATTTGGGATGTTTAAATTTTGTTTAAAAATTAGTTAGTCGTACATTGTACATAATGAAACTATTTATTTATAATTAATAAATTATAGCCTGACAGTGATACCCAAAATCTTGGAATCGTCGATGCTGCTCAAGAGGAATATTTTTGTCATGTTCCTATACTGATAATTACTTCCAGATTCTGAAACAGTTAATCTTGTGATCTTTGTTGGATTCGGATTCCCAATAAAAGTGAACTAAGTTGAAGAAAAACAAATTAAATATTTTAGGAAACAAGGTCATTATCAAGAAAACATTTATTAGCAATAGGGATAACCACTTAAAAAGATACAACTTTAAATTCAATTTCACAACAAGTGAGGCAATGTTATTCATCTTTTATGTCTTTACTTTATATTCAAAAGTGCGAAAAATACATGCTAAACTATCCCACTGGCCCTTCAATTCTGTTGAAATGAATTTACTACTCGGACTTCAACAGTTTCAAGGGTCCCAAAATTATACAGAGAAAAGAAAAAGTATCGTCTATTCTGTCTCTCCCTCTCCCAATCTCTTCTTCCTTTCTCTTTCTCTTCCTTTTGACATGAACACTTTTTATGCACTTACCTGGAGTTTCGAACCGTCGCCATCCACTTTCATGTAGTCAGTGAGCTTTCCTTTCATAAAGTGGATCGTTGTCATTTTGCCTCGAAATTAGAATCACACCCAACAATTTCCTCCTAGTTGTGTCCTACAGTGGTTTGAGATGTCCATGATTGGAAAATGATTCAAAAAAAAGACTTACAGAACTGTTTTTGAAGCCAAAATTTCCTCTTGCGTGGAATCCGGACGAGGATTTTCTTTGGGGGTAGAAACTGCAGCAATTTGCCACAAGTCCAACTTGAAGTCTTATGTTTTTTCTTAACTTTCCCTTCTGTCTTCCTTATGTGATGCACTCAAAACAGCGCCCTCTGTCTGTGATTTATTGCAATGAAATCTTCAAAGTTGAAAAAGGCCACCTTTTATTGATTTTACATCCAAACGAACAATAGTACGTCTTGCTGAACAAGTAATCCGTTATTATGAAGCAAAGCTTGGGCACAAAGTTGTTTAGCATGTCACAGGCCCTTTAAGTTGTATTTGTGCAAGCAGTTGCTTCATCTCATGAATATTTCAAATAATGAATGTATTATGTACACCTTATCTAAATATATGAATAATAATAAGATAATATTTGCATATATTATTTAGCCTGTTCCAAAATAACAAGCAAGGTAAAATTTTAATATTTGAATCATGTCGTAAAAAAGTGTCCCTTGCAAGTGAATCCCCCCTGTGGTGCAGAGTGGACGAGCTCTCTGCACGTGCTGATTGAGCGCTCACATTAGAATATGGCGGCTTGCTCGAGCGCACTTTCATTCTGCAGCACTCGTCACAAAAAATGCATAAAAATTACACTTTTCTGAAGGGATGCAAATCTTCCTAAGCTTAATTACTAGAGTGGGAATCCTTTCCTAAAGTGAGATAACTTTAAGTTTGTTATTTTTTAAACTGTTGACGTCCGATTAGTAAATTCATTCCCTTCTGTTTTACTGATAACATCTCTGGAAAACACTTATCACGTCTCAAAACGGGTTGTGATGCCACGCGATTGGCCTGAGCTGTGCGCAGGCTTTTATTCAGGTACCTATATGAGACTGGCGGAAACAAAAAGTGTTTCCTCACAAAATCTTAATTTGTTCTCGCCCAATAATTTGTGTTTTTCTATCAAATCTAGCTGCACTTACCAATGCTTGATGAGCCATTTTAAAGGAAAAAAATGTTGATCAACTTCTCAACTCTTACCGTGGGGACTTGACTACAGCTCTGATTGTAGACCTATTAGCTCACCAGCAACTGCTTATAAACTAATGGGCTATTTCAAACATAACAGTGCTACTTTAATGTATGCTACTTTGACAAAATGTGTGCATCGTCCTGAGGGCCGGTTTTATAAGCGAGTCTTTCCACGGTAAAGGGGGCATTGTGGCAACAAGGACAATATTATACCTTTGTCTGGTCTCAAAATAAAAGAACGGCCTAAAATGCAACACAAGTGTCCGTCCCGGTTACGAGCGTATATTGGAAATTTGTACACAGGATTTTTTTAAAGGCATGTTGTCACACTATTTGTAACCCTTTTCGGGCCTAAGTTATCTCTTCAGAACAGCTTAAACTTATTTTGTTTGTATTTTGAGACCAGACAAAGGTATTTCCTCGTAAATATGGTCTGTGTTGTCAACATGCCCCCTTTACTGTGGAAAGACCTAACTGTAAACTGGTTTTATAATTTTAGTAAGTTCTTCCTTTTTGAATGGCAGGTTCAGGAGTAAATCTACCAATGTGGGACATGCTCGGACACACCATGATCACCAATAACTACATCCGGCTAACTCCAGATAGACAGAGTCGCTCTGGAGCAATATGGAATAAAGTGGTAATTTCGCTTTCTTATATCAATTCCAAGATTTATGGCACATCAGTTTAGTGAAACGTAAAGGAAATTCACTAGAATTCAAATTGAAAATGGCAAATTGAATAGGGGAGCGCGTGTGGTCTAATGGGTATGAAGCGGAACTCCCAGTCAGAGGTTGTGGGTTCAAGCCCCACTTCGACCAACGTGTCTGTATCCCTGGCAAGGCACTTAATCCCAGTTGCCTCGTCAACCCAAGCGATATTTGGGAAGCTGTTAAGGGGAATGCCACAATCTAACTGCTGATAGGGTTGAGCGCCAGGCCAGCAGCCACCTAGTTAAAGCGAAATGGTTCTGGTGATTCCCTGATGGCAGCGATAATAATAATGGCAACAGCGCCAGGAGCACCCCGCAAGGTGGACATGTGCGCTATATAAGAATCCACCATTAATTAATTAACCTTTCTGCCTGCATGTTTTTGTGTTTCTTGACCAAGAACGGACAATTTGGCACACATTTGAACAACGACTAGTTAGTTGACCATTGGTTCATTCAAGATTTCATCACACGAATGCATTTTTACCGCCAATCCTCTGTGCACTACCAGTGATGGAAGCCCCCAAATTCTTCGCATTCAAATTACACATAGTACGCTGATGTTGCTACGTGGTGCAAGCCATTGCCTAGCAATCAACAGTCCGGTTGCTTTATGCCTTTATCTCCTACTTTATCTCCTACGGTGAACACGGTATTGATTCTGTACTTCACACCTGCCGTGTGCATCACACAGCAACAAAAATGTAGTCTGGTCAAATGGGTACTAAGTGTGTACTTTTAGAAGGCTAAAAGTGTTGTTTTTGACGTTTATATTGGGACGTTATCATTTTCTAGTAACACTTTTAGCCCCTTAACATTTTAACCCCATTCGCCGTGTGGAACATTCCTACACGCCCTCAATAGTCCAAATACCCGTGTGAAAAATCTTACCGTAAATTCCAAATCAGACATTTAAAAGCACACCATGGAGGTCCTTGTAATCTCAAGACTTCTGTACCCTCCTTGTTCTTTTTCCATAAAACATCAAAAAAGGATAAAAGGGAGCAAAATTTGGAGTAAAATCGACAAATCTGGAACAGACGGGGGACTTGACTTCGCTACTATCGCGTCAAAAGGAAAGTAGTCCCACCAACGCGGATGGATTTTGTTTACACCTCTTAAGCCTAGACTGGCCCCCTGTCCACATATTTACTTACCCACGCGTCATATGTGAGTGAGAGCAGCGTAGCGCACATAGACAGGGACCAGTCTAGGCTTAACATAGTGTAAACAAAATCCATCCGCGTTGGTGGGACTACTTTCCTTTTGACGCGATATTAGCGAAGTCAAGTCCCCCTTCTGTTCCAGATTTGTCGATTTTACTCCAAATTTTGCTCCCTTTTATCCTTTTTTGATGTTTGAGTCATCATGGTAAAAGAAAGACAAGGGTACAGAAATCTTGAGATTACAAGGACCTCCATGGTGTGCTTTTAAATGTCTGATTTAGAATTTACGGTAAGATTTTTCACACGGGTATTTGGACTATTGAGGGCGTGTAGGAATGTTCCACACGGCGAATGGGGTTAAAATGTTAAGGGGCTAAAACTGTTACTAGAAAATGATAACGTCCCAATATAAACGTCAAAAACAACACTTTTAGCCTTCTAAAAGTACTAAGTGTGCATGTGAAAGGAAGTACGAAAACCAGACGCTGTTCATTTTAAAATATTTTTTCTCAAATTATTTCTTAAACAGCCCAACAAGAGCCCTAACTGGGAAACACACATTGAGTTTCACGTCCATGGACAGGGGACGACGCTATTTGGGGACGGCTTTGCAGTCTGGTACTCAAAGGACAGAATGCAGAGTGGTATGTTTTATGCATCAAGCTGCTGTTTGGTACAAGACAAGTGTGGAAAGTTAACAATTTCATTATCCCATCAGATGTTCAGTGCATAGGATTGTGATTGCTGGGTTTTGCTGGAACTTTGCTTAATTGTCTTCTGGGGAAAAACTGCAACAAAACACATTCCTGAGTGCAAGAGAATACAAATTAAAGGCAGTTTACCTGATTGGTATCTCGAAACTTAGAAATGTTCACAGATTTATGCCTAACTTACACAATATAAACATGATGACCGTAGAAAGCTTCCCCTGAAATGGTTTTGTCTGAAGTGCTATAGTCTTTGAGAAATGAGTAAAACAATTATTTTTCGTCTCATGAGACGAAAATTCAATTCGCCCCAAAACCATTTCGCCCTAGTGCCATTTCGCCCAAAATCACTTCGTCCAAACACTACATCGCCCAAATGCTAATTCACACTCAAACCACTTCATGCACAGGCCGTGGTTCAGGGCGAAATGGTTCAGGGCGAAGTGATCTTGAGGCGAAATGTCTGCAAACCCTTTTTTGACTGTTTTCTCAAAAGTTAGACGAAGTACGGAGCTGGTTTTTTGCTCAGGTTGGTTTTAATCATGCATATCTTCAATCACACACTCAGGGGGATAAAACTATTTGTAACAGTTTACCAATCATGTATACTATCTTTAAATGTGATGTGATGAATCAAAATTAGTCGGAACTCGGCAATCCTTTTGAGATATAGACCAAAATACATTTTTAAAGATAGTATACATGATTGGTAAACTGTTACAAATAGTTTTATCCCCCTGTGATTTGGGGGCGAAATGGCACTTGGGCGAAATGGTTTTGGGGAGAATTGAATTTTCGTCTCATGAGACGAAAAATAATTGTTTTACTAATTTCTCAAAGACTATAGCACTTCAGACAAAACCATTTCAGGGGAGGTTTTCTAAGGTCATCATGTTTATATTGTGTAAGTTAGGCGTAAATCTGTGAACATTTCTGATTTTCGAGATACCAATCATGTATACTGCCTTTAAAGAGGGGGAGCCGCGAAATCAAAATGAGCCTTGTTTTACAAAAACAGAAGGGAAAAACTGTTGCTAAGAGAAAAACACAAGTGAAATCTGTATGGGAAGTGGTGAAAAAAATGCCTGGATTAAAAATGATTATGTGTAGAGTGGGGAGAGGGTAATGCATAGTTCCGACCTGTCAATCAAGCCTAACCCGCCGACCAATCACAACAGAGCTATCAGACGGCGCCCACATAGGTCAAAGTGATGCAATCATCACGCAATCACGCATTTTCTGCCCATACAGTTTGTATGTTGTATGCGCCAGTGACCGGGTGAATTTTGGTTTCAATGTCCGGCGATTCGCTGTTCAGAGGTAGGAAAGCGCATTTTTATGAATATATGGCATCCCTGCATTACTAGCCCTTCGCTCAGTGTGTGCTACGGTAACTGTCGACCCTAAAACATAAATCAGGCCTTCATTTTAATAAATCTGAGGAGAGCTGTGCATCGCTCTCCTTAAATCAAAAGAATGAATTAAGGAGAGTGATTTGCTCTCGCTAACAAAACGCAAGTTTAAAGGCCCTGGACACTATTTGTAGTTACTCAAAATGACAACCAAAGGTGTCTATGCCTTTAATAAACACATACTCAAGAAAAGGAACACAACATTCACCAGTAGTTCAACTTTTTCTTACTCAATTTAAAGAGTTTAATTATGAAACCGTTTTTTTTTATACCACCTCTGACAATTCCATTAGTTTGCAAAATAAAAACCCAGAGTTGAAAGACAAACAGTGACACACACAGTCACATTTTAATGTTTGTCATTGACCAATCACAACTGCGAAACTTAACCACCAATTGAGCTGTTTGATAATAATAATAATAATAATAATATTGTTTGAATGGTGATCGGGTTTTAAGGCCAGTAATTATTCAATGAGAAACATGGCCCAATTTCATCCTTAGCACAATTTTCATTTAATTAGATGCAAGGGTAAATTGCTGGCTAACCGCGAATTTCAAACCCGGAAGTAAGGGCAGGTGTTTTCCCGCTAGCGGCCGCCGGACCGCCACATGTTTGTATATGATTTATAGCAAGGTTCATGAAGTCAAAGACTCAAAGTTACATGCATCTTATGTAGATTGTTTTGAAAATAAAGTTTATGTAACTTAGACATAATAAAAATACCTTTGAAGGATGTGCATAATAAAGAAAAATCTCCAAAAATTCACGGAGAGTTGAAGCAGGATGACGAAGTCCGCAAGTCAACAAATTCACCGGTTTCTCCGACGGCAGCAGCACAGTGCACAGACTAGTGCACAAACACGGTAAGTATGAAGGCACATGTACAAACTGTACAGTGCCTTCACCTGGGACGGCCTGACGCATGTGCTATGTACGATAACAGTTGGCCCAGTCGCTCCATTACGCCCACGGCGATTGGCTAGTTTCAGTGCACGTGGTGACTTTAAAGCGCAAAAAAGCCGGCCGGATACCTTGCGTTTCGTCCGTGATCCGATCACGATAGCGCTATAGCGCACGTTATGCAGTCGCATCACAAGGTGTACGGGTTTTGCGATGCGTTTTGATGGCGATGTGGTCACGATTTTGTGTAGGCCTACGTGTCCGTCGAAACGCAATCGCAAAATTTCGAGCATGCTCGAAATTTGGCGTCTGTGGAATCGCAACGGAGTGGGAACGCAAGGAGTACATTTTTCAGCGATTTCGATCTTACTGCCCAAAATAAAATATAGGCCCTATGCCACACGTTTTAAAGGTATTTGATTCCCTTTTTTCTATCGTACATGGCTTTTGTCATGCGTTCGGTCCCATCCTATTCGATCCCGAGTAGGCCTAAACTAAAACCACAAAGGACAGTGGCACAGAACTTGACATGACATTGTAGGTACTGCAGCCGATCTCGCTGTACAACCAAATATTCAATCGCCATCGCACGCACCCTGACCATCTTGACACGACTGCCGCTTTTGTTATTGTCGCCTTTCAAGTTGCCGAATGCCGATGGTAAGCTCGGCCCCCGAAGGCACTCAGACCGACAACCAATAGGGAAGCTTTTTACAAACAACCCGTAATGACACCTCCAATCATTTGCGGTAATTTAGCGCTCGCTGTCATGACATGCATGCAGCTGGGCTTGAAAGGGCGCCCTCATTTGATGACGAATAGTTGGGCTTTTGTTATGGGACATGTTCAGTGAAAAAGCTGTTTCCTGCTTACCTTTTGGGCGTGTTTTATGCAGATACATGTACCCGTCCTCAGTCGGTTTCTGTCTGTATGACGAAGAAATGCTGTAAACCAGCGTCCAAAACCAATTTGCGTCCGTAATTCATTCTCTCGGTCTTTGCTGGGCTGCACTCCCGGCGACCAAACTGCCCAGGCGACGAGTTCCGTCCCATTTTCCCGAAAATATTCTACATTGCCTATTTATCAATTCCATGGTTTTTGGGCAAACTTCCTGAATCCTCAAAATGCAGCCAAACTTGCAAGATTTCCGATCACACGACCGGTTGCAAAGTTTGATGCACGATCGGCAGCAAAGTTTGAGAGAATTTAGGCCTATCAAAAATAATCACACGCACACCAAATAAACTAGGCCAAAGCTTCTTTTAATGTATCACATTGTATTACATTGAGCTGCCAGCAGTGCAGCACATATCACAGAAACCACCACAGACAATGTAATACAATACTCCATAAGTATCAATGGGCAGTGAATTCCCTCAAAGGGCCAGGGGAGCCGTTAATGTCGGCACTAGAATAAGTGGACACAAAAGACGCATCCACGATCTTTTCTTGTTTTTCTTTCGTGGTTTTTGCTTTCGGAAACAATCCTTTTCATAGGCTTACTTTTTTCAACAATTAGCGTTTTGAAAAAAATGCTCTTGTTAAAATTGTAAGGAGCGCTTTTTTTTGCTCTCCTTAAAAATTTTAAGGAGCGCGGAGGAGCGCGAGCGCGATCGCGCTCCTTTAAAATGAAGGCCTGATAAATACCTTTGAGTTTTCTCCAATGAATCTGTGCTTTCCATGCCGAGTCCCGTTGGTTTGTACGTCGTGTCGCCATTTTTTGCGATGGCTTGTGAACACATAGCAACAATATCTAAGGGGCGGGGTTAACTGGGCAATCTCGGAACTATGCATTGGGACATTGTCGTGACGTTGCACGTATGGGTCAACTACTTGCATGTAATGAATAATGTAGCAGTAGGTAGTTCGAAAAAGGCTTTATTGCAAGACAGAAGGCGTATCGTTCGCCCAGCCTTTGTATACTCTGCTGAGATGCCCAATTATCCCACATTTTACCAAACAATATAACCCCAACACCATAAGGCCCTGCCAAAAGGCTACCCCAGTGTTTGCATGCCTGCCAGGTACAGGTGCGGACGCTGCTCAGCGTCCTCACCATCGGAGAACACTAAATATGTGTTAAAACTGTTTAAAACTTTGCACACAATGTAAATCTTTGCATTTGTCTTGCATCCTTCCACAGGAGAAGTCTTTGGCAGCAAAGACTATCACACAGGCCTGGGAGTCTTTTTCGACACATACAGCAACCACAATGGGCCACACAATGTAAGTACAGTTTAACTATAGTCTAGACTTTTAGTCAGACTTCCTGGGACCAGTCAGGGAATGGCAATGGGGTTTTAACCCTTTCAGCCCCACATTGTTTATTCACACAGTGCTCCCCAGTCCCACGTTTTTTCGTGGCAAGAATTTGGCGCGCGCGCATTGCTGACGAGCCTATGCTTTTAACTGATCTCAGAGATGGAAATAAAAGGTCGGATTTTATAATTTCATGAACTTCTTGTTCATTTAAATTTTCCCCACAAGTAATAAATAGGATTTTAAGAATTTTTTAAGTGGACCCCAAATCATTGGGTGAAACTGCTTATTTTGACTGAAAATGGTACTGAAAAAAGAGCCGCACACTATAGACCTTATGCACGGTGGCCATGATAGAGGGCAGTCACATTGTGACAGTGCGTCATGCACGAGTAGGCACTTTGTGGGTCTATTGTCACATCATTTGAATATGAAAACCTGCCCTCTGTCATGGCAGCCATGCATAAGGTCTATACTGAACATCTGGCCAACATTTTCCACAATAATTCCACAAATTACTATTTTATAAACGGCACAATCAAATTGCCCCAAACAGAGCAATAGCTAGCACTGGGGGCTAGTTAAATAGACCTGTAAGCACAAGCTTTTCTGCGAGTCATATTTTTTCAAGTTCCAAAATGTAACGTTTTTATTTTTGTGTACACAGCATCCCCACCCATACATATCAGCCCAGATAAACAACGGAACAATGCACTACGACCACGACCGAGACGGCACACACACGGAAATTGAGGGATGCCACGCCCCTTTCAGAAACCGTGACCACGAAACAACCGTTGCAATCAGATACATGGGTGGACGTCTCGCTGTAAGAATTTTTTATGAAAATACCCTAAGCCTTCAGGAGCTTTTTCCAGAAAATTTATTTCGCTCTAACCTAACAATTGTAAAAAAAAATACCTCACCAAAAAATCCAAGGGAAGAAAACATGAAATTTGCATTCTCCAATTTTGATGTGGAAGCAAAAAGGTTGGTGTAATTACTGCACTGCTTCATGTAACCAAATAATTTAGTTTAAAAAACATGGGTGTTTTTTTGACAATATCCTTCAAAATATACAGATTGAGATCTGCGAAATTTCAGAATGGTAATGACAAAAATATGACAAATGACATGGTATAAAAATCACAACAACCATGGAAAAAATACGGGTTCAAAAAATGTGATCTGGGCACACTCCTTTAACAGACAAATTTTGGTGGTTTTTTTGGAAGGTTATGACCGATATTGAAGGCAAATCAGACTGGAAGGTGTGTTTAGACGTCGATGGCATCAAACTACCAACGGGTTACTACTTTGGTCTTTCAGCGACAACGGGAGAGTTAGCAGGTGGGTTGTATTCAAAACCCTGGGGCTGATTTCACCAAAGCTTTGCAATGATTGCCCATTAAAGGGCCTGTGACATGCTAAACACTTTGTGCCTAAGCTTTGCTTCATAATGAAGGATTACTTGTTCAGCAAGACATACTATTGTTCGTTTGGATGTAAAATCAATAAAAGGTGGCCTTTTTCAACTTTGAAGATTTCATTGCAATAAATCACAGACAGAGGGCGCTGTTTTGAGTGCATCACATAAGGAAGACGGAAGGGAAAAGTTAAGAAAAAACATAAGACTTCAAGTTGGACTTGTGGCAAATTGCTGCAGTTTCTACCCCCAGTTTTGTCATGGCTTACAGCAGGCAACATGTAAAACAAACTCAAACAGCCATGGATTACAAAAGTTTCAGGAGAATGGAGAAAAAAGTGGAATCTTTTGTGCACAGTTGAATGTGATTTTCCAGTGTTTGCCTCTTGTGACATCTTGTAAATTAAAGTCTATTTAGCAATTTTTTTTTAGGGTTTTTTTTAAAACCATTTCACAAACACTTTCTGTTTGTGTTGGTCTTCAGAAAGCTCTTTTGGCCATAATTTCTTTGCAACGACTGAAATACAACCGAGTTATTCAACGGTAAAATGGGCATTTTAGCAACACAGACCATATTTTCCAGAAAATACCTTTGTCTGGTCTCAAATTTAAAAAATAGTTTGTTATTCTAAAGAGATAACTTGGGCCCAAAAAGGGTTACAAATAGTGTGACAACATGCCTTTCTAAAAACCCCGTGTACAAATTTCCAATATACGCTTGTAACTGGGACGGCCTAAAATGTAACAAGTGTCCGTCCCGGTTACGAGCGTATATTGCAAATTTGTACATGGGGTTTTTACAAAGGCATGTTGTCACACTATTTGTAACCCTTTTTGGGCCTAAGTTATCTCTACAGAACAACAAACTTATTTCCTTTATTTTGAGACCAGACAAAGGTATTTCCTCGAAAATATGGTCTGTGTTGCCAAAATGCCCCCTTTACCGTGGAATGCTAAGGACAATTATTGATACTCGGCAGTTGTATTTGACACATATTTGGCTTGTAACGCTGGGGTGAGGTAAAAATCTTTTTTGTTTTTATTTTACCCTTACAGATAACCACGATATCATTTCAGTTAAAACGTACGAGTTGGAAGGTGCAGACGAATCTGTAGACTACTCCAACCTGAGTCCGTCGGCCGACTTTTTTGCCCCACCCAGAGGTACATCTGCTAACGGATCTGTTAACAGATCTGTTACACTAACACTTACACATAACACACTCAGAATTGTGACCTCGCCCAATGTCCAAGCTTACATAACCGGAAAATAGACAATTTGAAGAAAAACCCACATGGAACTACGTGTTACGTTCAAAGGCACAGTGCGACTTAGTCTGTGCTACTTTGTAGAGTTGTAGGCGGAACCAGACCGTGCTAATGACCTACTCACTTAAGTGATGAAGGACAGTCGTATGCAAATTTGGCCTCGCACTGTTGATACCATAGCTAAGTCGTTGTGTTCATCCTATCGGCTGTACGTACATTTGTGTGTGTGCACTGTTAGGCCCGCTTCAAACGTCGCGCTTATGCCATGTCGAATTAAATTTAACTTGATTTTTTTAATTCGACACGGCACAAGCACGACGTTTGAAGCCATTTCGCTCGGCAAAATGAGTTCGACACGGCAGAAGATTTTAGCTCGACAGGGTCTGCCGGGCTAACTCAAATTAGTGCGGCACAAGCACGGCGCTGCTTCAAACGTCGTGCTTCTGCCGTGTCGAATTTAATTCCATTCGAAGTTGGGTCGGAAGTTTGTTCACAACTAGGAATGCGCATGCTCGCAGCGCGTATGTGAGTAAAGAAATAACCAACAAACAAGTGCATCAAAATAATAAAATGGCGACGTACAGAGGACAGAATGGAAAACGCACGTGCGCAACGTGCATGACGTGCACACGACTCGCCCGCCATGTTGGATGTATTTAAGCTCGACTGGGAGTTTGCAATTAGTTCGACATTTGAAGCCTCTACCGTGCTAATGTCGTACCAACGTCGTGCCAAGTTAAATTTTAATTCGACACGGCATAAGCGCGACGTTTGAAGCGGGCCTAACAGTTCCAAATCGTAATGAATAAAACACGAGGCCCAGAGCTCGCCCGATCTCGATCGCTGATTGGCTCCTCCGGCTTTTCGAGGGAATATTGGCTCAAAACAAAGAAAAAGTTAAGCAGCCACAGAGTAAATATCCAAGATTTTTTTTTAAGTCTGGTCAAAAAGGTAAGAATTCATACCAACGTCGAAACGATTGCACAACAGAATCGATTACACAACTAATCGATGAAACTACCGCGCAGACGTCGCGCTATGAGACCAAACTAAACAAAGGTCTTGGAGCCAAGACTAAGTGCGACTTTGCAGAGCCGGTCACAGTTTCTTGCGACAGTTTAACAAAAGACTGATAATAACAATCTGGCCGTGTATATTCGCTCCACTTGATGTAATAACCCTAAAAATCTAATTTGGGACGAGAGAAAAATCATATGTTAGCCATTCCACTAAAAGTAGGCTCTTGCATTAAACAAAATTTAAATGGAGCTAATGACTTAATCAGATAGAGTATATTATAAGCTTCACAAAACTACAAACATTGTGTCAATCCGTCAAAAATTGACCAAGTTATGACAATTTCCGTGATGACCAAGAGCACAATTTTTTAAGAAGCGCTTTAGAGAAAAATGGCGTAGAAGGTTGTACTTCTGTTAAGGCATAAAGTCCTTAGCAACCATGCAAATTCTGACTCTAAAAGCCCTATATTTATAGGAAAACATGTGTTCTTCTGGTGTATGGGATATAGTGCCAACCCCTGCCGAAGGCAATGAAAATAAGCACGGAATATCAGTGATTTTCCCATTGTTTTAGCCAAATTATCCTAGTTTCATAAAGGTATGCTTTAGAAAAACTCTGAAAAAACTGTTTTCTGGTAGTATTTATTCACTTAAACTTCTTTAGGTGATAGATGGATACTTAATAGGTGGTCTCATGCAGAAATCCTGGTATCGATAAAAAATGCCCTACTTGACATACAAGCATAAATTAGCCATTATCTCAGTTCTGGCCTGTGCGACAAGCGCCTACTTTCGGTGGAGCGGCTCACATATGGTCTTCAATATTGAAGGCCAACGTACTACAAAATACCCCTAGCCTTGAGACAAAACGCTTTTACATCAAGTAACTCGTTTTACATTGCAGACCATGTGGAAGATCCGGGCGGTGCCTTCCGTGGCGACTGGACAATGAGTCTAAAGAACATGTTCCTGCTCATCTTCTGCTGTGTCCTTGGTTTCTTTGTTTGTCTCATTGCTGGAGTCCTTATCTTCCAGAAACGGCAAGAATACAACCGCAAGAGGTTCTATTAAGTAATTGACCTTTATCACGGTGCGTCCATCTTTGTCTTGTTCACCATAGTACGTGTCGGGTACGATCAGTGCGTCTGCGTGTGTAATCTCTCGTTGAGAATCACGCTGTGTGCTCTCTTGATCGCGCAACGCCTGTGCCATTGTAATGCACACAATGAACAATTTCAAAATGTGACCAAAAACAAAAATTTTGCAAGGATAAAAGGGAAGATGGCCGTACCTTGATAAAGGTCTATTAGGATGCGCCGTATACAATTTCTTTTTGGTTTTTGATTTTTTGAAAAGGGGGTATTATTATTTAAAATTGTTTTCACTAAATCATTAAGTCTTACCATCCCTGGCCAGTTCTCCAAATTTATCCATTATTTTTAGAAAACAAAACAAGTTGGGTACAAAACATATTGCATTAAATGATACAATGGTGAAATTAATTTTTATATGTATTCTGTACTTTTTTTGGATTAATTACAGTAAATTTAAAGTCGGAAAGGCCATGACTCGTGCCCTGAAAGGTTTCCTTGTAATGGATCACACATAGGGACTGTCTATTAGTAGAACACAGAACGAGAGACGGAGAGTTTTCAATACAGATATTTTTTTCCGCTTTAATCACTGATTAAAAGCGTACCATACATGTACCAGGCCTCATGGGCAGGAGAAGTCAAGGCCAGGACTGCATGTTTGAAAGGTTGCCCCAATGTCTTTTGATATCCAATACAATTTTCTTTATCCTGGTTATTCATAAATACCTTAGTATTAGCCATGTAAGCCAAGGACCTGGGTTCGAATCCCAGTCGGGGCACTGCAATTTTCTTGCGTTTCTAAATTAATCTTTTAATTATCAATCCTGTCATATATACCTTCAATATATAATAATGACCTCTATAGTGAATGGGTTGTCATGGGTAAGACCTCTACACGATAGGCCATCAGTGTAGTAAATTGGTTGGCATGAATTTGCCCCACTGCATTGTTGGAAAAAATAGAGGCAAACACAAGATTGTTGTGGTGCTCCGGCAGGATGCCCAGATAGCTCAGTTGGAAGAGCAATTGGCCAATCAAGCCAAGGACCTGGGTTCGAATCCCAGTCGGGGCACTGCAATTTTCTCGTGTTTCTAAAATTCATCTTTCAATTATCAATCCTGTCATATAAATACCTTAGTGAAAAGCATACCAGTACTACCCCTCAATCGTCAGTCATGCCATTATAGCTTTGTTTACCATTCTTTATAAATTTAGCTGTAGTTATAGGAAATTCCCATTTCTAGACTAGATAACTGTAGTGTAGAATTATTTTTATAGGAGCTTGTTCAAATTTTTCTGGAAAATGGATTTTGATCAGACTTAATATTTACAATCATATATTTTAAAAAATACCTCCCCAACATATACAGGACTCACAATAAGTTAGGAATATTGGTATGTTGTCAATTTTTTAAATGACTGTTTTCACCTATTCGTGTAACAAGGTGTGTCCGTCATGTAGATATATGTCTAAGCATATAAACAAATCATTCAAGCGGAATGCATTCCCTCAATAAAATATCCGTGTACACCCCACAATATCCCTAACTTATTGTGAGTAGTGTCCTATACCCATACTTGGCAAGAAAACAGTACATGATGCCGGTGGCCGTGTAAACACGCCAAGATTTCTGCATCATTGTAGCGAAGGGCTAGTAAACATGTTTAGGGGAAATTCATTTGTTACTGCGTTTGACTTCTACACTCGCAGTAATAGACAGCCGAAGTGTGACGTGGGTTGCCATGGCAATTGGCTCTAAACTACCATGGCCGTCGGAAAAGTACCATTGCAAAGCACAGGGACACGGTTTAGTGATTTTTAGTTTAAAGCCAATTGCCTAGGCAACCAACAAAGTACATGAGTAACATTTTTCTTCCAATGTTTTGTAGGTGTCCAAATAACCCATACAAAACATTAATGCTCTTTAAATTACTAGTAGCTCATTTATTCTGTGCAGTGCACATGAACATTTCCATATGGAATGTGTACTGTATAAATTTAATAATTATAATTATTTTGAAATCAACAAAGCAGTGCTAATGATATATTATGGTAATTTTTAACTATTTTTCTTGGTCCAATATGCGGTATAAAATCTGAAAACAAACCATTGTGTGCTCCGTAAATATGACAGCATTACAAGTTTTAGGAAAATCTTTCGGTGATTACTTGTTTATAGTTTTTCACTGTGGTTTTCTTGTGCCATTTTGCTTCACAGCATGATTTTTCTTCCATGTGCCATTTAGTTTAATTAATTTGATTTCCATTTGTTTTAAAGGCACAGGCTCGTCGGCAATGCGCGCCACGAAATACGCAGCTCCATGTTTTTGCTATGGAGCTGCGTATTTCGGGGCACAAATTTGGCGCGCCAGCATTGCTGACGAGCCTGTGCCTTAAGTGTTTTTCCAAAGATCAATTGTTATTCAATCAAATTTGTTGATAGTATACAACTTTGTTAATTTGCTAATACACTTACGAGTATCGGCTCTAAAAGAAATGACGCACTTTGACCATTTGGCGCCGGAGGATGTGTAAACGCATTTTGGCAATCTATAGTCACAGGGGCGGTTGACTAGGAGTGTTGCAAAGTATGATCTTTTGGTGAGAAGATTCATACAACTAGAAATGACTCAAGAGTCGTTATTTGTGGCGCTTGACCTGGGCCCAATTTCATAAAACATGTTAGCACACGATTTTTGATTAAGCAGCACTCTCTCCATTTCATAAAACTGTTTAAGCACAAGCAAACCAAACGGCATGCTAACGTGACGCCATCTTTTTTCTTCGCCATTCTCGGCAAAATTCGAGATACATTTCCCAACAGATACACAACTTTCAGCTGTTGTTGAAATATTCCAGTCAGCGACAGGCAAGGGTCTTCTGTGGTAGGGATAACCATCCCAAAATTTGAAAATGTTGACGTTTACTTATGAAAGCAGACGATGAACGCGTTCGAACAAAACAGACGACAGCGTTGCGCGCGCACTCTCTTTGCGCGCTTAGAACAAGCTTTATGAAAAACGCCCTTGCTTGAGCGAATATTCCTGCTATGCTTAATCCAAATTTTTGATTAAGCGTAACATGTTTTATGAAATTGGCCCCTGGTCTTAACTTTTGGCCAATCCCATTTGCCTTATTTAACAAATTGGTATTTTATTTGGCCAAATATAATCCTGGCGTCAACTGGTTAATAGAAAATAAAGCGACCAAGATCAACTTTTTGCAACAAAGCCGACTTAGAGGGAATATTTAGTTTTCCAGTTTTTGTTTACCTGTTTAATCCAAAAACTTTGTAAAAATAAATTACAAGACAAATTTTTTATACAATGTGTGAAACTAAACCGTTCAATAAAATTTAAAACAATATTTCTTCTTTTCTTGTGCTTTTAATTGTACGCATTTTCAGCAAATGTTTACATACACCGTACATATAAGTTTAAGGTAGTATACATGATTGGTAAACAGTTACAAATAGTTTCATCCCCCTGTGTAATTGAAGGTATGCATGATTAAATCCAACCTGAGCAAAAATCAGCTCCGTACTTCGTCTAACTTTTGAGAAAACGGTCAAAATGGTTTACAGTCACTTTACCCCTGAACCACGGCCTGTGCACGAAGTGCTTCAGGGCTAAGTGGTCCAGGGCGAAATGAATTTACGTCTCGCGAGATGAAAAATATTTGTTTTGCTCATTTCTTAAAGACTATAGCATTTCAGGAGAAGTTTTCTACCGTCATCGTGTTTATATTGTGTAAGTTATGTGTAAATCTGTGAATATTTCTGATTCCTCAAGATACCAATCATGTATTCTACCTTTAAGGATATTGGTGTGGTTCAATTTTTGATTTTGTTTTGTCGTCTAGTTGTGCTGCGGTGGAACAAGGGATGAAGGGAAAGTGTACATTATCACCTCTGGAGAGTCTGAAGTTGGTCCTGTAGCGTATCCATCACTTCCATGCTGTGGAATAAATAACAAAGACTTCATGAAATTCTCTGGAAAATATTCATTCCTAATCAAAGAAGAATTGACATTCGGATTTAAAGGAGCGTGACCAGAGTTTCTGGAAAATAGTTTTCGATGTAACTTACCAATATTATCAAGTAACTCCCATACACACCTCCCATGTACCAAAAACCCGAAAACATTCGCAATTTCCAGTAAAAAATTGAACAAAACTATCGAGTATGCTTTCAGCGGATAAACGTTGATACTGGAAAATTAGTTTACAAATAATCGGTGGATTTTCGACGATATCCTCGGAAATATGCGGCCTAGAAGCGCGAGAGTTTCAGTTTCGTAATCAGAAAAATATAACGGATGTTATGATATAAAAATCTCATGACCCATAAGGTAAGTCCCGGGGAGTTATGGGTAAAAAAAAGTGATCTGGTCACACTCCTTTAAAGACTTATAATTTGCCATTCTGGCACTCTACCACTTGATGAGCTAACCAGCCAAAATTTCGACACCAAAAATCGAAACTAAAAATTGTACACAGCAGGGGCAGATCCAGAAGGGGGTTTTGCCACCAAGGAGGGGTTTTGTTCGTCATAATTTTCGGACAGGTGGACCCACACAAAATGCATTACATTATTTTTTTGGTGTCGGAGCAGGGAGGGGTTTTGACCCCCAAACCCCTCCCCCCTCTGGATCCGCGCCTGCACAGTTTCACCTCATTATCATTGTTTGAAAACCGTGGCAAAGCAGTTTGGATCACTGACTCGAAAACTTCAAGTGAAAACACCTGAGGTTGTGGGTTCGAAGCCACTTAAACCCAATATTGCTTCATCCTTCAGATGGATTGTAAAGCTGTCCATAGGTCTAGTGTGTCGTCTAATGCACTTAAAACATCACAGTATGCAGATTATGTACATTCTTTACAAATCACCGGAAATGCCATAAATATGAGGTGCACCATTTTTAACTCATCCGCAGCCTACCTTAATTGGAAACATTTTTAACCAATATTAGCAAAACCCAAGAGATAAAATTGGGGGCAGTTTATTTTCTTTTTCAAAAGCTGTATTGGTATTATTAGTAGTACATGTAGTTGCTAAACTGATGGATCTACACACAATGCCATCTCTCTTAAATCACTGTCAGTGCTTTCACAATGGATATTTTAGCGGACTGGTCAATGTCTAGAACCATTACGATTGAAAACTGAATCAAATTTAAACTATTTGTCAACTACATTGGTGTATAGTAAAAAGGCCTCACCTCCGTTCAATTGCTTCAGCCCTGTAAAATGACAAATAAATATGCATTTTATTGAATTAAAATAATTACATACATCTTTGGTGTGTCTACAAGACATTTTCAAGAGCTAACACTATGAGCAAAAACATGTACATGTTCATTGTTACCCCATTGTTAGTAACAATGATGTGTGCCCAATTTCCATTGTTAGATGTTCAATTGCTGATAAAAACATTCGTTTTAACTGAATTATATTTAACATCAGCACTTGAGAGTTGCTATTTGGGACAGTAGTTTGCACCATCACCCTCTCAAGCAGTCAATATCTGATACTATTCAGGTTTTATCCTCTGCTGAAAGATTAGGGAGGATTAGAGTTAATAAAGACAAAGAAAAGGGCTTTGGAGAATAATACATCTACTTACTGGAACTGAAGATGTGATACCATGAGTGTCATCTTATCCAAATTCTGTTAATAAATTAAAGAAAATTACCTCAGCACTTACTACCAGTACAAGTAGTCTGTCTTATTGCTCCTTGGAGCTTTTTGGTAATATTACGTAACCTGTTACTTGTCAAGATCAATGTATATGGGTCATTCCATGAAGTTGAGGAACACGCGTCCGTGTTACACCCACAACCATTTTTACTTTTTTTGTTGCCCTTGATAACCCCATAAATCAATACTATACAGAAATTCAAGCTGTTGGATGAGAGAAATTTAAAACATTCATTACTTGTAACAAAATCCTCTACTAAATATAATTTTGTTCAAATGTAGGTGTGACATTTGGTGCTTTTTAGCAGATTTTCTTGAATCACAAAGAAATTTTTGCTAGAATCCTTCAAATTCAAATTAAAAAGGATTGTTTAGTTTGAGAGCTGTGTTAATTTCGAAATCAACATGAAAACATTTGTAGTTGGAGTGAAAGCAGTTGAACTGTATTGGTTTCCAAGTTTAACATCTACAACCACCACTTTGTTAAATAATTCAAAACGGCGGCACTTTGTCAACACTGAATACTCCAAAATTACCCCCAAACAGTAAGCCACCACATCATGCAACATCGTTATATAAATGGTGATTCATTGCTCCCTTATTGACCATTTTTGTGGAAATGAAGAAATGTCACACTTTGTTCCTCAACTTCATGGAATGACCAATATACTAAAGTTATCCAATAGTAGCCACCCTTACTGAACATAAGATTTGAAAGAGGATGAGTCAAGCTATGACGAGTATTTGACATCACAACTTACATGTGATGAATGGTCCACGTTTGCTTCATGGGTGGCAAGATTGCGTGCTGCTTGCATCAAATGCTGTATTTCAAGAAACAAAACTGGGATTCAATTTGAGGATTTTTCACTGGTAAGGGGACACATTTTATTGCTACTCTTCACCGACGTTACAGTACTGACAGAAAAATGTTGAATTTTTTTGTTTCAAGGCCGGGCGATTCGCTGTTCAAAGGTAAGAAAGCTAAGTGCGTGCGCTACAGTATGTCGACCCTGAAACATGAATAGCTACATGTAGGCCTGAGTTTTCTCCAATGAATCTGTGCTTTCCGTTGAAAGTCCCATTGGTTTGTGCAGTGTGTGCATGTAGCCATTTTGACGATAGCGTGTGAGGCATAGCAACAATATTCAAGTAGGACGGGGTTAATTGGGCAGTCTCGGTACTAGGGCCTATATAGTGATGTCCCCTAACTTGGCGCACTTCGACAACTCACTGGAAATCCGCTCACCTTATAGCAAAACCCCGTAGCAGAATTAGTTTAAACTTACACACCTTGTAGTATAATTCATAGGCTCCAAGAAAAAGTAATACTTTAATATTTTGACTCATCAACAAGTACAGAATAACACAAACAATCAGGACAAAACGATGAACACTTTTTTCCCGAAATCGCCCGGACTGTCCCGTAACGTGGAGCGCGTCGCTGATTGGCTGAAACGGTTTGATGCCTTACTACGAAGGCCCACAAAG
Source organism: Henricia sp. BOLD:AAB3569 (assembly GCA_037783545.1). Classification (NCBI taxonomy): domain Eukaryota; kingdom Metazoa; phylum Echinodermata; class Asteroidea; order Spinulosida; family Echinasteridae; genus Henricia; species Henricia sp. BOLD:AAB3569. The sequence goes on from JBBELK010000772.1 coordinate 625,494, forward strand.
ACCACTTGCACGCACACATTGTGACACTGTACACAACGCCAGTATGCCTGGTTTTATTCACGTGAAATGCCTATTACAGGCTTCCGTGTATGGTGTCATGACAACCTGAAGCAAACGTCGATGCCTTCACATTCCGGTGAATTTCTAGTAACTGAATGATTCTTCTCCGTATTTTAGTTTTGGAATTTATGAAGGTACTTCAGAACTTTATTTCCATTTAATGCCAAGTGCAACAGATTGTTTATTGCGCCAAGAAAGAACGGAAAGTAAAGCCCGCCACGTTAGGGGCCGCGCCACGTTGGGGGACATCAACAATATATGCATTGATTTGCAACCCCCCACCGCCCCGGCCCCCAGCGCACCCTACTCCTGGCCTGAGGTGGGGATATGGTCAAATTTGTTCATTGTATTGTCAAAAGTGACAATCCCAACTTCTAAATGTTTACCTCCATTTTGTCAATGGGCAGTGGCCACCCCTCGCCCCCACCCCCACACACACACCCCCAACACCCTCCCCCCATGGCCAGCCGGCCCCGCCCACCATACTGCACAACACTGGTTGACCCCTGACCTCGTTGGATTTGGAACCGCGAAGTATTTGCTTGGCAAGCGCTCCCAAATCGGCTACATTTTCCTGCAGTTTCATCGGCAGCCTTGGGTCCATATCCTGTGCCTGTTGTTGTACAACGTGACTGGATCTACTGGAGGTTAGCATGAAATGTCGTAATACCGGATCGTAGCTCATTTTCCATAAGCAAACAATGAATTTTTAAAGCAAATGTTGACCTTGCTGTCTGTGTCTAGTCTGCAACTAGCACATATCATGCGTTTTAATGCAGCGCCGCCACGCGGCGTCTTTGCACTAGCGGCTGCTCCGTGCATGCCGTGATTCGTGAACAGGGGCTTCGCATCGGAAAATCCTCGCAAGCCCTGTTCATCACGGGTACGGGTCTAGCTGTGCATGTGGGATGGTACACAGCATTTTTTCCTCGTGGTTTCGCATTGGGAAGGGGTAACCCCTGAAAATTACTTTGGTATTTTTTTCATATACATTGAACACGGATTTGGGTAAATTTATATATTGGAATCGATAGCTTATTCAATTCTAAGATATACTTCCCACTGACACTTCCGTCGCAAATGTTGCATTTCTGAGATAAATAAATGATAAAATTGCTGCATAAAGTAATGCACTAAATGACGCGGCGAGCAATCTGTGCGTAAGCACGACAACAGAGGGCGCTGCACCCGCGCGTGAATGGTTATCTTGTGCACTAACTGATGGCAATTTTTGAAGGAGAAAATGTGATTTTTCTACAGAAAAGCAACATTTGCGACAAAAGTGCAAGTGTGAAATATATCTTAAAATGAATTATCTGTTGATTCCAGGAGGTAATTTCCTTAAAATCTTTGTTCAATGTATACGAAAAAAATACCATTACTTTAAAAGTGCACTGATAATACTGATATTTACATGGGAAATTTAGGATGTTATTAGGTGATCGGGTTGTTCCCCGATCACCTATTGCTATTGTACGATTTCTTTGTCTTTTTAGGTGATCGGGTTGTTCCCCGATCACCTATTGCTATTGTACGATTTCTTTGTCTTTTTGGCTTTTTCGTTTGCAGCGAAAAAACCTTTGTTTTCGTTTTTTTTTTTTTTTTTTTCCGTTTTCTTCTGATTTTTTTCCCATAGACAAAGCGCATAGGCGTTGTCGGCGCTTTTTAAGGTTGTTCCCAAACATTGATCTTAACCAAACTATGTCACATCAAAGACATAGTATAAGAGGTGTGCACCCAAGAATGGCTTCATTGTGACGTCATCCGTTACGTCATTATAACACTTTAAAAATGCCTAAAAAGCCGAAAAAGACCAAAATATGCACATTTTAAAATGATTCCCTTGCCAAAACCGCGTGACGCAGGGTCTTTATATTTGACAGACATATAGATCAGATCCTAGCCTACATTGTTCATAGTGTAGGCATTTTCATCTGACCCTTCCTTCCTGGGTCAATCGAAGGTCAAATTCAGCCAATTCAAAAATAACATTTGTTGTATGTTTTTGTACTTATGAAGCAATATTAGCTATTAAACAACGCTTGATCTTTATAAAACTAGGTACAGGCATGGGCCCCATCACAAACTTCCACCACCATGTAGAACATCACCATGACGTCAATGATTACGTAATTATAATAATTTAAAAATGGCAAAAAAGTTGATTTTCGTCATGAAAATGACCAAAAAATGCATTTCGTAAAATGTTTTCCTCTATAAAACCACATGGCCCAGCGTCTTCATATTTAGCAGACATTATAGATCAGATCACGGACTACATTTTGCTTTGTGTAGGCATTTTCATCTGACCCTTCCTTCCTGGGTCAATCGAAGGTCAAATTCAGCCAATTCAAAAATAACATTTGTTGTATGTTTTTGTACTTATGAAGCAATATTAGCTATTAAACAACGCTTGATCTTTATAAAACTAGGTACAGGCATGGGCCCCATCACAAACTTCCACCACCATGTAGAACATCACCATGACATAACTGATTACGTAATTATGATAATTTAAAGTGGCAAAAAAGTGGATTTTCTTCATGAAAATGACCCCAAATGCATTTCTTAAAATGTTTCCCTCTATAAAACCACATGGCCCAGGGTCTTCATATTTAGCAGACATTATAGATCAGATCATGGACTACAATGTTCTTTGTGTAGGCATTTTCATCTGACCCTTCCGTCCTGGGTCAATTGAAGGTCAAAGTTCAGCCAAGTCGCAATTTGCGTAAAACCATGCATAAGCCACCCCACCACCCCAGGCCATGCACTCGCGTTTTGCTACCGTGAAAGTGATATAGCGCCCTCATAGTTATACATGTATAGCTAAAGAGAGAATGCGCAGTACGTATACATGTACTTGTTGTAAGTTGCGCGAACATGCAGTGCACGTCCCATTTGAAATAATTAAGTCATTGTCTAGATTTTATTGAACCATCTTTTAAAAATCTAATTACGAAATTGTCCACCTTGGCCAAACTCTTTTCAATCTTAACTAATTATGTGCTCTGATTTCTGCCTTTGATGACTAATATATGTATATCAGTATTTCGAGTAAACATCGCGTTTCCATCCCAAATGTGAACAAAACAAACTAAAAATGAACAGTTTAGAATTCGCAAAAGGAAATCAAACTTGCCTCTAAACTGAGTTTTCAGGATAAACTTTTTAAATATTTAATTTATAACGCCATGTGACATTATTACAAATAGTACTAATTTTACAGTAACTTAATTGATGTTTTTAAAAGTGCAAAAAACTTAAAATTGTCATATTCTCAAATCTAAACAAATCTTTTCTCAATCGATGAAGGTAACTGTACTGTTTACATAATGTACATGTTATTTTGTTTTATATGAAATTTCGCCCAAGACTCTCTTAGTATAAATCCTGAACATACATGTTATGATACTCCTCAAGGAGCTAATTAAGTAATCAAAAGTTTTTACCTGCGCCATGACTTGGTATCTCACAGTTCATCAAACACTTGGAAGTGGCAGATCTGTATAGCAGTACACTCAGGCAAACTGACACAACTCAAAAACTGTTCATCATCAGGTATAAGATTAAATGAGCATACAATTTAATGTTTTCCATATTCAAAATTCGCAACAAACCAGCCGATTCACCTATGATCGTGATTCCTGCGCCATATACGGTAATTAACAAAGGTATTTAACTGATGATCTCATAATGACGTCATCACGTGTCCGATTAAAGGTGATACAAATATTATAAATATGAAATATTAACAAATGTGAGCTACAACCTTGAGTCCTTCCCATATACGATCACTAGCAAAGGTCGTTAACTTTTGGCTTTTCCGTTTATTTCTTCTTCTGATGTTTTCCCCATTGACATAACGCATGGGCGCTGTCGGCACTTTTTGAGGTTGTTCCCAAACTTGAGGTTGTTCTTAAACAAACTTGGTAACATCAAAGACATATTAGAAGAGGTGTGCACCTAGCAATGCCGCCATCATGACGTCATCAGGTGTAAGTTTAAAGGGGCATGAAATTTAATGTTTCCATATGCAAAAATTCATTAAAAAAATCAACCGTTTGACCTACGATCTTGATTCTTTCGGCATATACGATCATTAATAAAGGTCTTTCAGATGCCCACATTCCTTCACATTTGACCTCATTCCATATTGGTCAAACAGACTTTGCCTTGCCATTTGAAACTGGTAAGAGGTATTTAGATGGGGTCAAAGGTGTTTGAGTTCGACTAGGGTGGGGTGTCCAAAAAATATCGCCGTGACCTTGCTCACTTCCGGTAGAAACCGGAAGTGCATTTAAATGAACCTATTTTGTAAAAGTGGGGAAAGCTGCCGAGATGTGGTTGGTAGTGTTAGTGTCTAAGGTAAATAGGGTTTCCAAAAATGTAAGTTTCTACGTCATTCCATAAAAGGGTGCCCTCTAGCGGCAAAATTAAAAAGACTTAAAATGACCCTTTGATAGCAGTGTTTGCGCAAATTAGCCCAATAGTGGTGAATATAGAGTGCGTCGACCACCAAACATGTCTGTATTGTTAAAACATTGATTACGTCATCAATCCTTTAAAGGTAACACATTAAAGGTAAACATTTTTTAAATTAAATACTTTATATACTTTTTGCAAGCTGAGCATGCTCATTTTTGAAGTTAAAAAAATTTGAAAAAGCCCTACGCTCTGTTCATAGAACAGACGTAGCTCTAGTTTTTTTTTTTTTTTTTCTTTTTCTGCTCAAACGTTTCCAGAGCTTTTCTTCAAAACTGTTAAAGCTATCAACTTGAAACTTGGTAGGAACATCAACCCCAATGGAAAGGTGTGCATACAAGTGTGACGTCACCGTGACGTCATCGGGTATCAAATTACAACCAAAAAATGACCAAAATATGCATGTTTTAAAATGCTTCCGCCTGGAAAACCACGTGACCCATGATCTTCGTATTTGGCAGGCTCATAGATTAGATCATGGCCAACAATTTTCTTCGTGTGGGCATTTTCATCTGACCCTTCCTTCTGGGGTCAATTTGAGGTCAAAGTTCAACGAAAACGAAAATCTCAATTTTTGCACTTATTGAGCAGCAATGTCCATCAAACCAAGCTGAATCTTTAAGTAACTAAGTACAGGCATAGGTCCTATGGCAGACTTTCACCAGCGTGTATAATATTATGATGGCATCAAGCGTGACGTCATCGTGACGTCATCAAGTATCAAATTACACCCCCCAAAAAAACAAAATATGCATATTTTAAAATGCTTCCGTCTTGAAAACCACGTGACCCAGGATCTTCGTATTTGGCAGGTTTACAGATGACATTCTGTGCTACAATTTTCTTTGTGTGGGCATTTTCATCTGACCCTTCCTTCTGGGGTCAATTGGAGGTCAAAGTTCAACGAAACTGAGAATCTCAGTTTTTACACTTACCAGCAACAATGCCTATCAAACCAAGCTGAATCGTTAGTAAATTAGATACAGACATAGGCCCTACGGCAGACTTTCACCAGAATGTATAGTATCACGATGGCATCAAGTGTGACGTAATCATGACGTCATCAGGTGTCAAATTACAAAAATTCAAAGGTTATTATTTCCAAAATTCATATCTCAAGAACCGTAATAGATACTTGAACAATTCTTTCACAACATGATAAGTCTAAATGAACTGAACAAATCATACGATGTCATGACCCCTGTGTGACGCCTACTTCCGGTCCAAACCGGAAGTTGTTCGAAAATGTGCATTTTGTAAGCGTTTTGAATGCAAATAGATTCAAAGTGGTAGTGAATTTGACCATATTTCTACGGAACGAAATTTTTCCACACATGTAGACTTTTTGACTATACCATTTGTGACGTCATCACATGGACGGTGGTTACGTAATGTGGCGTCAAAATACGCAAATTTGGAGCTGAATTGTTTTAAAATGCTGTATCTTGAGAACTACAGCAGATATTTGCATGATTCTTTCGCCACATTTAAGAACTTGATGTTTATCAAATTGTTGAACAATTTGTGCACAACATTGTGACGTCATGATATCGTCACAGGTGTCAAATTACAAAAATTCAAAGGTTATTATTTTCAAAATCCATATCTCAAGAACCGTAATAGATACTTGAACAATTCTTTCACAACATGATAAGTCTAAATGAACTGAACAAATCATACGATGTCATGACCCCTGTGTGACGCCTACTTCCGGTCCAAACCGGAAGTTGTTCGAAAATGTGCAATTTTTTAGCATTTTGAATGCAAATATAGATTCAAAGTGGTAGTGAATTTGACCATATTTCTACGGAACGAAATGTTTCCACACATGTGGACCTTTTGACTATACCATTGGTGACGTCATTACATGGACGGTGGTTACGTAATGTGGTGTCAAATCACGCAAATTTGGAGCTGAGATGTTTTAAAATGCTGTATCTTGAGAACTACAGCAGATATTTGCATGATTCTTTCGCCACATTTAAGAACTTGATGTTTATCAAATTGTTGAACAATTTGTGCACAAAATTGTGACGTCATGATGTCGTCACAGGTGTCACATTACAAGATTTCAAAGGTTATTATTTCAACAATTCATATCTCAAAACGGTGCAAGCTATCAACCCCCAGCTATGGCGGATATGCAGGGAGGAGATATTAGTTACCGGATTAGTGTATACAGCAGCCGATTTCACGAAACTTTACGCAATTGCGCAAGTCCACTTACGCCATAAGTTATTGCGCAAGTAATGGCGTAAGTGGACTTGCGCAATTGCGTAAAGTTTCGTGAAATCGGCTGCTGCACTTCCATTTTTGCCATTCCACAGGTGATAACAACGTCTGAAATTCATCACAAAATGTTCATTTAACCCGATCACCTGGCGTTTGTAACAACAAACGTCATACCTCTAGTTTTTTTTTTTTTCTTCTTTTTCTGCTCAAACGTTTCCAGAGCTTTTCTTCAAAACTGTTAAAGCTATCAACTTGAAACTTGGTAGGAACATCAACCCCAATGGAAAGGTGTGCATACAAGTGTGACGTCACCGTGACGTCATCGGGTATCAAATTACAACCAAAAAATGACCAAAATATGCATGTTTTAAAATGCTTCCGTCTGGAAAACCACGTGACCCATGATCTTCGTATTTGACAGGCTTATATATCAGATCATGGCCTACAATTTTCTTCGTGTGGGCATTTTCATCTGACCCTTCCTTCTGGGGTCAATCTGAGGTCAAAGTTCAACGAAAACGAAAATCTCAATTTTTGCACTTATTGAGCAACAATGCCCATCAAACCAAGCTGAATCTTTAAGAAACTAAGTACAGGCATAGGTCCTATAGCAGACTTTCACCAGCGTGTTTAATATTATGATGGCATCAAGCGTGACGTCATCAAGTATCAAATTACACCTCCCAAAAAACCAAAATATGCATATTTTAAAATGCTTCCGTCTCGAAAACCACATGACCCAGGATCTTCGTATTTGGCAGGTTTATAGATGACATTCTGTGCTACAACTTTCTTTGTGTGGGCATTTTCATCTGACCCTTCCTTCTGGGGTCAATTGGAGGTCAAAGTTCAACGAAAACGGAAATCTCAGTTTTTACACTTACCAGTAACAATGCCCATCAAACCAAGCTGAATCGTTAGTAAATTAGATACAGACATAGGCCCTACGGCAGACTTTCACCAGCATGTATAGTATCATGATGGCATCAAGTGTGACGTAATAATGACGTCATCAGGTGTCAAATTACAAAAATTCAAAGGTTATTATTTTCAAAATTCATATCTCAAGAACCGTAATAGATACTTGAACAATTCTTTCACAACATGATAAGTCTAAATGAACTGAACAAATCATACGATGTCATGACCCCTGTTTGACGCCTACTTCCGGTCCAAACCGGAAGTTGTTCGAAAATGTGCAATTTGTTAGCATTTTGAATGCAAATAGATTCAAAGTGGTAGTGAATTTGACCATATTTCTACGGAACGAAATGTTTCCACACATGTGGACCTTTTGACTATACCATTGGTGACGTCATTACATGGACGGTGGTTACGTAATGTGGTGTAAAATCACGCAAATTTGGAGCTGAGATGTTTTAAATTGCTGTATCTTGAAAACTACAACAGATATTGGTATGATTCCTTCGCCACATTTGAGAACTTGATGTTCAACATATTGTTCAACAATTTGTGCACAAAATTGTGACGTCATGATGTCGTCACAGGTGTCACATTACAAGATTTCAAAGGTTATTATTTCAACAATTCATATCTCAAAACGGTGCAAGCTATCAACCTCAAGCTATGGCGGATGTGCAGGGAGGAGATATTAGTTACCGGATTAGTGTATACAGCAGCCGATTTCACGAAACTTTACGCAATTGCGCAAGTCCACTTACGCCATAAGTTATTGCGCAAGTAATGGCGTAAATGGACTTGCGCAATTGCGTACAGTTTCGTGAAATCGGCTGCTGAACTTCCATTTTTGCCATTCCACAGGTGATAACAACGTCTGAAATTCATCACAAAATGTTCATTTAACCCGATCACCTGGCGTTTGTAACAACAAACGTCATACCTCTAGTTATTATTATTATTATTTCTTTCTGGTATCCTCGGGTTACCATATTTCGCGCACATAAGCCTTGTCACTGTTTTGATCACAATAAAGCAACCAAAAAGAACATTTTGGCTCCTTTGTCAGATTCCTTATGTCCAACCCTACCTGGGAGTAAAATTTCAAGAAAGAGCAACGTCGCCGTACGACGCCAGCTTTGTTTTTGCAAACACATGCAAAAGTAGACTTGCCAAAGTTACGTGACGTTAATTCGCTCCCTAGTCACATGTCACACTACGGTGTCTCCGTTGTGCCCAGTATCTGAAAATTATGCTTCTAGAAGAAGTGCTTTCTAATAACTATGATCCAGTACATTACTTAAGGACATAATTGAAAGATTATTGGAATTTTGGAAATGATTAAGTCATATAAACTGCATGCTTTTTCTGGGACATCTATTACCAAAGCCAGCAGTGAAGTTGACTAATGGACTATATTGCCGTTGATTTCATTTTAATGTGAAGCCTTCTTTTTTTTGTTTTTTTTATCATGTTTTATTATTTTTATTCTCTCGGTCTGTCTCCCTTGTGGAATGAGAAAAAAACACGAAATTGTAAATTATAAGTAAATTATTATGATTGACTCAAATTTCTTAAGCAGTATAATTTCGAATTGAAAAGCTATAAGACACGTCTTTCCTTAAGCCCCGTACCTTTCAAAGTGCCCTCTTTTGGAAAGTAAAACCTAATCAATATTGTTTTTTAGTGCCTGGAGACTGAGCAGACGATCGGTGGTAAAAGTTTTCGTGAATTTTAAAGATTTCTCAGAACCATTTTGATTGTAGTATTTTGTACCTAGTCTATAAGGTAGAAATTTGTACCCTGAATTAACAGTTATTAAATTACTTACTGAGAAACCCTTAATTTTTCTCATTTGAATGCAAATTGAAAGATGATGTGACAAACAACTTTCAAGAAAAATTTGACGTCGGTGCGTGATTTTGTTGAGAAGATACGCCGAGGAAAGCAGCAGCGCGCGAAATTACGTGCGCGCGAATTTAGGTGCTTGCAGGATATTCATACCAAGGATTCCTCAATAGTGCTCATTGCACTGTCACTCGCAAGCGTGAGGAAACCCATGAAGAATTAGAATTAGAAATGGCCAGAGACACCGGGGATGATTCCCCTTGCTCTTCACGAAAGTGCGTTTCCATATTACCTAACACACTGGACCAACGGCTTTACATCCCTTCCGAAGGATGGAGCAAGTGTGGTTAAGTGCCTTGCCCAAGGGCACAGGTACCGTAGCCAAGTTTTCACCTATGATTGCGGATTGCGAGTCAATGACCTAAACCGCTCGGCCACGGTACCCCACGGTAAAATGCGGAACGGTGGAACGGAACGTGGAACCGTTTGATTCCAGTTTCCACTGTACGTTCCGCATTCTGTTCCACCATTCCACCATTCTGTTCCACCGTTCCGCGTTTTACCAATGTCCGGAAATTTGTAAAACCCGGAGGTAGGACCTACCTGGAGGTAGGCCCTAGATTTTCTTTTTGCTGGAGGCTGTTGTAAAATTTACGTTTATACAGCCGGTTGATCACATTTCGCCAAAAGGTGATAAAAACTGTTTTGCTCGCCCAGTCCCCACCCGGAGCTCCATTGCACTTATATCTAGCGACCCGGAGGTTGATGTAAAATTCACGATACAGCTGGAAAAATTATGCAAATTTGCCCAAAGTGTGGAAGTGTCCCTGTTTTGTCAAACGGCCATTCCATTTTCGCTAAAGTTTTAAAAAATTAATGTCTAACTTTTTTAAAAAGACTTTCTACCTCCGGGTTACCTCCAACTACTGGCTACATGTATGTACCTCCGGATTTCAACCACACCCATTTACATGTAACTTTGTGATGAGTATTTACATTTATCTATTTTGCCTATTGTTTAAATTTACCAGCTGAAACCTTTTGAAACTGGCAGAATTCCACTGCAGACATGAAACCGAGAAACATCCAAGAGTTTCTCGTCCTTCTATTGGCAACATCAGTTTCTGGATTGACGTACTCATTCCTTGTGCAGACAGACAAGACTGTAGCACACTTCAACCATTTCTGGGAAAGTACAGGTTTTTGGTAAGTTTGCACAATAGACCTCTCTCAGATGACGTCGCTGCCTACAGTGCGCCACGTGCATCAGGATCTTGGGCGTAAATATTTGTGACGCGCTTCGGCTGGACCATATTTCAAACAAATATTGAGCAACATGCGCGAGTATTTGGAACGTTTTCCATGATGTACATATGCGTACGTACCTGATGGCTTTTAGTACGCAGTTGTATTTTTTTTATGAAGATGGCAGTTTGTGAGAGTGGTCTTATTATAGCGATTTATTTATTTGTTCTCCATTTGTCACCTTTTTGTGTCTTGCAAATTAGTCAGTATGCTTATTGATATATTTCAAAGAAAAACCCTTTTGGTTTTGTCTTTTCATGAAAATATGTGTGAAAGTTGCCAAGTTGGCTAGGTCAAAGGCCTAAATATTCAATCCTGATCACACAAAGGTACAGGTACATGTACATGTATAATAATGTGTAGGCAAATTCACCAAAATATTAAAGTGTTCCAATCAAATAAATTTTTATTTCGTGTTAAAAGTATTTTAAAAAAACTTTAAAATGAGGAGTCTCTCATTGCCAGCGGGTTCTTGGAACTAAAGTTATTGTGGATTTTCTTCAGTAAAATTTGCCTCGTTTTGATATACAAAATAATATTTGATACAAAAATGTTTGCCATATCATAAATCGTCAACTTTTGAGGGCCTCTAAAATCAACACTTGGCATTTACTCACACTGATGTAATTAAGTTAATTGGTTGATTTTATATATGAAGTATCGCTTTATTGATGAATTGTTCGACATGACAAATTTCTTGATACTGTTTTTGTCTCCCAAAGAAATAGTAGCTTTAAAAACTGGTCACAATTTGCATGCACAAATCTAACTAACAAAGGTGCTACAATGTAGTTTAGTGATAAAAGCACAAAATTAGAAAGGAAAAATGTGCAGGTTCCAAGGGTTTACTTTTGTGTATAAAGCCAGCCGTACACCTTGCGTTTCATCCGTGATTCGATCACGATAGCGCATTTTGTGCAGTCGCATTACAAGGTGTACGGATTATGCGATGCGTTCCGGTGGCGATGTGGTCACAATTTTGTGTACGTGTCCGTCGCAACGCAATTGCAGAATTTCGAGCATGCTCGAAATTTGGCGTGTCTGTACAATCGCAGAAGAGTCGGGAACGCAAGGTGTACGGCCGGCCTAAGAGTTCAAAAGGTTAAGGCTTGATGTATTAGAAGTACATTTTTGAAACAAACAAAAAAAGCTCACGAAACTGCAAATACTGTGTACCCTAACTCATACTTTTAGAAGGCTAAAAGTGTTGTTTTTGACGTTTATATTGGGACGTTATCATTTTCTATATAACACTTTTAGCCCCTTACCAATTTAACCCCATTCGCTATCTTACATTTTGCTGCACGCGGCAAGATGGCCGCCGTACTTCAAACTATAGTTCACCAATACAGTCAAAATTAAACATTGAAAAACTTACCATGGAAGTACATGTACCTGGAATCTCCAGAATGTAGTACCGTGGTCCGTTCTCCCCGATGATTCTTTTAAACAGAAAAAAACTAGTCAAACGTACTTTTTCTTGACATTTTCGAGCACACTCGGGAGAAGAGCGACATTTACCACGTGTTTAGAGATGAGCAGTCAGGGCCCAGATAGCCCGCCCTCTTGTGGTCATCTCATTGTATGACGTCACTAGCAGTACAATGATCTGGAACGTGATTTGATCGTCTGTAAATGTCGCTCTTCTCCCGAGTGTGCTCGAAAATGTCAAGAAAAATTACGTTGGACTAGTTTTTTTTTGTTTAGAAGAATCATCAGGGAAAACGGACCACGGTACTACATTCTGGAGATTCCAGGTACTTCCATGGTAAGTTTTTCAATGTTTAATTTTGACTGTATTGGTGAACTATAGTTTGGAGTACGGCGGCCATCTTGCCGCATGCAGCCAAATGTAAGATAGCGAATGGGGTTAAATTGGTAAGGGGCTAAAAGTGTTACTAGAAAATGATAACGTCCCAATATAAACGTCAAAAACAACACTTTTAGCCTTCTAAAAGTACCTAACTCATACACTGATTTTCTTTCATTTACATGTAGCCCTCCATTCCCACATCAGAATTCTTCTTGGTACTTTCTGGGCGAGTCAGAGCTGCAGAATTTAATCTTAATTGGTTCCATGCCTCATGGTGGAATCAAGCAAGTCCGCATACACTGGCTGCTTGATCTTGTGCACCTCAGGTAACGGTAGCGTCAGATAATTAAGTTGTCTCCTGAGGCACCCTCCCCTCCCCACCAACCCCTTAACGTTATTCTGCACTGGTAAGGGCCATCCAAAATCGTTAACATTTTCAAATTAACATTTTTTTTCCCGAAATTAAAGATTTTTGGTCCGTGCATGTTACTATCAAGTATCTACATTTCACATCGCATGTAAAGTCGTACGCAGCCTTCGACCCTCCTCCCTCTTCGTACGCTTTGCACGACCGTAAAAATATTGACGTTTTTGGACGGCCTCTAAAACTCACAGAGCAAATACGTGGGAAAACCCACTTAGCTCAGCTGACAGAGCATCAGTCAGGTGTGCCAGGTTTTGAGTTCAAATCCCAATGACGACATATGAATTTTTTTTTCTCTCATTCTTTGTTTGGTTATTTCATTTCTGTGATGATAGGCACTACACGTTAATAGGCCTTTTCCCCACTAGACCAAATCTCGGGGGAGGCCCTGGGGCGACGCGGGGGTGAAAATAAGCCTCAATTCCCACTTGAAGTTCTCACTACCGAGCCACCCCCAAAATTGCTCTTTCCCCAGGGCGAGTTCAACCCTGCCCGGGACCAAGGTTGAAAATTTTGTCCCCGAGGCAAGACACATTCCTCGGGGTGATAAAGAAGTCCAAAACGGTGCGGGGGTGAGTTCGCCTCGGGGCAAGCAATGGGAAAGGTCACTTGAAAGCACGCTACTGTTTCAAAAAATTGCGCGTCACCCCGGGGTGGCCCCTGGGCCAAGTTCGCCCTGGGGTTTAAAGTTCTAGTGGGAAAAAGCCAAATGTAACCATATTAAGTCTGGTGCGAACAGCCCAAGAACCTTTATTCGCCAGGTAAGCTTCAGCACTATACCTACAATTTAGCCAAGCAAGAAAATCCATTGTGGACAGTTTGTCTAATAAAACGTGCTGACGAGTTGGCAGTGTAGGTACTCATGGTACATGTACTTGTGAACATGAAGCATGATACCTTGTTTTACATTCTTTTGTGTAGGCCAACATTCCCAGTTATTTTGGTAGATTAACCAAACTTTGACTACATATCCTTCAAACCGTTTCTTTTTCAATACAATAGGGCACGATTAAAGAATGTCAGTATTTTTCTAATTATCTATTTTTTTTGCCAACATCACCACCACTTAAATTTGATTTTGTTTTGATCTCAGTAAGAACAGTACATCCCAGCAGCTTCTATTGAACTATACCCTTCTGGACCAGCTGATTGACCAACTTGAAAGCAATGGTCTGAAACCCGGCTTTGAGCTCATGGGAAACCCATCCAACTGGTTTACTGACTTTGAAAATAAAACCCAGGTCTACGCTTGGAGGGATATGGTGACGGCCCTGGCAAACAGATACATAGGTAATGTCATACAGTTTTTGCATCAAAGTTAATTCTGTATAAATTGAGTTTGCAGGAACCTGAATTCTGTCAAATCTACTGCAATGATCTAAATAAAACAAAACAAAAATTATACGATGGGGCACATTTTGCTTTTGGGCACGTGCAGCTTCTGCGTGCGTGGGCGTGTTACATACACGCTGACTAGGGTGCGGGCACAAACGCTGGCCAGGCAAGATAGTGTTTAAAACTGGCTGTCCGGTCTTTATCGTCCGTTTAAAACTGACCACATGACGTGCTCTCAACCAATAGGGATGCGTAAACTGTCTAAGGTATTTATGAATATTGGTTAAAAGTTGATTTTTATTTCTGTTTCACATAGAAAAATATGGCTTGGAGTTTGTATCAACCTGGAATTTTGAATCCTGGAATGAACCTGATCACAAGGACTTTGATAAACTCAACTTTACAGTACAAGGTAATTAGCAGATTTTCTTTCCGCTTATTATAGCATAATGCTTAAAGGCCCTGTATATGATATGTTTTTGAGCGATTCTGCGAATAAAATAATTATAAATCAAAAGAAAGACATCAACAAGCTCATCCGAAGAAATTTCAGCTTTGTCAAATGTACCACGTTTAAAAAAAACATGAAAATCCATATGCGTTTTCCTGGTCTTGGTGGGGTGTTTCAAATATTCGTTCTCAGTTGATCGGGTACTATGTGGCTTGCGTCATGCACTCGGTGGCCCACATCATATACTGCGTGTGCATGCGATCCGTAAAAATGCATCGCGTTCGCACACGCAGTACACAGCGCCCATGCATTTTGGACTGTGTAGATGCAAACCAAAAAATAAGTAAATCGTTTGCAAACGATCTAAATAATTTCATATTTACGGATTATTTTCTGCTAAAATTATATCACTTTGAGCGGAAACCTTTCATTGGGTAGTTGCTATTAATTCAATCTTTACTTTCAGAACTTTCCCCTGTAAACTCGTCGATTACTTTTTGGGGTCATTGCAAATGATACACTGGGCCTTTAAAGCCCCAGAGATGAAACTTTGTTTTTACGAATTCCAGCAACAACAGCAATACATAACTAAAGAGTAATGTTGATAAACTGCCTTGTAGAAATTGTAACAATTCATTTGGCAATTTCTCCCACAAAGATACTATTTTAGACATGGAAAAAGCATGTAGTCTTTGTTACCATTGCTATCAACACTTTTAGTCAGGTTTTTCCTATCAACTCATGAAGTAAAATTTCGGGTCACTGCAAATTATGTATTGGGGTTGTTCTTGTTTTTTAAAGTTTTCCAATTATGTAATCTGTCTTTAAAGGCAGTATACACGATTGGTATCTCGAAAATCAGAAATGTTCACAGATTTACGCCTTACTTACACAATGTAAACATGATGACCGTAGAAAACTTCCCCAGAAATGGTTTTGTCTGAAGTGCTATAGTCTTTGAGAAATGAGTAAAACAATTATTTTTCGTCTCATGAGACGAAAATTCAATTCGCCCCCAAATCACTTCACCCGAGTGCCATTTCGCCCCAAATCACTTCGTCCAAACACTACATGTACATGTACATACCGGGTAGCCCAAATGGTACTTCGCCCCAAAACCACTCTGTGCACAGGCTGTGGTTCAGGGCGAAGTGGTTTTGGGACGAAATGACTGCAAACCCTTTTTTGACTGTTTTCTCAAAAGTTAGACCAAGTACGGAGCTGGTTTTTGCTCGGGTTGGTTTTAATCATGCATATCTCTAATCACACGGAGGGATAAAACTATTTGTAACAGTTTACCAATCATGTATACTATCTTTAAGGGTTTGTAACATTTATTTAATTTATTTTCTTTGGTCAGGATTTCTAAATTATTATGATGCCTGCTCAGAAGGTCTTAAAGCAGCAAGTCCCAAACTCCGTTTTGGCGGTCCTGCGGCTGCCTGTCGCAATCCGTCGTTCTCGGTAATTTGCTGGGGCTTGTTGGAACACTGCCAGAATGGTACTAATTACTTCACCGGAGAGAAGGGAGTACGCATCGACTTCATATCATTCCATCACAAGGTACATTTTTGTATGGAGGTTCTTATTAAAACAAGCCACTCATTCGAGTCAACTCGTCATTTAAAGGCCCATTGTATCATTTCCAATAACCCAATTTGTTTTTCATGAGTTTACAAGAAAAAACCTTACTCAAAGTGTTGATAGCAATGGTAACAAACACCACATTAGTTTATTTACGTCCAAAATGGAAATTGACAACCGAAGGTTGTTTTTTAAAAAAAAGTCCCGTGCACAAGACTTTTTTACCATTTACTTGTACACAAAATCCATATATAGATTTTCAAGGTTTTCTGAAGCTTTGATGCATCTAAGTACCTAAAATTTCTTCAGGCTAGTTTACCAACATTCTTTCTTAGATCTGTTACACTCTTATTCCATGTTAAAAGTTTTATCTCGCAGATTATACATAGGCCTTTAAACAATAGATTAATTTAATTCTAGTCGATTCATTAGGTTCGAAAGCTCGAGTTCATTTTTGATAAAGTGCATACACTTAAAGGCCCACTGTATCATTTGCAATGACCCCAAAAGTTAATCAACGAGTTGACAGGGAAAAACCTTACTCAAAGTAAAGATTGAATTGGTAGCAACTATCTAATGAAATGAGGGCGCACTGTACGCTGCGTGTTGCAGACTGAGCACAGGAGGTCAGATTTGGGCAAGTCTACGCCTTGAATTATTGGAGGACTGCCAATAATTTGAAATATTCATATTAATAATAATAATAATGGTGGATTCTTATATAGCGCACATGTCCACCCTGCGGGGTGCTCCTGGCGCTGTTGCTATTAGTACCGCTGCCATCAGGAAATCACCAGAACCATTTCGCTTTAACTAGGTGGCTGCTGGCCAGGCGCTCAACCCTATCAGCAGTTAGATTGTGGCATTCCCCTCAACAGCTTCCCAAATATCGCTTGGGTTGACGAGGCAACTGGGATTAAGTGCCTTACCCAGGGACACAGAATAAAATGTTCGAAGTGGGGCTTGAACCTACAACCTCTGATTGGGAGTCCCGCTTCAGACCACATGCGCTGACAGTACATGTAACTGTTCGATAACTAAACATTGGTCAATTTTTTTCTGTTGATGTCTCATTTGAAGCGAATAATTCATGTTTCTAGAACAATATCGATTCAAAAAACCACACTTAAAATGCACAGACTGTATACCTTTAAGCGAAGTTTTGGGTCATATACTTTGATGGAAATGGATTTCACTATACAGTTGAACCTCAATAATTAGAGCACTGTTAATACAATGATGTTTATAACGAGGAGCATTTCAGGTCCCAGTTTGCAACAACATCACACGATGTTCTGCACCATACAATTTGTACAGTGTTGTATGCGATGTTCCGGGTGAATGTTTGGTTTCAAGGCCGGTCGTTTCGTTGTTCAAAGGTACGAAGCAAAGGTACGAAAGCACGTATTTCATGATATGACATCCCTGTATTACTGGCCCTTTACTCGGTGTGTTCTAAGATAACTGTCGACCCTGAAACATGAATACCTTTGAGTTTTCTCCAATGAATCTGTGCTTTCTGTTGAAAGTCCCATTGCTTTGTGCGTTGTGTGTCACCATTTTGACGATAGCGTGTGAGCCATAGCAACAATATCCAAGGGGGCGGGGTTAACTGGGCAAAATCGGAACTATGCATTTCTCGTACTTTGTTTTCATTCCTGATAAGACGAGCTTTCTATTGTAAAAAAAACAAATGACCTCTTATTAACAAGGCTTAACTAAATTTAGATTTCACTGTTCACTCTATCTAGGGTTGCCGACTTTTACAAAATGTTATTTTCTTATTTTTCAGGGCAAAGGACATTCCATGTATATCTTGGAGACGGAGCTTGAAACGATACAGCGAATACACAGCCTCTACCCCGGTCTGGCAAATGTCCCCATTTTTAACGAGTGAGTCATTGCCGAAATGACTGTCACTAACTCCATTGCTGTTAAAGCTGGGTGGAAATCTCCCTTCACTTTCATGGTTTTCAACAGTATTCCTTTCTTTATATAGTCCTTTATGTACTAAGAACATTTTATTCAGAATTTCATCCTGGAAAAGTCCGAAAATTTCAGTCTTTTTCCGAGACTCTTTTTACGCGAAACTGAAAACGAAAGGTCACGTCAATCAACTTGAGCTATGTGTGTGACGTCATAGCGAGGGGACACACAGAGGTGCTTCACTGACTGGTCGTGTACCTAGCTCCTCGCAGCAAACACGTGCACATTGTATGCTGTCCTTGAAAATGTACGGATTGAGAGTGCATTTTTAGAATGGTAATGAGAAAAATATGACAAATGATATGGAAAAATGGAGTTTCAAAAAGTGATCTACACACACTCCTTTGAGTAATGTTAGCGACAATGCAAAAGTGACTAAATTTCTACTGTAATTGTTTGTTTTTTCCAAGTGAAGCTGATCCATTGGTTGGTTGGAGCAAGTCTGAGGAATGGCGGGCAGATGCTGCTTATGCTGCTGTGGTTGTCAAGGTAGCAATTGGTTCGTGATGAGCACAGCAGAGTTCTAGTCGAGTCCATCACAAGTCCATCAAGTCCAGAGCCGATAAAATCACAAGTCTGTGACAAGTCCGTCACAAGTCCAGTAACAAGAAGCAAATGATGAACACGCACAAAAGAATGCCTTTGTTGGAGTTTATTTGAATAGCTTGGGACTTGAATTAAGACCCATGGACTTGTGAGGACTTGTGCTGGACTCGACTACAACCCTGGTGCACAGTAGCAATTAATCAATATTATATAACACCTGAATAAATCCCTGACATCTGATTGATGCATTGTCGGTAATGTGTCGTTTATTATTGGGTATAACCCACGTTCTGCATGTGACGGGAGCTGTGCATGCACTGCGCACCATGGTATATCATGGTACATCTACAAAGCATAGGAAGAAGGTTGATGGCCACGTAGGACTTTACAAGCACTGTAAAATGTTAAAATTTCATGGTAGTGACAAACAAAAATGTTGATAAGTAGTATTTTGGGGGGAGGGAGGCGGTCTTGAAAAACACTACGCTCTGTATGTAGAACTGTGAAAATGTTGACAACTTTGGACAGCCCCATATCTTTATGACGTGCATGCACATTGTCTCTCCTCTCAAGATCATTGTCTTTCCTCCCAAGATCATTGCACAACACCAGAATCTTCTCATCAGGCAACGACCAGACATCAACTACGCGTTACTCAGCAACGACAACGGCTTTCTGGACTACAACCCAGATTTCTTTACCCAGCGGACGTTGGTTGCACGTTTCCAGATGAACAAGACCCATCCACCGAGCATACAGACCATCAAGAAGCCTGTATTGAATGTCATGGGACTCTTGGCTCTCATGGGAAATGCACAGGTTCAAGCTCATTCAGGTCAGATTGTGGGACTGCTTGATAATATGTGACCTTTCACGAGGAAATGAGCATAAAGTAGCACTGCGCTATTTCCTATAAGTCAAAAATTTAAGGGAGGTCAATTTTAGGGTTTTGTAATATTTGGAAAGATGTGTTTAAAACATCAAAGGAATTTCCTTTCAGGTTTTAGGGGGAGTCGTACGTTAACAAAAGGGAAGAGTGTGTTGAGGTATAGGGGCGGTCGGGGGAGTCACTCATATCTTGCAGCATATAGGTAATATTAATAATATATAATAATAATAATAATAATAGCAATCTTATATAGCGCCAAATGCCAGGTCCTCTAGGCGCTTTACAGTATAAAGCAAAACAATATACATACATGTACATAGATAAAAAAAAATTAAACGTTAAAACCAAAGAGCATCATCAAGAGCATCAAGTCTGGTAATACTGAACAAAAAGATGTGTCTTAAGCTGGGACTTGAAATTACTGATGGAATGAATTTGACACATGCTGTTAGGAAGACCATTCCAGAGGTGTGCCGCTGAAAAAACAAATGATCTATCACCATAGAATTTTGTTGATGAGCGAGCAGGAACCCTTAATTGACAGTCCGATGATGATCTTAGAGACCTAGATGGGGTATACAACTGGACAAGGTCATAATGTGTTTTAGGGGGCATCCATAAAGTACGTATGCACGGAGGGGGGCAGGGGGGGTTGGAGCCAATGCGTACATCCAACATTAAAGCATATGGGTGACATCACGAAATATGCATACATACTTTATGGATGACCCCTTAGTGAACATAAACTGAAAACAGTACGTGTAGTGGACCGCCAACAGAGCCTTGTGGCACTCCACATCTTAGAGGCACAAGTTGAGAGCAAGTTCCATCATTACACACCGCTGTTCGCATGGCCAGTGATCATGATGTTCCAATACTTTCCACGGCCTTTGTCTAAGAATTTCCTGCAGGCTTTGGCGAACACGTCTTTTCTCACCATCTTGTTTTTGCGGATCTCCTAAGCGCATGTCATCCAATCGCCTCCACACATGCAATCACTGAGTGATGCTTGACGCAACAGATCAAGCCTACTCGTCTGGGAACGTTGCAAAGTCTCTTGATGAGCTGTTTCCATCTTCAAGCCGTCCTGCAAAATTACCATTATGAAAAGTACCGTGAATAAAACGCAGATAGAAATAGAAATAGTGGAAGGGGGAATAATAGTAATTTATTGTTTTAAGACCATTACACTTTCAGTCTTAACAGTCTATACAGTATACAACAATTAATAACAATATCATGTTTAAAAACCAACATTTAACATACAAATCCTTAAAAATATTTCAAAAATCTATTAAAATAAAATAAATCGAAAAGTAGAAAATTAATAGTGCATTGACAATTATAATTTGTACCTTCTAACACACAAACGTTTCCCAATAAAGAAACATTTTCAGGCTGCCCTTGAGGAAGCCAGAATTAGTGATGGACCTCAATTCAAGCATTAGGTTCCACAGTTGCCGTGCCGCAACTTGGAAGGCTCTGTATCTATTATGTCTTATCAGGGAATACAAACGGGTGTGCTTGTTGGGGGTGGGGAAGAGGGTGCGGTCCAATAGCCCATCCCTCACTGGTCATACGAGAGGGTAGTATATATACCCCTCTCCAGAGATTACTTCCCTCGTTTAAATACATGGATAAAAGGAAAAAGGACATAAATACCCGTATCACCTGTCGTGCAACCATCTCTCCCCTGTTGATGATGAACTCTGCCAAGTCTGTTTTTCATCTATTTTTTGTTGATTTGCGAGGGCCATGAGCTCTAGACGACTCGTGATGCCCCTGGAAACATCAATTTAGAAATAAATACACGTATCGCCTGTCGCGCAACCATCTCTCCCCTGTTGATGATGAACTCGCGAAGTCTGTTTTTCCGTCTATTTTTTGTTGATTTGCAAGGGCCGTGAGCTCTAGACGACTCTTGATGCCCCTGGAAACAGTAATTTGATCAAATGCCGTTGATCTGCTGGTCCTCTGTCTCTTCATGCATGCGTCGTCATCTTCAAGTTCTGGAGACCGGACTCGTGCCTGTGAGGCCTGGAGAGTCTTTGGGAGCAAGGCATTCCCTCGGTCTGGATAGCCTTCGGATTCAACGAACACCACGTCTTCTTTCGTCACATATTTCCATGCACTGTCGTAGTTGCAGTGAATGGATGAGAAGTGAACCCATATACCATTCTCTTGTTCCAAAAACTTATGAAGTTGCAATCAACACCGACAGGTGTGACTGCTTGAGTAGCTATCCAACGTTGTGTTGTATCACAATGAAACTACTGTACTGATTGAATCAACCCTTCGTGTCCCATTTTTTCGTCTGATTTAAATAAAAACGATTGCATTGATTGCATTTTCTTCGCGCTGCACATGCTCGATGTGGACTCCCTGGACTGAGACGTGATGACGTAATTTTCTGGCTTTGTGCATTCCCTACGTCATCTCTCTCGTCCAATGCGGAAATCGAGAACTCCTTTTATCGACTAGCCACCCAAAATAAACCATTTTCTTTTCAAAATAGAAAATATTCTTTTCAAAATAGAAAATGTTCTTTTCAAAACAGAAAATGTTTTTTTCAAAATAGAAAATTTTCTTTTCAAAATAGAAAATTTTCTTTTAAAATTTTCTTTAGGAACACACAGCAGAAAAGCAAAGAAAAAACATAAGACTTCAATCTGGAATTGTGGAAAAATGCTGCATGTCTAGCCTTAGTTCTTTCATGGTTTGCAACAGGCAACATGTAAAACAAACCTAAACTGTCATGGGTTACAAAAGTTTTAGCAAGTTGGAGAAAATTGTGGAAACTTTTGTGCACAGTTGAATGAGATTTTCCTGTGTTTTCCTAATGTGACATCACCACTTTGCTCATGCATATGTACATTTTCATCAGCATAAAAATCAAAAACCTTGATTTTAACCCCCAAACAACTTCCAAGGAGGGTTTTTATGATTGTAAATTAATGGACTAGTTCCATAGCACAGATTTAATTGATAAAAACACCATTTCAGGGGCCCTTTAACCTTAATGTCATAATAATTAATGCATACTTGTAACTGGGCAGTAAAACGGGAGGTCCCTATTAGTCATAGAGGACGGGGCATGGGGGATTGACCAGACACTCACTACCATCGTCCCCTCATCACCCGGAGGTTAGCGGACCTGTAAACATACTGGCGGGGCCCGGGCCCTTAAATTGCTGGGAAACGGCCGGCCTTGCGGGACCATTTAGACAGGGTATTTGTGTGTCTGGGGGATTCTCCATAACCCGTCTCATATGGGATCCCCTGAAAAACTGTTTCCTTGTCACCTGCCTTTTGTGTCACTGGAGATTGTGACTGCGATGTTGATGGAAATGTAGATTAATATTTTCTGTATTTTTATTAGTTTGCTGATTTTGTAACTTCTTTTTTGGTGTTGTTGATGTCTGTGAAGCGCTTTCACTATGTTTGCATGAGAGTGGATCCAAGCATTCTTGTGCTGGTAAAAAAATGTGATGGTGAATGGACCAGTGAGAATGGGACTGTACATGTAGTTTATGAATATGTATGAAGCAAGGAAAAAATATTACTATACCTCATACATATTCATAAATGAGAGCTCAATTCTCATTGGTCTATTCACCATTAAGTGTCGATGGTTATTTTTTTCTGTTTAACAGTACACACACTTATCACATGCACGCAGGTGCGAATCCACATACAATCGCGGACATCCCTTTGTTCCTCTTTTGTTTGGACATAGTCTATTTTTCCTTACTCTCGTTGGTTTTGTACAGGAGCGAATCGCGGACGTTCGCTTGCCAATCGCGGACGATATTGTTCTCTTTGTTAGACCTCCCTAAAACGTCCACGATTGTTTGGGAGAACAAGCGCAAGGAACCAAACACATATGTATGCATCGATTGGCTGCATGGTTCAGAGTCGTCATCAGCACATGTACATGTACGCGTATCAATTGATGCAAATTAAGAATAGGATTACTGATGATCCAAATGATCTTTAAACAATTGATTTGCCTTTGCCTGACGCTAACAAAATGTTGTCATATTTCCCCCCACAGAAATTGGAAAAGACGGTAATGACAGTGATGTGGGAATAATAGCATCAATACACACTTCATCAATGACGGGCTGGACACAGGACAGGTAAGAGAAATACAATGTACATTTATGCACCTATCAATTGTATGACGCACCTTTGGACCCCCGGGAAAGGTGCGTCATCCTTTTGGGTAACATGACGCACCCTCCGTTACTTTTTGTGACGGACCATTCTTGTCAAATGACGCTTCAAACGACGCACCTTGACGGACATATATGACTGACATACATGTATAAAAAATATAAATGTACACGGCGAAAATGAATATCGAAGCCGAACGCCCGGCAAAGGCGCCGCTGGCGATGGTGATTCCCGTTTAAAAATCCAACTGGAGCCTAGCCGTCCGAACGACAGGCGTATATATGTACGCATACGATCGATCACGAATGCATGCAGCCGGCGCGAAAACATCTCTGGCATGCACGCTGGCCAACAACAGGTACCCAGCTTTCCATAGACGCGTGCACAAAAGTACTGAAACCAGTCAACAACCGGTACCCGGCTTTCCATAGACGAGTATACACAAAACTAGTGTAAACCAGCGCGCTTGGCGACCATCTTGCTTTCAGAAGATACCATTAAGCAGTAAGGGGTAGTTACATTGATTGCGTAGGAGTTTATTTTTTAGTACCCCAATAAAATGAGTATGAACGCAAATAAACCGCGAATAAATGGGACACTAACATTTATTCGAATTTATTTCCCGCCAGTACATTGTATATGAAACAAAACAATAAAGACATTAAACAGATGTACCTCGGAAACAGTACGGTCACCCCTCCTTCCAAAATGGTATTACTCCACACAGCAGTATTTTTGACGTGTTTCGTTTTTACTCCTGTTTTTCATCCATTTTCAGAAAGTACATGCACATGCAATGGGGAACTAAAATGATGTTTCAAATCTGTTAAATTCCATTTCACTCTGTGGTGTACATTAGGGGGCTTCCATATTTTTTAACGGTACTTTTTGAACGCCGTGCCGTCGTGGTTTCGTTTGATCGGGCGCTGTGGAAAACCGATGGACACTGTACTGACGCACCATTGACGTACCTTGACGCACTAGTCATGGTAATCGTGACAGACCAATGTGTACTTTGACGCAATACCTTCGTCAAACTGTGACTGGACATTCCGGGACATGACGCACCTTTCCCGGGGGTCCGAGGGTGCGTCATACAATTGATAGGGGCATTATTCAAACTGGTACAGCTGTGAGTTAATATAGTTTTGGATCTCTGTGGTCATGGTGAGCCATGTCCTCGCAAATCAAATTAACTAGTTGACACCGAGATTATTTTTAAAATTCAGGTTAATTTAGACCCCTGGACACATGATATATCAAAATCTCATCACCCACTAGGTAAAAGAGGGTCCAAAAAGGTTATCTGGTTATGCTCCTTTAACTAGTTAAAATACAACAACAAATGTGCTTCCCCAAAACAAGTAATTCCCCTGATTTCTGGAATTGAAATAGCTACTTATGACACATCACACTACAGGGTGTCCCAGAAAAAAACGGAACAGTTAGGAAAATCGTGATTGTGGGGAAACCAAATATCACAACCATGTAAAATTGGTTTTGCTAGATGTGCCAAAGCATAAGCTTCATTTTGGTACAGTTCCGGATGGCTGCACAATTATTGTTTGACTGAGGTGAGGTAAAAAGACAATTGCCGCATGTTTCAATGATACTTTTGATAATTCCTGAGAATGGTACTTTTTGAAGCGACACGGCGACCAGGGTAACGAAGGGCAAAAGCATTTCTGACTGCTGCAAGGCTTCCAAGTCGTGCATATTCAGTCATCACAAATGACCTTTGCTGATGAGTTAACTGCACCATGTTGTGAAATGACCACCAAAGAACCCATGGCAAATTTTGTATGCCTGTGCTTATGTAATCAGTCAAAAAACCCATTCTGCAGAGGATTATGCAATGAAATTCACAATCGGAAAACATGCGGCAATTGTCATTTCACCACACCTCAGTTAAACAATGATTGTGTAGCCATCCGGATTTTGATTAACTTGCAATTGGTATGAAGTTATAGCTTATGCTCTGGTGCATCTGGCAAAACCAAATTTGTATGGCTATGGTATTTGTTTTCCCCACAATCACGATTTTTCTAACTGTTCCGTTTTTTCTGGGACACCCTGTATATACTGGTACATTACCTTTATCAACGGCAATTGCTGTAGTCCTAGAAAAACCTCAAATACACGTCTAAACACACCTTGCGATCTTCTGTATAGCTGGTGACGTGGTTTGTGTTTGACTCCTTAAAAAAAAAGTAATACAGCCTTTTTCTCACTTGAACTATAGTTGGCAAGGAAGTATTATCATCTACAACAGCAATGACACCTCCAATGCTACGGGAAGTGATGACATCGCAGTCAAAGTTCAAGGGTTACCAACAAATGTCAAAGGTCAGATCATACATCTGTGACGGTATGCATGATAGGTTAAAAGTAAAGCCGTTTTATGAGCCTGTATTATACAGCCAATATTCATGTATTGTAGTATTGGCAAGGAGCAATGCTACCCTCCTTTTTATGGCCTAAGCATCTTGAATGCCACTTATGTTAGTGTGAAGAATGAAATGTAACATTCCAAGACAAAAGCCAATAGCCAATATTTCTATATAGCAGAATGCTTCGTGTATTGATGTTTAATTACAATATTCACTTTGTATTTCAGACATGGTTTATGTTGTGTATGAAGTCAGCAACATCAATGGCAACCCATACAGACTGTGGAAAGACTTTGGCAAGCCAGTCTATCCCACAAGAAAGCAGTTTTTAGAACTAAGAAAAAATCAGGTAAGGACCTTGCATAGCCGTAGTGACCTGGGGTTCATTTCACAAAAGTAGGACTTAGTGGAAAAGGTCTTAGCAATACAAGTTGACTGTGCTTAAGTCCTACAATAGGACTTAAGAACCCTTAAGATGGATCTTAGGATGTTTGTGAAATGAACCCCTGGCCCCCATGGTCTACTGCATTAGCCCTTCGTGTGAAAACTGATTTCCCGAGCTTCATTTTTAAACGCCCATGTCACGATTACCCATGTCATCTAATGACATGCATTTTTGTTCCACAGGGCTAACTAAATTAATGCATCTTCTATTTCTTTTATAGACCATATCAAATAGCTGCCATTTTGTAGGGCAAGTTTTGACATACAAAATTGGTCAACAATGTACATGTAAGCTACTAAGCACATGCGTGTCCTTGTAGAACAAAGAAACTGCCCTACAAGATGGCAGCTATTCGATACGGTATATAGTGAAATTTGAAGGGAAAAAAAATTCATTCATTTAAACTGACATTGATATAATATTTCTCTGTTGTTTAAGGAACCAGCACGCATAATGGGACCCGCATCTGTTGCAGTTTCTCAAATGAAGTTTAATTTTAATATGAGCAAGCCTGGAGTCCTGCTTATTCACATGTGTGCACAACCAGCCTCAGTGCCTCCACAGGTAAGTTTGAAGACGTTACTTTTGAGGTTTAATTTCTTGATTATTAGAAGAAAAAAGAGAGTCCCCGTACATTTTTAAAATGTAAAATGCTAAAGGCCTGTCTACACGAACCAACATTTGTTGGCCAATAAGGTCCAACACGTGTCTGACGGTGTCGGCCGACCAAAAGTTGGATGGTGTAGCTGACGTCACTCCAGACAACGTCCAACAAGTTGGAACATGTTTCTATCACCCGACTTTGTTGGAGCTTGTTGGAGAAACGGGCCAATAGAAGATTAGAATACCTGTCACGTGAAGGCAGCAACCAACTGCAGTCGAGATATGCTGGAACATGTTGGTTCGCACGCTCGAGCACATTATTATTATTATTATTATTATTATTTATGTTATTATCCATGTTCTGCCCAACAAGTTCCAAGCTGCAAAGCCCTGGTCAGTTTTAAACGTATGTTTCAGGGCTGGAAATTCACGGAGGCCATTGCCTCCGTTGCCCCTAGTGTTGGCCTTGGTGCATACACCCTTGCAATCCTCCCATAGACTTTTTTCATTTTTCCAATGGAAGTGCCCTTTTTAAACTCCAAAAGACTCCTCCAAAAACACAAATGGCAGTGCCCTTTCAGTGACAAATTTCCTACCCTGATGTTTAAGACAGGCCAAACCCACTTTTATTACCTTATTCATGATGCTGTTGATTCGATAAATAAATTAAATAAACATTTTGGCATGGACAGGATTCGAACCTGGGCAACAGGGGGTGGAACGTGAAGGATATTTTAAGAGCATAATATTTTTTGTGGACAAAATATTTTATTTTCAGGTCAAAAATTTGAGGTTGCACAATGTCACGAAAAGAGATGTTCTGTTAAGCTGGCACGATGTGTCTTCTCGATGTCTCCTTACATATGAGGTGGAGCATTCCACAACCCAGAGAGGGCAGTATATACGAATCAATGATGTGGACCTCATATTTACATCCTACTTGTATTCTGCACAGTGCAGACATTGTGGTAAGTACGATACATGTATTTAAAGACAGATTACATGATTGGAAAACAGTTAAAACAGGAATACATTACATAATATAATATAATGCATTTATTTGGCGCAAATTCTACTTAAACAAATATTCAAGTGCGCCTTACAGCAAAACATAAAAATTACAAAAGTTAAAATCAATTAAGTCAATTATTAAGGTACAATTCAATTTTACACATTAAAAGCACTCTGAAAAAGATGGGTTTTAAGGAAGGTTTTGAAAGAGACTATACTAGTGGCATTCCTCACTTGGACAGGCAATTTGTTCCAAAGCGATGGAGCGGCATATTGAAAAGCCTGATCGACCAAAGACAATCTACTACGTTTGGCAAGGTGCTGAAGAAGAACGCCATTATTCGGGTTAGAACTACGGAGGCTATAATGAGACACTGGGCGAATAGTAATAAGCTCAGCCAAATATTCTGGACAATCACCATGCAAAATTTTAAAAACTAGTAGCAATACTTTAAAAACAATTCTAAACTTCACTGGAAGCCAATGAAGATTTAGGAAAAGAGGTGTAACATGACAGTACTTGTACCTATTACACACAAGTCTAGCACATGCATTTTGGACTCGCTGAAGGCGATCAATATGCACAGACGGTATCCCATAGAGTAAACTATTACAATAATCCAACTTGGAGGTTATAAAAGCATGAACAAGTGTTTCAGTACTGGCACGTGTAAGATACTTTCTAATTGATTTAATATTATGCAAGTAATAAAAAGCTGAATTGCATGTTTTGACCACATGGTCCTTCATGGATAAATTAACATCAAACCATGCTCCCAAATTCCGAACCAGGGTCACAGGGCGGACAACTACTCCACCAACCTGTAAACCATCAATCTTAACCTTTGCTACCTGCTGACGAGTACCAATAATTATTAATTCAGATTTACTGTCATTTAAAAATAATCCCATGGTTGACATCCAAGTACGCAAGTCTTTAATACAAGATTCCATGTTAGCTATGGCCATTTCTTGACACCCAACAACGTCAGGTGAATACGAGATATACAATTGTGTGTCGTCCGCATAACAATGAACCTGAAGGTGATGAGATTTTACAATATCAAATAACTCACTTGTATATAAAATAAATAATAAAGGTCCCAAACAGGAACCCTGCGGGACACCCCACTCAAGAGTGAACTTATCCGATAACTTATCATTGACCAAAATGCGTTGAGATCTGTTGCTCATAAAGAATAACTAAAGAATACTGTTGATATAACTGCCACATAGATGCAGTATTTATTGTTTATACATAGTGCTAAAGTGAACATCACTCATTAAATAGACCTTTATCACGGTGCAGCCATCTTCCCCTTTCTCCTATTAAAATAAACGTAACCTAAGCGGGGCTTGCAGAAAAAAATAGTTTGGTCCCGTTTTGAAATTGTTCATTGTCTGTGTCACAATGGCACAGGTGTTTCTCAACGGTAGATTACACACACTATATGGCGCAGATGCACTGATCGTACCCGACACATACTATGGGGAGCTAGACAAAGATGGATGCACCGTGATAAAGGTCTATTAGAATATCCCTTTGTTATGATAAATAAGTACATCTTATCCTGTGATTTTTTTCTAAGGCCCCCTCACACACGGAAAATCTCGGGCAGCAGCTTCAAGAGTTGATGAATTTGAGAAACTTGGGGAAACTCGTGTGACTACTCGGGATGATTCGTGTTACTCATGCACAACTCCTAAAAACTCTTAGCAACTTGTATCAACTCATAGCAGCGCGCAACTCTTGGCAACAATTTTAGACATTTTCAGCCACGAGTTGCCAACTCGTGAGCAACTCGCACCAAACTCGTGCAACTCTTAGCAAACTCATGCAACTCATGTATAACTCGTAGGCCACTCGTACAGCTTAAAGAAAACT
Source organism: Henricia sp. BOLD:AAB3569 (assembly GCA_037783545.1). Taxonomy (NCBI): domain Eukaryota; kingdom Metazoa; phylum Echinodermata; class Asteroidea; order Spinulosida; family Echinasteridae; genus Henricia; species Henricia sp. BOLD:AAB3569. The sequence goes on from JBBELK010000772.1 coordinate 655,880, forward strand.
CATACAGCACTGTATCACACAAGTTTAAATAGAGTTTGTTACAAGTTGTAAGAGTGGTCTACGAATTATAAGACATCAAGCACAAGTTGCAAGAGTCAGTAAAAATCCAGATGGTTTGGTGCCAAATCCCACGCAAAATGCCGAGGTTGGGTAACTTGTACCAAACTCGTGCCATACTCGTAACTGACTTACAGTAAGCTCGGAAAGCTCGCAGTGAACTCGTAACTTACTTGGGAAACTCCTGCCTAATTCGCAATAACTCGTTAACTCGGGACAACTCGTATCAGGCTCGTATCAAATTCGTAACTGACTTGACCTAACTCGTAATAAGCTCGTAGTATACTCATAGACATTGTGACGCCAAGGGTTTTACCAGGAGTTTCCCGGAATTTGCCAACTCTTGAAGCTCGCGCCCGAGATTTTTCCGTGTGTGAGAGGGCCCTTATATTGACTCTGCATTGTGCTGTCATTTATATTGATATAGAGGTTAAATTACTTTTTTTCTATTACCACAGCTGCATCAACTGAAGGGTGGTATCGAGTCAGGGCTGTTGACTACTGGGGAAGGCCTGGTGATTATTCAGAGCCAGTTCAACTGATCGATGTGCCATCTTAGCTAAACTAAGCCAAGTAATGTTAGGCCAATACAATGCACTTCATAGGTCCTGTTTTGTTTTCACATAGACCCCGTTCTCACTAGAGAAATCGCTTCGTTCGACGAAGATTAGTTAATCATCGTTAGTTAATGAAGCTTGCAGACACATCTGTCTTAATGAAGATCGAACGAAGATCGTACACATTATAAGCGACCGCTAACGAAGATGGAATGAAGCGTTGGAAGGTCGTACATGCGCGTAGCGCGTCTAGACGCGCTTTGTGGTTTTCCAGTGGCGCTTCAAAAACGACGCTTGCTAGACGCTTGACACAAAGCGCTTGTGCAACCAGGCCTGCCAAATTGCTTCGTCGAACGAAGGGACCCGTTCTCATTACAAATTTGCTTCGTTGAATAAAGCGATTTCTTCATCGAATGAAGCGATGTCTTCATCGAATGAAGCTATTTGCTTCATCGAATGAAGCGATTCCAATAATCGTCGAATGAAGAGGCGTGTGTTCACATCAGGAAAACTCTTCGTCGAATCATCATCGAACAAAGCGATTTCTCTAGTGAGAACGGGGTCATAGAGAACCAACTCAAACTGATGTATAAATGCAGACAAAAACAACACAGCTTTTTGGAACCTGCAACAGGTACCATGTGCTCACTTGCGATTGAAAAACACAGACTGAACTTTACACTGATCATGTGTTAATTAGGGTTTGCCCTTACCCAACGTATATTAATTAGCACTATATGTGACCGGCTCCAGCAAAACCCAACACTTGTGATGAAAATTCAAAATTTAAGTTTTGGTATCAGCTTAGTGTGCATACAAAAAGGTATCTTTTAAAACATGTTTGAGGAAATTCTGTTAATTTTTGGCAAAGTTATGACCAATTAAAGTATGACAGATCAGAAAAAGTGAAATGGAGCTATTGGTCTTTAAAGTTTAACAAACTAGTTGATTATTAAATTTTGTCAATAATATGAGCCTAGAGGAATTTTGAGACAGTTCAAACAACAAAACAAATCTTGAATGTATCCCGATGTTGATTCTGCCAAATTTTCAAGTTGGTCCTAGAGGCTATTTGTTAAGGTTGTGGGCCCATATCACGTAATGGGAAATGCCGAGAAGCGTCGGGTTTTGCCAGATTCTGTCACATATACTTAGTGCTTTCCCGAGACACTATGATAAACTTCATAGCGTGCTCGGGTGGGATTCAAACCCACGACCTCCTGCAAACAAGGCAGACGTCTCAACCACTTGTCCACTGAGCTAGCTGGTGTTGAATAGCCGGTTCGAATCAGTTAGCAACGGGGATCGCAATTAATCATGTGTGTCAAACTCAAGATAGACCTGGTTAAATCTACAGCTCATGAGGTTGATAACAATTTTAATATTACTCGTTATGTTTTAGTGTACCAATATTTATATGAGATGTATTTTTGATAAGTTCTCCTGTGTCTTTTGGTAGCAGTTTAATAAAATTATGTTTCATGTATGACCGCAAATAAGGTTGTCAAGTGGAACACGACTTGCGCCAACTGATCCACTCCCCAACTGATCCACTCCCCCTTCTTTAGGTGTTAGTAGGTGGGGCTAGACTATTTTCTTTTTAAGTGAACCGGAAGTAGCCAGAGCAGTTAGCTTTTGGAGGATGACTCCACTCAGAGAGAAAGGTTGCCCAGAGGTTTGCTGTATCCAGAGGCGTGGTTGGGCATTTGTGGAGATGCTATCAGGAGACATGGGGATATGCCAGAAGATGACGGTGGCTTCTTCAATCTTAGAACAGGTAAATTGCGGATCTTTTAAAATTAATTGGAAGGATTTCGCGACAAATGTTACTTTAATACCTGCTTTTTCAATGCTGTGCACAAATCCTATGGACTTCGTCCACAAAAATTACTTTTCCCCTTGAAATTAACCTTGTTTTATGCTAAAATCATATTTTCTTAACAAAGCGAAAGATAAGCTGTATTAAAGTCAAAATAATGCAGGTATTGAACTAAACATTTTCCCAAATGTGCTGTGGATATAGTAAAAATGTCATTACATTCCTTAAACCACGTAATTCTCAATGACATGAACTGTAAACCCCTAAAAAGGTGAAAATCTGCAAAAGAAAACGCATTTTTAAAGTGGAAAGTGTCATTTAAAGGCCTTGTAGATGATCTGTTTTTGAGCGATTCTGCGAATAAAACCATTATAAATCAAAAGAAAAACATCAACAAACTCATCCGAAGAAATTTCAGCTTTGCCAAATGTACCACGTTTAAAAAAACCATGAAAATCCATATGCGTTTTCCTGGTCTTGGCAGGGTGTTTCAAATATTCGTTCTCGGTTAATCGGGTACTATGTAGACTTGAGGTCAAGTCTCTAGACAGTCGTATTTGGTCCGTCTGACGCCTATAATCCCCACACGCAACAGTCGTTGTCGATTAGACTTGTTCCCAGTCCATTCGCGACTACGCTGCTGCCGTTTACGAAACAACCGGTCTAGTTACAGACTTGACATCAAGTCTAGGTACTATGTGGCTTGCGTCTTGCACTCTGTGGCGCACATCATATACTGCGTGTGCGGGCGATCCATAAAAATGTATTGCGTTGGAACACACACACGCAGTACACATACAGCGCCCATGCATTTTGAACCCCGTAGAACCGAACCCAAAATAAGTAATTTCATCTTTACGGAATATTTTCTGGTAAAATTATATCATTTTGAACGGAAACCTTTCATTGGATAGTTGCTATTAATTCAATCTTTACTTTCAGAACTTTTCCCCTGTAAACTCGTTGATTACTTTTTGGGGTCATTGCAAATGATACACTGGGCCTTTAACTTGAAAACTCTTTCTGGGTTTATTACGCATGGACACCCAGGAATTTCCTTATGATATATAAACCCTGTAAAAATGATAGTTTGGTGATAAAAATGCAAAATTAGGTGGGAAAGTGTCATGAATTTATAAGGAAAAACTTAAAGATTTGTCCAATAGGTTTAGCGCAAGGGGTCTCAGACTCAGGGTCTCCATGCATGGTAATCTTTCCCTATTTCAAATTGTAGATTTTCTACCCAATACCCTCTGGTGGTGTCAATGTATAGAATGTTCATTTAATCCACATAGGAAAACAAATTAGGAACAAATAGGAATAAATTACCACAAAACACTAATTCAACAAATTGAGGTCATTTTAAACGATCATAGGGTTTCGGGAACCTTTTATTTATTTTATTAACAGCAATACTTTGTCTTTTCTCCTCAGGTTTTGATTACCAGCCAAGGGTCCAGTTTAAATGAAGTAAGTATCAGTCTCTATTGTAACTTTAAAGGTGTATTGTTTGTGCTTGAAGCCAATTTTACCATGAAAATCTGGGCAATTATCAGTTTGATGTTAATGATAATATTACTGGAGTTTTATACATTCGCTATACCAAAGTAGGTACATGTACCTATTTTTCCGTGTGGAGAATTATAGTAAAATACCTTGCCCAAAGGCACATCTACAACCTTTTGAACTAACCAAGGTACATGACACTTGACTGGACATTTCATATAAAAATTAGCTCCGAGTACGTATATTTTTAAGGAAAGAACTGACCTCCAAATTTAAATCTTTAGGCAAAAAGTAAAACTAAAACAAATTTGGAATATGTGGCCAGTGACATTAAAATTAAAGAAATTGACTTAATAAAAGTCCATAAAACCAATATTTTTTATAATTTTAAAGCTAAATTAGGAAAATAACTCAATTATTGGCCCTTTCGCAAATTCATTGCTTGAGAAATCAGTGTAAACAAAGTTTCTGACAAATTTCTAGTGTTCTTTAACCCTAACTCCCTAGGATGTATGTAAAATTGTATTGATTTTGGAGGATTGTTAGGGTTTAATAATATTGCATTTCATGTCTCTCGACATCTCAATGCATTTTACAACTATCAGGAACCACCTCAATATTGATACATGTATAAGTTGCCGAGTGGCAGCTAAGCCAGAGACATAAGGAAAATTCCCCTTCTCTTCCTAAAGAATGTTGTAGATCTTTAAGGTACATTACACAACACTGGACAGGATGGAGCGATTGGGGTCAAGTGCCTTGCTCAAGGGCACAAGTACCTCAAGTAGTCTGAAAACCACAACCTTTGGGTCATTCACTCACAAACTTCAGGTGGAACACCCAAACTGCTTATAATAAGCTCAAAGTGACCTTTAATAGGTCACTTTCAGACTAGGAGCATTTTGCTCCCGTTCCTTTCGCAAAGGTTACTTTGATCTGGAAGTACTCAGCCACAATACTTAACTCATTCTACAAATTACCTGTACTATGCTAAAGGGAAAAAAAACATTGTGCATATCAAGCTGAATTTGTGAAAAGGCTACATGAATACGAATATTGTACAGAATTGACCTATACTCATCTGTGTAAATAGTCGGAAGGTTCCATGTTATTGTGACTGACCGCAATTTTCATTCATGGTAAGTGGGAAAATTAAAAAGTCGGACGTCATACAAACCCTCCGGGACAACTTAGGAAAATTCGGAAAGAATTGAGAAGTTGATCACGGTTTCAGAACTTGTGTACAAACTATATGAGACGGGCTGAGTTTCCTCACAAAATCGTAAATTTTTCTCACTAAAATGTTCGGGTTTTTCCATTAAATCTGTACTTAGCGAGCCATTTTAAAGAAAACAGATTCTGATCAACTTCTCAAGTCTTATAGTAGAGGACCTGGCTTAGACATGTATGCACATAATTTAGGAGAGGATAACTCAACTGTTATAGGCTAATATGACCCCAAGAAACAACTTGGGATGTGTGCCAAAATCTCTATCCGGGGCGAAAAGTCCGAAAATGACCACGCCCTTTTTAAGATGGTCACGCCCCTTTCTTAATCAGTAGTGCTGCTTCCGACATAGTTGTATCTACTGAATTCAACTGATATTAGCTAATATGACCCCGAGGAACAACTTGGGATGTGTCCCAAAATCGTTACCGAGGAGAAGTACCCAAAACTGACCACGCCCTTTTAAATGACCACGACCTTTATCAGAAGTGCTACCTCTGACATTTCTATACATGTATCTACTGAACTTGACTGATAAGCTAATTTGAACCCGAGAACAACTTGGGATTTGTGCCAAATTCACTATCGATAGAAAAGTACCCGGAAATGACCACACCCTTTTAAATGACCACGCCCCATACTATCAGAAGTGCTGCTTTCGACATAGCCAAACTACTGAACTCAACTGATAAAGGCTAATTTGAGCCCTAGGAATAACTTGAGATGTGTGTCAAAATCGCCACCTAGAGAGTAGTTCCCACAAATGACCACGCCCTTTTAAAAATGACCACGCCCCTTATTTAAAGTGTACTTCCGACATCGGTGTATCTACTCAAGAGCAAGCTAATTTGATCCCAGGGAACAACTTCGGATTTGTGCCAAATTCCCTATCCGGGATAAGTACCGCAAAATGGCCACGTCCTTTTAAATGACCACACCACCTCTTATCAGAAGTGCTATATGTACTTTTAATTTTGCTTTATCTACTGAAATCAACAGATATAAGATAGTATGACCCCGAGGAACAACATGGGATGTATGCCAAAATCATGGGGGAAAAGTACCCAAAAATGAACATCCCCTTTTTTTCGTCAGAAGCGCATTACTTCCGACATAGTTGTATTTACTGAACGCAACTGATGTAAGCTAATTTGACCCCGAGGAACAATTTGGGGTGTGTGCCATGCCATATTCGCGGTTAGGGGAGAAGTACCCCAAAACGACAACATTCTTCTTTTCATCTGCAGTGCTATTTCCGACATAGCTGTATCTTCAAAACTGTTACAGCTGGGTATCTGGGTTGCTCAAAATGGCCATGATGTTTAGTGGGTCATATAGAAGAGTTTCGAATATATATTTTGATAATTAAGAGAAATTGCCAAAAATGTTATCCATTACCATAGATACTACCCCTTACTACCTACCGGTACATATATTAATTGCCAAATATTTATTAACGTAAGCGTTCCATGCTTAAATTGTACGAATGTCTATTTCTTATTCTATAGTGCACTCACACAGTGGTAAATCGTGTTATGACTTCCGTCATGACATAGCATTTTTCTAGGGGTGGGTAGGCAATGCACAGTATGGATTAACACGAATAGCTAGATTGTTTAATAATGTGCACCAAGCTGTAGTGAGTAGATCGTTTCGATAATTTTCACCCTTTAACTACATGTATACTTTGAACAAGGTGAAGCACAATGAGCAGTGAGAACGACCTTACCCTAAAAAGAAACAGTTATACCATCATCAGATTGCTACACAGAGTCAAGAGTAAATTTTGCTGAGCTCTGCCATCAAATACCGCTATATTTCTTTCCAAAGCAAAGACAATATCTTTGCCCTCTAATACACAGTACAGATCTAATTTATATCAAAATATAAATTTAAAACTCTTCTATGACCCCCTAAACATTATAACCATTCCGAACATTTTGAGCAACCCAGAAAATACAACTATGTCAGAAGTACATTTCTGATAAGAAGTGGGTGTGGTTATTTTCCGGTACTTCTCCCCGGACAGCGAATTTGGCACACATCCCACATTGTTTCTCAGAGTTAAATTAGCTTACTTCAGTTAAGTTCAGTAGTATATCTATGATGGATATAGCATTTCAGATAAGAAGGGGCGTGGTCATTTTTGGGTGCTTCACCTGGATAGCGAATTTGGCACAAATCCCAAGTTGTTCCTTGGGGTCAAATTATATTGTATCAGTCGAGTTCAGTAGATACAGCGATGTCGAAAGTAGCACTTTAAATGTGGGGCGTAGTCATTTTAAAAAGGGCGTGGTCATTTTCTGGAACTTCTCCCTAGGTGGCGATATTGACACACATCCCAAGTTATTCCTCGGGGTCAAATTAGCTTATCAGTTGAGTTCAGTAGTTTAGCCATGTCGGAAATAGCACTTCTGATAAGGCGGGGCGTGGTCATTTAAAAGGGTGTGGTCATTTCTGTGTACTTTTCCATCGATAGTAAATTTGGCACAAATCCCAAGTTGTTCCTCGGGGTCAAATTAGCTTATATCAGTCAAGTTCAGTAGATACATGTATAGATATGTCAGAGGTAGCACTTCTGATAAAGGTCGTGGTCATTTAAAAGGGCGTGGTCAGTTTTGGGTACTTCTCCCCAGGTAGAGATTTTGGGACACATCCCAAGTTGTTCCTCTGGGTCATATTAGCTGATATCGGTTGAATTCAGTAGATACAACTATGTCGAAAGCAGCACTTCTGATGAAGAAAGGGGCGTGGCCATCTTAAAAAGGGCGTGGTCATTTTCGGGTATTTCGCCCCGGATAGCGAATTTGGCACACATCCCACGTTGTTCCTTGGGGTCAAATTAGCCTAGATCAGTTGAGAAATCCTCTCCTAAATTATGTGCATACATGTCTAAGCCAGGTCCTAGACTATTACCGAAGAATTGGGTTTTTCCTAGTGAAATCAATTTTTTCATTAGATTTGCACTTAAGTCATTGTAAGGAAAAAAAGTGACGTCAGAGTACAGAATTCTTTCCCTTAAAGGCACAGGCTCGTCAGCAATGCGCACAACGAAATACGCAGCTCCATGCCTTTGCTACGGAGCTGTATATTTCGTGGCACGCGCATTGCTGACGAGCTTGTATTAAAGGTTAAAACAGACTTTACTTATTATTGCATACATGCCAAGTTAATAAATTTACTTGCTAGAGTGGTTAAAATTGGAGGTCAGTTGAATTCCCTATTTTTAACTTGTGCTACACACATTTCATTATGCTCTTTCCTGCCATGTACAAACTGCATATAATATGAACTTATGTCGGCTATTATTCCAGCAAATGCATCAACATTCACTGTCCTTATAGGTACCCATTTACTCCTGGGTGGAGAGAAGCAAAATGCATTGCTCAAGAACACATGTACAACAATTTGAACCCATAATTAGAACTAATCAATGCAATCCACAGCACATGAATTAACCTTTTCGTTTTGTAGAAAATTAAATGTGTACCATTCATTTTCTGCTCTTCCATTTATACTGAGAACGTACTGAAATGGCCTGGGAAATTGAGTACAAAACAGCTAAAAATTGTTTTAAGAAATTCTTACCTATAAATTGATAATCATTTTGTTTTACTAAAAAAACTAAAAATCTTGTTCATATTTTTTCGTCAACACATTGGTTAAAACAAAAACTCAACATGTTTAAGTTTATTTGGATAGCACATATAAATGTTTCCAGCTAAAATGCACAAGTGATGTTCCGATGAGAAATTTAACTGAATTTACGGTATGAAAGTCGACTCGTAAAATGTGTTAATCTTAAATTAATTTTATTTTCTTTTTCAGAAATGGCAGCTCCAAAGGTCGCAAGCAGTCCAGACGGAATATGCGTTAGCTTTTAAATCGTGTCTGGTACTTAAATATAAATCGCCGATGGTATGTAAACTCCTCAAAAAAAGTTTGGAAAGTCAAGTTTGACGATTCCTCTCTTGTTGCAGAATAATTTTCCTTGAATTTTATATCATTGGAAAGCCCTGTTATTCCTGTTATTCCTCTGAAGTAAAGTGAAATGTCACAAATGCATTGCTATTGTCAAAAAGTGCATTGACACATTCTCCAAACAAAAATGCACGAAAATTATTTTGTAATTACTTTTTCTTGTTTTACAGTTGATATTTAAATTGTATTTCTTTGTAAATTTTTTTTTTTTTTTTTTTTAACAGGTAGAGGAGGGAAACCTCCACTGAAATACATCAGAAAATCGGACAGGGGGCAACCCCTGTTCGATTTTCAAATTATAATTTTGGTCCACCGCGCCATCTGTAAAGACAATAGCAATTTGGACCTTGCATAAATTAGTTTAACGAACATTTTGCTTGCATATTTTACTTGGTGTATTTAGAGTACAGAATAAAATGGGACTTGTTTACAATTCAAACCTTTGTTGTCAATGACTTTTATTTTGACTTTGGAAGTTACTTTTTCAAAATGTTTTAAATAAGATTGTTTACAATAAGATTGTTTACATTTGTTAAAGTACTTCTAACAATGCTACAAGATAAATAAATACAATTGGTTGTTGCGAAATGAAGACAAGAATATTAAGTACAAGTCAATGTTTACAAACTGTTAGGTTTTATTTTTGAGGGTGAGAAAATACATGAATCAAATGGAAGACTGCTGACCCTTACTTTGGGTTTGTTTACAAACTGTTAGTCATTTTTTGAGACTTAATTGAATTACTTGAGAACTGACTGTTAGATTCAGGAACCATCTATAGTTGGTTGAGCAGAAGGTTCAGTTGACTTGTTTCTTTCAACATGTGTCTGTGGGAAAGACAAAACAACAAAAATTTTAACAACATACATGTAGCTAATATAAATGGCACATTGTGGGGGGAAAAAATCCATATCTGACGAGTCTGAAAATGTTTTTGCATTTTAAAACTGAATATGCACCAGAAGAGGGAGGTGAATGATTTCCATGCTGTTAACTCCTAAAGGCGTAATTAGTTAGTCATTTTTTTCAAGGACTTACCATGGCCAATCTGAAGATGATGCAGTGAGGTCTGCCAAAACACAAACAGATCTTTAAAATATTCAGCTCCTGGTCAACATCGCTTGGCACACGTCTTTGTCACCTGTCACAAATTAAGAAAATATAACGTTACAAAATGCTGCGAGGGGTGGGGGAATACACAAATATGCCTTACAGAAGGCTGTGGGTTCGAACCCAAGTACAGGTTTCTAATGATTTAAACCGACACCAGTGCACTGAGTGGTTAAGACAACTGCTCTAGAATACAGGTTGTTGTGGGTTCGAGTCCCACCCAAGCACAGGAAAGGCCCCGAGTGTTGATAAATTACATCATAAGAGGGCAAGAGATTAGTCCATGATTCAAACAGCCATTTGACACAAATGCACTTGAGTGAGTGAATGGTTAAGACAGTTCCAACTGCTCCCTGATTTGAACCAGCACACTGAGTGGTATGGTGTGGTCAAGTCAAATGTGTAATGTAATGTACCGGTTGGAGGATGAGGATATGGGTATGGGTTCGAGTCCCACCCAAGAACAATTTGATGTTTTTAATCGTTCTTATAAATTGTAGGAAAAGGACAAGGGATTAGTTGTGATACAAACTTGCAAAAATCAAGCAGGTCATTTGACACCAGCACACTGAGAGGTCCAGTGGTTAAGGCAACTGCTCTAGAATGCAGAAGGTTGTGGGTTCGAGTCCCACCCAAGTCCAAATTGTTGACATAGTTCTTGGGAAAGCACTGAGCAAATGTACTGATACATTATACTGGGAAAGAGCAAGCTATAGATGAATCCCAAATTAACCAATTTGAGACCGATCTGCGCACTTATATGTATGTAGCTTAACACGAAGAGCCTCTTCATCAAACTCAAAAGTGAACTAATGTACGCATGTGAATGCACAATCATTCATAAATGCCATGCAGCACACGTACACACTCAGTCACTGTACAATACTGCACTTGTAGTGCATGCGTACTGCCGACTTGACACGAAGAGCCTCGGCTTCAATGCGGAAGTGTGCAGAACGGGCTAATGTGAAAATGTCTATACCTAATAGAGAAGTAGTAACAAGCTGATCGTTACAATACCTGAAAGCTGCTCATGATGACAAATAGATTCCAACAGGAGAGAGACATGTACGTGGAGTCCAGTAGTCCAGGTGAAGCCAAGCATGGGCAGCGACACAAGGGAGCTTCACAAACTGGTCCTGTTAAAAGGAAATCAAATGAAATACACGAGTATGTAAAGTTTACTCCTTAAAAGTCTGGAAATTTATTTTCAATCACATATATCTGAATTATGTGACAAATCAATGGAAAGCTCATTCATTAATTGCCTTTCACAATGACACCACATTTGTAACAGTCACTTGTTTGAAGGCTCAACAACTCTGTTGTGAATGCGGGTGGGTCTTTAACAGAATGTGCCAAGACACGTGTTCAACAGAACAACCAACTTTCTATCAGTAACAGAGAATATTGAAGGAAAACATATTGACAATTTTTCCCAACGATGTTCATCCCACAAATACATGTTTATAACAAATAGAGAAATGAACAGGCTTTCCAATGATACATGTATAATACACAATGCTAATAATAGTAACAAAGACATGATCCACCAAAAACAATTTGAAAGATGTGTTTAACTCTTTCAGCTTTCTAGCTGGAAGTAAACAAGTAATTAAATGATTTCAAATTTGTGTTCGTATTTACAAAGAATATTTCAAATGCATTAAACCAGATGCATGTATAAAATGCAAAAAGTATACAGCTGAACCCTGTTATTAAGAGGTCATTAAGACTTTGAAGATTACCTTGTTATAACAGAAACCTTGTATTATCAGGAATGAAAACAATGAAGAACAAATGATTGGGATCTAAACTTTTCCTTGTTATGGGTGCAAAAGAGGGGGAAATTAGCAGTAATTTTTTTTTTTAAATTTAGATTTTGGTTTAAATAAGGATCTACATGTAGTACACTCAGATGTCAGTATTTCATTCAATGTATTGGGGCATTCTGGGTAGTATCATGATGAAACCATGGCCATTATGTGACTTCTAAAAAACCAAACTGGAACTCAGCTTCAGGGGTACACCATGCATGAATAAACATGAGCAAAGTATATGTACAAGAGGAAAACGTGTGTTGGAGCAATCAGTGTATTGGGGCATTCTGGGTAGAATCATGATGAAACCATGGCCATGATGTGACTTCTAAAAAACCAAACTGGAACTCAGCTTCAGGGGGACACCATGCATGAATAAACATGAGCAAAGTACATGTGTACAAGAGGGAAATGTGTGTTGGAGGGAAATGTGTGTTGGGGCATTCTGGGTAGAATCATGATGAAATCATGATGAAACCATGGCCATCCTGTGACTTCTAAAAAACCAAACTGGAACTCAGCTTCAGGGGGACACCATGCATGAATAAACATGAGCAAAGTACATGTACAAGAGGAAAACGTGTGTTGGAGCAATCAGTGTATTGGGGCATTCTGGGTAGAATCATGATGAAACCATGGCCATGATGTGACTTCCAAAAAACCAAACTGGAACTCAGCTTCAGGGGTACACCATGCATGAATAAACATGAGCAAAGTATGCATGTACAAGAGAAAATGTGTGTTGGAGCAATCAATGTATTGGGGCATTCTAGGTAGAATCATGATGAAACCATGGCCACGATGTGACTTCTAAAAAACCAAACTGGAACTCAGCTTCAGGGGGACACCATGCATGAATAAACATGAGCAAAGTATGCATGTACAAGAGGAAAATGTGTGTTGGAGCAATCAATGTATTGGGGCATTCTGGGTAGAATCATGATGAAACCATGGCCATCCTGTGACTTCTAAAAAACCAAACTGGAACTCAGCTTCAGGGGGACACCATTCATGAATAAACATGAGGAAAAAACGTGTGCTGGAGCAATCAGTATATTGGGGCATTCTGGGTAACATCATGATGAAACCATGGCCATTATGTGACTTCTAGGAAAAAAACTGGAACTCGGCTTCAGGGGGACACCATTCATGAATAAACATAAGCAAGGTCAAAAGAGTATATTCAGCATGCTGTAGTGACATGTAAATATGCAACAGATTTGCGTAATTTTCAAGATGTCAGTATTAATAGACCTGAAATGTAATGACGTCACGCAATGTTTACCGCGGTGCATTATGGGTGAAAAGTGGGACGAAATCTCTGCATCTCTAGTTTGCGTGCGTTGTATGCATAGCGCCTAGCGTATTATAGTCTAGTCGATTTACGATTTGACCTATAACTAATTGCAATAGAAATCATTCTAACATGAATCTAGGCCGCAACATTCAAATAAACAACATATTAAAAATCTAATTGTTTCTTTTGAGTGGAAAGGTGTTTTTGAAGCAGTTTTTGAAGACAAACATTAAGAATTAAAATTTAGTCTGGTAACGTTCGTCAATCTGTATGTTTCGTAATAGTGGATGCATGGTAATACGACCACTTGCGAGCAGACGACGACGTCTCAGAAACTAGTCTGGTAACGTACTCCAACCTACCTTCGCGATGGTAGGTGCATGGTAATCACGACCACTTGCGGGCAGACGGCAGTGTCCAAATCAGGTGCTCGCTTAAGAGCGTTTTTCTTAAGCGAGCACCTGATTTGGACACTGCCGTCTGCTCGCAAGTGGTCGTATTACTAGGCATCCACTATTCCGAAACATACATACTGACAAACGTTACCAGACTAAATTTTAATTCTTAATGTTTGTCTTTAAAAACTGCTTCAAAAACACCTTTCCACTCAAAAGAAACAAATAGATTTTTAATATGTTGTTTATTTGAATGTTGCGGCCTAGATTCATGTTAGAATGATTTCTATTGCAATTAGTTCTAGGTCAAATCGTAAATTGACTAGACTATAATACGCTAGGCGCTATGCATACAACGCACGCAAACTAGAGATGCAGAGATTTTGTCCCACTTTTCACCCATAATGCACCGCGGTAAACATTGCGTGACGTCATTACGGTATGTCATAGGTCTATTAATGATGCAGTAACATGTAAATGACAATAATTTCAGTGAACTCCACTGGTCCAAATTATGTCCGGGCGCACCGCGCCGATGTCGCTCAGCGGGGGAGGGGGTGGCGACAGCGGCAGCACTACAGCACGTACTCACCCAATTAACACACAACCACGAACGCACCCGGACGTACGTCGCGACACAGTGGTTGGCATGCAGCGCCCTCAATAGTTATAAAAAAAAAAAAAGGCTCTTGAGGGCGCTGTTCAACAAATGCATACTGTCATGGCCGTTATCGATGCGAATTTGGGTCGTCGATCCGATAGATTTGCGTGGTAAATGACCGATAATGACACCAGTGACTACCGAATCACGTTAGGTGAATATACACCGCATTTTGGAATGACTCGGCTGTACTTTCATAGTGTTTTGGAGGAGAATTTTTTTTTTTTTGGTCCGGGCGGCACAATGTTTTGTCCGGGCGGCAAATGTTTTGTCCGGGCGGCAAATGATTTTGTCCGGGCGGTGCGCCCGGACAAAACCGGTAGTGGAGAACACTGAATTTGCGAGTAAAAATGAATTTAATTTGACATGAGATTTTGAATACTTCTTTATGGTGTTCATTATAGCGAATTTCCACTGTAAAAACTCACCTCTCCTGTGTTTTCAGTATCCATGGCAACAAGTCCATTTTGTTAGTGTTTTCGTGTAATATCAAGCTCCACGGTCTGTGGGCTCCATCTCCAATCTGTAAATTACATAAGACACAAAAATTAGCAACTATGACAAAAATGCAACCAATCCAGAAAGAATTTACAAGGCGGACATAATCCGAGGGCTCGTGTACAAAACATATGAGACTGGCCGAAAGTCAAAACTTCACATCTTCCCCTAAAAATGCTGAGAAAATGTACGCAGAGTTTTTGCTGCATATGAAGGATTTATACTTGTTTAGAAAGACGATACTACTGTTTATTTTCATGCCCCATGAATAAAAGTTGACATTTTTCAACTTTGAAAATTTCCTTACAGAAACTCACAGAAAGATGGCGCCGTTTGGGGGCCTTTTAGAAGGCTAAAAGTGTTGTTTTTGACGTTTATATTGGGACGTTATCATTTTTTATATAACACTTTTAGCCCCTTAACATTTTAACCCCATTCGCCGTGTGGAACATTCTTACACGCCCTCAAGAGTCCAAATACACGTGTGAAAATTCTTACCGTAAATTCCAAATCAGACATTTAAAAGCACACCATGGAGGTCCTTGTAATCTCAAGACTTCTGTACCCTTGTCGTTCTTTTTCCATGATGACTCAAACATCAAAAAAGGATAAAAGGGAGCAAAATTTGGAGTAAAATCGAAAATTTTCAGCCAGCGTGGTACCACCATGGTACCACAGACTTCATACTAGGCCACGTCAAAAGGAAAGTAGTCCCACTAACGCGGATGGATTTTGTTTACACTATTTTAAGCCTAAACTGGTCCCCTGTCCACATATTTACTTCCCCACGCGTCGTATATGAGCGAGAGCAGCGTAGCGCACATAGACAGGGGACCAGTTTAGGCTTCACATAGTGTAAACAAAATCCATCCGCGTTAGTGGGACTACTTTCCTTTTGATGCGAGATAGTAGCGAAGCCAAGTCCCCCGTCTGTTCCAGATTTGTCGATTTTACTCCAAATTTTGCTCCCTTTTATCCTTTTTTCACGAGGTCACGTGATTTATCGGAACCAGATGCTGGTTCCGATAAATCATGTGTCCTTGGAGTTAGTTTTATTTCCAGCCGTATGGCCGTGTGATACACATTTTATTCCTGAAGTTTATTACTGCAGTACTGCATCAAACCTACCTCCATGATCAAACTTAGCTCTCATTTTTTTCAAACTAATTATGAGTATTTGACAGAACTATTTATTCAGGTTATGAAACAAAGTTAAAAATAACTCTGAAAAATTGAACATAAAATGTTGACACCAAGTCCGAGGAACCGAAGCGAGTTCCACGGTGGACAGTCTACCGGACAATGTGACATTTAGCCCCATGGCACACACACGTTGCCCGCCCAAAACCACTACATGAAAGGGGTGTTTTCTGGGAGTCAGGTAAACTCAACCGTTTACCAACTCGACTCGTACCAACTCGACCGTGTACCAACTCGACCGTAACCAACTCGACCGCAAAGACATGCCGACAAACCCGCGGCCGGCCGCGTGTCATGTTCATTGTGCGAGCGAGCCGACATCACTGGTCTACAAGCAGGGGCCAATTTCATAAAGCATGTTAGCAGAAATTTTTGCTTAATCAAAAATTTGTTTGCTTTATAAAAATGGGTCAATAATCGAAATTGCATGTCAACTTGTGTTTTTCACAAGAATATCTGCTATTCTTGCTAAAAACACAAGTTGAAGTACAATTTTGTTTATTAACCCATTTTTATAAAGCACACAAATTTTTGATTAAGCAAAAATTTCTGCTAACATGCTTTATGAAATTGGCCCCAGGACAGCTCGGACCTGGCGACATGCATGGTCGAGACAACTCGACTTCCCGGGCATGCCGTATGCCGTCCGTCGGCCACCAGGCATCAATAAAACCCAAAATTGACACGAACGGTTTGCAATGAAAATTGTTATTAACTCTCACCTTGTTTTGCTATTGAGCATGCAGTCGTCAAGCAGTAGAAAGTCCGGGAAAATGTACATTATTTCGCTTTTTCTTTGGTTTCTTTTTTCGTAAAAATCTTAAAAACTTGGCGGGCTCATGACGTTGAGGGCGCTGTTGAAAGTCAGATTAGACTTGAATAAGTCACTCAAGGTATAAGTGAATAGTGGCTGACTTTCCGCTCCAACTTTCCCAAAATGATTAAACTTTCAAAGCAAGCGTGCGTGCAAAGTCAAACCTGAGCCTGCAGCGGCAATAGTATACACACATGGAGGCAGTCAAAATCCTTTTAGGGAAATTTCTTTTCACCTATATCATTGCAAAACTGACGAACTATAGGCCTTTTTTGTAAACAAGAAAAACAAAATCACGTTCCTCATTGCATGGCATTTAAACCTGAGACTTCTGACACAACGGGCAGATGCTCTACCAGCTAGGCTATGAGGCACAGTGGTATATTCCCTCAGGTTTTCCCCAAGATCTCTGACACACCAGGCGATGCTCTACTAGCTGAGCTATGAGGCACAGTGGTATATTCCCTCAGGTTTTCCCCAAGATCTCTGACACACCAGGCGATGCTCTACTAGCTGAGCTATGAGGCACAGTGGTATACTCTCTCAGGGTACATGTGCTCTACCCAGGGTCGACAGTTATCTTAAAACACACCGAGTAAAGTGCCAGTAATACAGGGATGTCATATCATGACATACGTGCTTTCGTACCTTTGAAAAACGAAATAACCGGCCTTGAAACCAAACATTCACCCGGATCATCGCATACAACACTGTACAAATTGTATGGGGCAGAAAATCGCGTGATGTTGTTGTGAGACAGTGCACTTTGACCTATGTTGGCGACGTCTGCTAGCTCTGTTGTGATTGGTTGGCGGGTTTGGTTGATTGACAGGTCGGAACTATGCATTGTACACGCGAGTCGATGTCAGCGCCAGCTAAAACCCCCAGCCCATGCACAGGCGGCGCGTGATGACGTATGCAGCCTAACGTAGGACAGCCGCGTGATGACGTATTAGGTATACGTTTTATTTTACGCCCTAGGGTTTGTGCATAGGTCAAGGATGCGGCTTAAAATTGTACACGAGTCAATGGTAGCCGGCTAAATCACCCAGCCCAGGCCCAACGTAGGACGGCGCGTGTCATGTGATGTAGTTAGGTAGCCGGCTTAGTATCCTGCCATGCGGTTTGTACATAGGATACGACATGGATACGACTTAAAATGGTACACGAGTCAATGGCAGCCGGCTTTATGGAAAATATTTCAAGCGGTTTTGAATGATTTATTTTACAGTCTAACAAAAATCATGTCACATGACCCCAACATGATTTGTAATACGCGCTCGTAATATGTATTTTTGTCCGACTCGATGGACTCGAACGAAATTTAAAATTAACCGACAGATTAGCGTCTGGTGTACTGACGTACTTCCTTTTCATATCCCCTTCGACCACATGTGTACATTTGGTGTGACTGAAGGGAATATGACCAGACTAAATTTTATTGCTATTTGGTGCGGCAGGTGTGAAAAACAGAATAAATACCGGGTTCACTGGGGAGAATTGCATAAAGCAACCAGGCTGTTGGTTGTAAGGTATTTGCATGCACCACGTATTAGCAATTACAATACATACAGTATATTGGACTCTCTGAACTGCATCTCCATTTGAAAGTGATGAATTAGGTGACCCAGCCTACTATAGTGCAAGCCCATACAGGGGCGCCACTCCCCATTGACAACTGGATGCCATCCGTGACCAGTAATCCAAGTAAAAAGGGTGACGTCCTTTTTTTATGATCAGGGCCAATTCATAGTTCCGAGTTTGCCTAGTTAGCCCCGCCCCCGTGGATATTGTTGCTATGGCTCACACGCTATCGTCAAAATGGCGACACACAACGCACAAAGCAATGGGGCTTTCAACGGAAAGCACAGATTCATTGGAGAAAACTCAAAGGTATTCATGTTTCAGGGTTGACAGTTATCTTAGAACACACCGAGTAAAGGGCCAGTAATACATGGATGTCATATCATGACATACGTGCTTTCGTACCTTTGAACAACGAAACGACCGGCCTTGAAACCAAAAATTCACCCGGATCATCGCATACAACACTGTACAAATTGTATGGGGCCGGCAGAACATATCGCGTGATCGTGTTGTTGTTTGACAGTGCACTTTGACCTATGTCGGTGATATCTGCTAGCTCTGTTGTGATTGGTCGGCGCGGGTTCGGTTGATTGACAGGTCGAACTATGCATTTCATCATGATGGCGCCGCTAGCACACAAACAAATGCTTAGCACAGGATTTGTTTGCTTTATTTTGCAAAAATGGATTGCCAGCCAAAATCGTAAGTGATGTAATATTGAAAGGTATTCTCCTACTCTTGCGAAGAACACAAGTTGGCGTATAATTTTGGCTTGTAATCCATTTTATAAAGCAAATTAATTCTGTGTTAAGCAAGGTTGTGTGCTTAGCAGCGCCATGAAATTGGCCCCAGGCGTTGTACGTATATACGTATCGTGATTAGGGTCAATTCAAACACGCAGACAAACGCAAACAAAATGTATTTTTCAAAAAAATATTGTCTAAGATGTATGCAATAAGGGTCAATGAGAGGACTTGGTGCAATTAGTTTCACTTGCAAAGGGGCCGATGGGCGAAAAGTGGCTGTGTCAATGTGCAGATCCGACATAGGCCTCCGTGTGCATTGCACTGTGAAATATGTATTTTTAAAGTGATGATTTATATAATGGTGTATATGATAGGATTGACAATTAGAGATGAATTTAGAAACACGAAAAAATTGCAATGTCCCGACCGGGATTCGAACCCAGATCCTAATCGCCGTTGCCAAGCCCATATATATCTCAATATAAACGCCATAAGCGCGGAGAGGTCGTGGCGACCGCGTCGTGAGAACGCGGTATGATTGCACAGGTCGCGGTAATACCCCAGTCACAATTAGCTTGCGATGGGTTTGCGAGTAGTTTGCGACGGATTTCTAGGCATTTTCGGCCGGGGCCCCACGGGACTCCTTGCGGCTGCCGGGTCATTTTTGGGCATCGGGCGGGCATCGAGTTACTTTTAACTCGGACTTAAAACCTGGTGCGGCGTTTCGCATCGCAAACTGATCGCCAATAAATCGGTCGATGCCCGGCAGGGCATCGCACACATCGGGCGGGCTCCGGGCAAAATTTTTGACAACCCAGACAATCCATATATCGGCCAGGCGCCGCCCAGACGCTGCTTAGCGTCCGGCCGACTTGGCGGCGCCCGGCCGGAAATCGGCCAGACATCGGCCGGGGTATCGCAGTGACATAGGCAGGACATCGGACGAGTGCCTGCCGGACACCGGCCGATAAACGGGCCAAGAAATCGACCCCATTCCGTCATGGCAGCGTGCGGGGCACTTTTAATTGTGACTGTGATCGCCCAATCGCGCGATCTTTCGCCGACCTCTATACACGCCGGCCGATGCCTATAAATCGCACACGCCGCCCGGCCTCCGCTTTAATTGTGACTTAAGTATTAGAGCGCATCTTTTTTCAAGTTTGTATTTTTTTGGAAGTTTTTCTCGCATTGTGTTCACGTTTGCCGGCGACCTTGTACATTTTCTGGTCGCCGTAAGGTCGCGGATGGTCGACGTCCAGTCTGACGGGGGTATTAGGGGTGCGTTTTCAGACTGTGGAAATGACGTGTTTAGAGTAGTTTTTGAAAGCCATTGGTCACGCATGGCATCCACTCTAAATGGGCAGTGCAGTGTACGTGTAGCCATGGAGGAAGAAACACACAAAAGCAAGGGCACATCGTTTGCCAAGGTAGGCGCCAGTATATGATATTGATCTTGATCGTAAAATTTAACAGCTCCAATTGGAACAACACTCATTGCGAGATTAGAGACTCAGTAGCGTTCTTTCGTTTCGACGGTTGATTGTACGTAAAAAACCGTACGGCGTGAACCATCCAATCAGAAGAATGCACACGTTGTAGGTCCCGCCTACATCATGCCAATCAGTCGTACGAGTCGCCATCGACCACCTGCTGCTACAATTATTATTATTCATGAAGCGTGTGCATTCATAAAATTCAAATGAGATTTCTGGACCCACAGCGATCTTGTTCAATGCAGAATGCATTGCAATGTTGCCATAGTGCTCACTTACTACTAAGTGTTTTAACAACGATAATCCAAATTCGAAAGGTTGTTTTGATTAGACTATACTTGGCAATACAAATGGAAATAATTTATAAGTCGGACGTCACATAAGTTCTTCAGCACTAAACTTATAGGACAACTTAAGTCATTTACAAAATTATTTTCGTAAAAAGTACCATATACCGTCTTAGAGCAGATCGAGAGTATGTGCTTTCCAATGGTACCTTGGTTACTTTCCTAGTGTCAAAAATCACTGAGCACCATTGTCTTGACATTTAGGTGCAACATGGGGGCTGGTTCACTTGTTTAACAAAATTGAACAAGATTCCAGATTCTTTTTATTTCATTTTCATTCAACCAGCTTAGAGATCATTCCGACGTCGCAATTCACTTATTCAAAAGAAAAAAACGCAGCGCACTGTGAGTGGTATCCTACTTGTTTAATTACCGAGATCATTTATCTCACCAAGTCGACCTATAATGTGGATTATTTCCCGCACTGTGGCCGCAGAATATTACTGATACCTAATATACCTAATAGGTCGTCTTGAACTTAAATTAAGGGGAAATAGTCAACGTCTCAATAATTCTTACCACAAACATTATTTTACAATTTTACACACGCACACATGTACGAACATTCTTCCCGACAGCATGTTTTCTGACTGATTAAACCAATGCACGGCTTCGGTTGCCGACGCCCAAAGCCAACCATTGGGTTATTTTGTAATTACGTCAAAACATGGTCCTGGTTATGGTAGCGAAAACGGGCCTGTTTAATAGAAGGTAAAACACGGTGGGCGAAATATGAAATTTCATGGGCAAAAAAAATCCAATAAACATTACAAGTTTGGCGAGCTGCAAAGCAATATACAAGTGAAAGCTCATCATCCTCCCTATCGAAACGTACCAATCCGTTTTAGCCGTTTTAGGGCGCAGAGACGAAAAACACCAAATATGATCAGGTGATTCTGGCATGATAGTTGAGCCCAAAATAAATCCATCAAATCAATAGACTGCGGAAATGAATACGTCATATTTTCTTGGTTGCCTAGGCAATACACTAAAATCACTGAACCGTGTCCCTGCGCTTTTGCAATGGTACTTTTATGACGGTCATGATGTTTAGAGCCAATTGCCATGGCACACGTCACACTTCGGCTATATTGCCCAAACCGTCTTGTTTCGTTGATATGTAAATGCGACGGTTCGAACCGTCAGGCTATTACGTCACTACAATTGCCCGAACCGTCGTGTTTTATTGATATGTAAATGCGTCGGTTCGAACCGTCAGGCTATTACGTCACTACAATTGCCTGAACCGTCGTGTTTTATTGATATGGAAATGCAACGGTTCTAACCGTCAGGCTATTCAGTCACTACAATTGCCTGAACCGTCGTGTTTTATTGATATGTTAATGCGACGGTTCGAACCGTTAGGCTATTACGTCACTACAATTGCCTGAACCGTCGTGTTTTATTGATATGGAAATGCGACGGTTCTAACTGTCAGGCAATTCAGTCACTACAATTGCCTGAACCGTCGTGTTTCATTGATATGTAAATGCGACGGTTCGAACTGTCAGGCTATTACGTCACAATTGCCTGAACCGTCGTGTTTTATTGATATGGAAATGCACGGTTCTAACCGTCAGGCTATTCAGTCACTACAATTGCCTGAACCGTCGTGTAATTCATTGATATGTAAATGCAACGGTTCGAACCGTCAGGCTATTACGTCACAATTGCCTGAACCGTCGTGTTTCATTGATATGGAAATGCGACGGTTCTAACCGCAGGCTATTCAGTCACTACAATTGCCTGAACCGTCGTGTTTCATTGATATGGAAATGCACGGTTCTAACTGTCAGGCTATTCAGTCACTACAATTGCCTGAACCGTCGTGTTTCATTGATATGTAAATGCGGTTTGTCCAGTCGGGTCCATTCACCTGTTCACAATAAACGGTCGAAGTGAAAACGTCACCCTATTTTTAGTTTCCGAGGCAGTGGCTCCACTTTAAAAAAATAACTGAACCGTTTCCCTGCGCTTTTGAAATAGTGTTTTATCCGGCAGCCATGGTGTTTGGAGCCAATTACCATGGCAATGCGTCACTTTTCGGCGCACTATTGCCCCAACCGTTGTTTCGTTGATAAATGTGGGTCCTTCTGGTCGTTCATATTCCAATTGGCCGAAGTTTGTTTCAATCACATCGACGGCTTTTCTCGTGGCTTGCCGTGGCTTTAAACCTCATGTCCGTCGGAAAAAGTAACAGGGACACGGTTTAGTTATTCTTAGTGTAGGCTACAGCCAATTGCCTAGGCAACCAACAAAAGATTACGTATTACTTCGGCAGTCTATTGGGTGCTTGTACATGGGGTCAAAAGGTCACGGTTCGCTATAGACAGCCGAAGTGTGACGTGTTGCCATGGCAATTGGCTCTAAACTATCATAGCCGTCGGCAAAAATTAGAAATCAATTTTACATGTATTTCATTTGTCACTGACGCGTTTATACAGTCTGACCATCCGACAAATTTGATCGACAAATTATCATAAGTCGGTTGAACAAAGACGAATTCAATCTTTACATGATGCACGGATGATTTTCAGGTGAGACTGGTTTGATTAAAATCTCACGACATTGAATGAACAAATATTGAAATTGGTTGACCACTGATCATTTGGAAAGAAAAACAACCAATTCAATTAAAGCATTTGCGCGTCTTGGGACGAAATTGAAGTTACAGGTTATGGATTTGATTTAAAAAGTTTTAAAATGTGCGGGATTTGTGAGTTATATCCACAGTTTTAATGAATTCGTACCGAAGCGTAGAAGGGACATGAATAAAAATAAGTCTTAATTGTTGTGCTAAGTCAGAATTATGACTTATGTTTTGTATTCATGTCCGTTCATACAGCAACTTAGTGAGAAAAGTAAATAAACGTCATTTGGTAATACGAAGACAAATGAATCCACCGGGTGCGCCACCCTATCACTGTCATTTTCATTTGGCCGTTATATCAAAAGGATTTTGGCACCTGCTTCAATTTTGTTTAGAAATCAGTGAACACGGCACGGGGCCTTCTATTGTATCAGGAGCATTTCAGGAATTCCCAGGAATTGACAACAGCAGACAGCGGGGGCGGCGCTGAGTCTGAGGCTTTAACACTATCATTGTGCAGTGGCTCGTTCATTATTTATAACATGTAAAACAGACGGTCGTGGACGCTTTTGTGATTGGATGAGGCCACAGTGGGTTAGCAGTATTGTGTGTATGGGATTCTGATTGGACAAGAAAATTACGCACCGCCCAACACGTACGACAAGCCGTTTGAAACGAAAGAACGCTAGTGAGACCTTGTATTATCACTATAGGCCTACTCAGCACGATATGTGACCGGCTACTCCCCTACTGCCCAATACCTCAACACACTCTTCCTTTTTGTTATATTCTTTTGATATTTGAGACAATGGAAGGAGGCGAGTACCAGTGTTGTAGTATTCGAGTCCAGGACTCTGACTCGAGTCCGACTCGAGACACATTTTTCGTGACTCACATTGGAAAATGACTCGGACTCGAACATGGTGACTTGTGACTCGAGTCAAATATTTAAAAAAGAAAAAGAAATATATATATATAATCGCGCGCTTAATGCAGGATTCTTTAGGGAAAGCACGACTGTCGCAGGGTTTGTTGGTTGTTGTTCACTATATGAGCAATGGAAATTGGGCACACACCCATTGTTAATAACAATGGATTGTGCCCAATTTCCATTGTTAGTTGTTCATATATAGTGGTTGTTTGTGTTTTGTTTGTTTGGTGTTTTTTTTTATTACGGTAACTTGTGGCCTCGGGTTGTCCTCCACGAAAACAGCAGGTGGACATATTTTAGCGTGACGTCACGCGAGATCAATTGATGACAACTGATATACTTAATACGGTTTGTATTTGTGTATGGGGCATGTTAATCCGGTCCGTGCTTATAGTCCCGTCGTTGCTTTATCACTCATTGGCACTGTACTGTCTGATCCTTTGTACTTGTATAAAGTGGCAATATACATCATATTTCCACGATATACGAGAAAATTGTCAACGACATGACAATGTCGATCATATAGTTATACTGCAGCCTGCCTGATGGTGACGTCAGATTTAAGTTATTTTGTTTCCTTAACCTGCCATGGTCAAGTTCGCATCTTAAAGGTAATATATATTTGCTTTAGTTTGCTGTGGTATTCTTCTGGTTTCAGCAACTGTTTAACTGTGCATTCCATGCCATGGATTAGGCTGGAAAAGCCGAGAAAAGAAACAATGTTTCAACGCTGTATATAGGACTCGAGTCCGGATTCGCCCAAGCCCCGAGCTTGTGCTAAATTGAATGAAGATTCAACGCTTTGTATTTTGAATGACACAAATTCTAATCTGGATGTCTTAGCAAACAAATGTCAATGTCTTTGAACGAAATTGAATATAACGTACAAATGGATAATTAAGAACCAGAGAAATCGCGTCCTTATCAAAATCACTACGTAAGTTTCCACAAACGAAATCGAATGCATATCTGATGAAGGCGAGCAAGAAAACCTATACTATCCATGGAAAGAGGGAATAAACCAATTTCCAGTTTGGATGTGAAAGCAAAAGGTTGGTGTAATGATCACTAATCACTGCATTTCCTTTTTATAGTTTACAAAACATCGGTAGTTTTTTGGCGATCATTTCAAAACCTTGCAAATATACGGATTGCGAACGAGCAATTTCAGAATGTTGGGAATATGACAAATGATATGGTATTAAAGTATCAAAACCCATCAGACAATGGGGGAGTTCAACTTGAAAATGTGATCTGGACAATCTCGATGCGAATTCCAGTCCAAGTCTCGTCTTCAAAACCGAGTCCGAGTCGCACAAAAGGCGCACTTGAGTTCACACTCTCACTACATACTTAACAGTTTACAACAGAGGACAGCTGAGAAATCCGCCCCGCCCTGCCCGCGCAATGTGTAAGCGGGGATCGTTATTTATTTGATAGACCTTTTTGCACATCAATCCAATGTTAAGAGATGTGTACAGAATAATAATAAACTATCGACCTATTAAACACAGAGAACCACCACATCAAAATACCATCAAGAAAAAATAAACAGTCGTATCTTTTGACGTCGTCACTAGCAAGAAAGACCAAACTGTCGTATCTAAAGATCAATAAGTGATAATTTTAAGGGAATATGACCCTAACATTATCACTTATTCATACTTAATAATTGGGGCAAGCCGGGCAGGGGTTTGGGGCGTATCTTAAATGATATATGGGAGGGGTACGTGGTTATCTCATTGAAGGGTTTATCCCTCTGCATGTAGGGCTTGCTATAGGCTCACGTGATAGCCAATACCAATCAGTAAGGAACAACTGCACTACCGTGATTGGAGACCACCAGTTGGCTTCTTAGCTTATTATTGGTAGGGCGTCTGCACGCGTTAAGCAGAATTAGGTCCGCGGTTCGAATCTCGGTGGAGCCAAGTTGCTTTTCAATGCATCCAGATTTCCCAAATTCATGGACATTATTTTGTCCACATTTCTATCGTATCTAAATATCAATGATATGTAAGGCGTCGTTGAACAATACCAGGAAAGACTACGGCGTCGTTGACTACGTACTACTTGGAAAGATTGGATGACATTACCTCCTAATGCATGTAAAGTTTATTAGCATAAAAATCAAAAACCTTGATTTTAACCCCCCAAACAACTTCCAAGTAGGGTTTTTATGATTGTAAATTAATGGAGTAGTTCCATAGCACAGATTTCATTGGTAAAAACACCATTTCAGGCCCTTTAAATGTTTCGTTTCGGTGCAATAGTTTAATTCACTTGCAAAGGTCCGATCGAGCGTGCAAAAGTGGCTGTGTCAATGTGCAGACATAGGCCTTCATGATTGTGCATTACACTGTGGTATATGTGTTTTTTTATGTACTTGTTTGGGGTGCTTTTTCATATGGATGACATTACCTCCTATACAGATTTGCCATGTAATCTTCACAGGTTATAATGGCGCCTTACAGCCGTCTAACGCTGGGTGTCCTGGCGACAGTAGCCACGTTTGGTAACTTCTTCGTCAAGGTCACGTTCATCAAAGCTTTAGCTATCGAAATGGATGTAATGAGGACTGCCTTCGACACTGATACGTGGATTCTCGGATCTATCTTTGCGCTAATCGAGTGTTTCAGCGACATATTCGGTGAGTACATGCATGTACAAAGTTTGTTCCACAGCGCTATACCAAGAGGTTATGTTCGGCGAGCTAGATCGAGTGAAAGTGGCGTTGATAAAAAGTGCACTCAAATAATATAAGCATTCTATAACTAAAATGTCTATGGCTAAAATTAGTCCTTCCTCTCGCAAAATCACTACCTAATTCATCATTTGCAGTGATCCAAAATTTTACTTAATGAATTGACAAGAAAAATCGGACTAAAAGTGTTGATAACATGATTGGTAGAAAACACCACGTTTGTTCTGTGTAAAATACCTTTGTGGGAGAACTTGCCAACTGGATGTTTTTACCATTCATTTTAACACAAAAACTATGCACGGATTTTTGAAGACAGGAAAACTTTTAAAAACAGGAACAACAGCATTGCACACAACTAAAGAATAATGTTGATAAACTGCCATAGAAATATCAGACACGCAGTATAGGCCTAATACTTCAAAAAACTTGAAAAATCCAAGCATGGTTTTTGTGTTGAATGAATGGTAAAAAAACACCCTCAGTTTGCAATGCATAGCTCCGACCTGTCAATCAAGCCAAACCCGCCGACCAATCACAACAGAGCTATCAGACGGCGCCCACATAGATCAAAGTGATGCAATCATTACACAACCACGTAATGTTCTGCCCATACAGTTTGTATGTTGTATGCGCCAGTGACTGGGTGAATTTTGGTTTCAATGTCGGGCGATTCGCTATTCAGAGGTAGGAAAGCGCATTTTTATGAATATATGTCATCCCTGCATTACTAGCCCTTCGCTCAGTGTGTGCTACGGTAACTGTCGACCCTAAAAACATAAATACCTTTGAGTTTTCTCCAATGAATCTGTGCTTTCCATGCCTTGTCCCGTTGGTTTGTACGTTGCGTCGCCATTTTTTTGCAACGGCTTGTGAGCGCATAGCAACAATATCTAAGGGGCGGGGTTAACTGGGCAATCTCGGAACTATGCATTTCTCCCACAAAGGTACAATTTTACACGGGAAAAAAACATTGCTATACCAAAACCTTTAGTAAGGTTTTTCTTGTCAACTCGTGATTGAAGTAAAATTGTGGGTATTGTAAATGATGTATTGAATTACACTTTAAAGGCACAGGCTCGTCAGCAATGCGCGACCGCCAAATTCGTGCTCCAATTAACACGCAGCTCCATGCCTTTGCTATGGAGCTGCGTATTGCGTGGCACACATTTGGCGGGCGCGCATTGCTGACGAGCCTAGTGTGCCTTTAAGCACAACTTTCCAGGGAAATGTTTCACCTTTGGTTTACACCTGGGTGATGTTAGATAGCCATTGATCGTCCAAGCACGCGCACAAAATTTCAACAGCATCGACGAAGCATTTGTTCCTGTTCCTAATATTACCTGAAATTGAATCATTTAGTATGGTTTACATGCACCTGCAGTATGTATGGGTGATGTTAAATAGTTTCTGATTATTTCTGTGATATTATACTTGTCCATATGTGCAAATTGGTGGGTAGCCATGTTAGTCGGGTGAACAAATAAAAAGATTGGTATCTCGAAAATCAGAAATGTTCACAGATTTACGCCTAACTTGTACATATAAACATGATGACCGTATAGAAAACTTCCCCTGAAATGGTTTTATCTGAAGTGCTATAGTCTTTAAGAAATGAGTAAAACAATTAGTTTTCGTCTCATGAGACGAAAATTCAATTCGCCCCAAAACCATTTCGCCCAAGTGCCGTTTCGCCCCCAAACCATGCACTTTGCCCGAGTGCCATTTCGCCCCAAATCACTTCGTCCAAACACTACGTTGCCCCAAATCTACTTCGCTCCTAAACCACTTCATGCACAGAGTGAAATGGTTCAGAGTGAAATGGTTCAGGGCGAAG
This sequence comes from Henricia sp. BOLD:AAB3569, assembly GCA_037783545.1. Classification (NCBI taxonomy): domain Eukaryota; kingdom Metazoa; phylum Echinodermata; class Asteroidea; order Spinulosida; family Echinasteridae; genus Henricia; species Henricia sp. BOLD:AAB3569. The sequence goes on from JBBELK010000772.1 coordinate 685,052, forward strand.
TGGTTTTGGAGCGAAATGACTGCAAACCCTTTTTTGACTGTTTTCTCAAAAGTTAGACGAAGTATATGGAGCTGGTTTTTGCTCAGGTTGGTTTTAATCATGCATATCTTCAATCACACAGGGGATAAAACTATTTGTAACAGTTTACCAATCATGTATATCTTTAAAGCAAAACAATAATAAGCTTTCGTCCATATGTGGTCTAAGCAAGCGAACAAAATATCAATTATTACTGAGCAACATTAGTCATATCGGGGTCAAAATGACTCTCTTTCCAGAGTCAATTGCAGGCTACTCCGATCCCGAGACATAGTAGTTTGACTCCTGTCCCAAAGTCATTTGACTCTTCTAAGGATCGAGTCACTACAAAATAAAATATTGCGAAATGTCCTGTCAATCTCGTAAAATATTTGTGATTCTTAATTCTCCACCTTCGATCAGCTTCAACGAATACACGCAACATTTTGCTTACATATGGACCAAACTTGGTCGTATTCCTTTTTGTTTTGCATTTGTTGCTCGTTATTTTTCGAGTTGTTGGATATTGATTAAATACAAATTGTTGGTCATGACTTGTGTGGAGTCATGGAGTTTGGGCATATATTCATCAAGAAATGGGTGCAAATTGTTCTGGGTAAACTTTGACCATGCGCTGGGGAATAATAGGGCGACTTGCCCAACATTGGGTAGATTAGCTTGGAGATGTTTGCAAAGTTGGTTAAAGCGAGCTAAGTTTGCGAATTTATTGGTGAATTCCTTTCACCCAGTTGTTGAGATACCGTTTTATTGGCCAGGTACTGGGTAAATTGTTGTACCCATCAAGTGTGTTTTGCATGTTAACCAATTATTGGTTGAGCTGACTATTTGCTCAACGTTGGGCAAAATGTTAGGCAAAAAATATGAATTGTAGGATAGGGCGACAAATCGTGTGTAAAAAAGGTATATTAGGGCGACGTGCTCAATAGGGCGACATTTTGGTGTCGCCCTAATATTTTTGAGTTTAAAAATCTTTTTTTTAGGTCAAAAACCATTTTTTTTTAAAAATCGAGAACCATTTTTATTAGGTCTAGAACTGTGTCTCTTAGGTCTGTGACCATCTCTGGAAGCTTTGGGTAAAAAAATAAGGTGTAATTTTGAGTGATTCTTGCCGAAATTTCGGTGGTCCCCGGGGAGAGTCTTCCCGAAATGTCGCCCTATTGCGGCATTCAGGGTTATTTAAATATTTACAATTATTTAAAAAAAAAATTTACAGTGCATCCTGTGAAATTATTTCGTCTAAAATGCAATCATTCAAGAGAAAAATGACGAAACTATTTGAATCTCCAAAGACCGCCTGTATAGGCGACCTTTGGAACCATTCATTCATGCACAAATGCATGATTGGGTTGTTCATGTTTTCTGAAGTAGTATACTGCATCTGTGTGGCTGAAATTTCTACAAGGTATAGTTTTCTCGACCTATAGGCTTTCAATTACCAGTGGAAATCACGCTGTTCTTAACAGTTTACCAAACATGTATAATATTATTATACCTTTCAAATGGAGTTAAATTTAAAAATTTTTCCATCTTCTTTCCCAGCGTGTAAATTAACCTTTTCCGTGTTTTGCATGAATATTGCATGTCTGGTGTACTGACGTCAGTTCACGCAGACACTTAGGCTGCGTTCGGGTGCACTGTTAAAAATGGTGTTGTGTAACAGTCGTTTTTCTGTTGAAAAAGTCAAAAACGAACAGAAATGTTTACCGTTTTGGGAATTTGTTGTTATTGCACAAACATTCTTCCGTCTGTGTAGGGCTACATTTTAAAAAAAAAATTCTGTTTGATTACAGACGATTTGCCGTTAAATGACGTCTACATTAATAACCCATTTTTTATGCTTCGTTCATTTACATAGAGTTGTTTCGAGAAAACCATGCACAAAACGAAGTCTGTTGAAAAACAGAAGAAACTTCTGTATATTTACAATTCCAAATAACAGTAGAGTCTACTGTATGCAAACAGAAAAACAAAAAACAAAAAGTATACTGTTCAAAAACAGTATACGCTATGTAATGCCAATTGACATACCAGGATGAAATTGGTCCCGAGTACGGACATTAACCCTTCACTGAATTTATAAATACTCTTTTTGTTGTTTATCAATTGACTACTGTTTCTTTGGAGTACCAAACACTCTGTTTGTTTGTTTATACATTGGGCTTTAGGGGTTGGAGATCGAAAAGTGGGGCGGGGTGGGGCGGAAGGGAAGGGTGGGCCGGGGAGGAAAGGATGGGGCGGGGAGGGAAGGGGCGGGGTGTGCGGGGGCTGGGGCGGGGTGGGAGTGAAGGTAAAGGGGGAGGGTGAGGGCTTGTGGGGGGGGGGGGGGGGAGTCGAGGTGGGCCCTTTCACTGGTTTTTAATTTCCTTCACATTCTTGCCAATTTGTTTGTTCAGGTTATTTAACGTTAATAATTATTTAAATGTTGTCTAACCAGATATATTTATCCTATTTTTTTTTTAATAACATCCTATTTTATTCACAAATCAATCTGCAATTTTGTTTTCCCACAATTCTTTTATTTATATTTTTAGTTTGTTGACAAATGCTGTTAATTTTTTTTATTTTTTGCGAACACTTCAAGCATGGGTAAGCAGGCTTTAGGGCTACTATAGCACGATATGTGGCAAAGGGACTCCCCCCTAACGCTCCTATACCTCAACACACTCTTCCCTTTTGTTAACGTACCAATCCCCCCTAAAAAACTGAAAGGAATTCCTTGGAAATTCCTTGGATGTTTGAGACAAAATGGGGGAACAATGGTAGGGGTATGCCCTCTGCCACATATCGTGCTGCATATAAGGGCTACAGTATTTATGTTATTTTTTGCTTACCCTGACTGGCTTGGAATGTTCTGTCCTTTTTTTACTCCACGTCTACTTGGTTATGTAAGCCTATAACTTTCTTACGTAAATGTTGTTAATTGTTCACTACATGTATTTTGCCTGTTTGTATTTCATCTTTTGGCCGAATAAATAATAATAATAATAATAATATGAATGTACTGTAAATGAACAGAGATTTGTTCAACAGTGCGTTACACTCGTGTTAACACGAGTATAGGGCCAGGGCCGCGAACGGCAAAGATTAACGACACTCGGGTCAAGGAGAGTATGCTCTCGCTATAGACTGTATCGAATAGCCGCCATTTCGTGGGGCACCTTTTGTTACTTAAACCGTTCAACAATGGAAGCACAATATGTGCTACCATGCATGTCCTCAAGGAACAAAGAAACTGCCCCACGATAGTGTGAACTCCCCTTTAGTTTCCACGTGGTGCACGCGTGAAGTACAGAATCAATACCGTGTTCACCGTAAGAGAGAATGGCATAAAACAACCGGGCTTTTGGTTGCTATAGGCAATGGCGTGCACCACATAGCGTAGGTAAGAATTTAGTACTCGGACGTCACTTAAAATGATTTATTATACATCAATAAGTGCAAATCTAATGAAGAAACCAACATTTGAAGGGGGAAAAATATAAATAATTTACTAGGAAAAACTTAGAATATTTCTGAGTTGTCCCATAGGCTCAGTGCTCGAGGGCTTATGTGACGTCCGACTTGTAAATTCTTTCCACAGTGTATAGTATGTGTCTTTCTAAACGGATCCTCCATTTCAAAGTAAAGAATTCGTGGCGCCCGCTATTACGTAAATGTTACACGCGCATCCAGTTGTCACTGATCATGTCTATTTACCCTGTGTACGTTTGGTTTTCATTTAGGGCCTCTTGCAGGGCCGATAGGGAAGAAGTTTGGAGTGCGACCCGTAGTCTTGGCGGGTGGTGTCATGGTGACTATCGGAATTATCGTTACATCACAGGCGCAGAGCATACTGGTCGTTGCTGTATCGCTGGATATTATATTAGGTAAGAATATTAATTTCGTATTACCAAAAAGTTGTTTAAAGGTCAATATGTAATTTGCAAAGACTCAAAATTTTACTTTACGAGTTGAAAAGAAAAATTCAAAGTGTTGATAGGAATAGGGACAAACACCACATGAAGGTTTTTTTCTGCCCACGATGGTACTTTCTGCAGACAGAATTAACAACCGCAGGTTGTGTATAATTATTGTGTATAATACACATAGTATTTAGGAGTTTTTTAGGACCAAAGACGGGTGGCCACTATAACAGGTGGCCTAGCTCTTTATGAAGGTGATATTACCTTATCCATCTCCTCTTTCTCTTTAATACGTTTGATCACATTACGTTTTCGTTTAATTTTCTGATAGCTTCAGGATATTCTCTTGTGAATGTTTTAACTCGTGCAACACTGGCCGAGCATTTCGACAACAACCAGTTTGCTCTTGCATCCGGAATCTCTCATACTGGCACGTCAATCTCTCTGATGGTCATGCCGCACACGTTCCAACTATTCCTGACTACCTACGGATGGCGAGGGGCGACCCTTCTTCTCAGTTCGCTCAGCGCAAACCTTTTGGTTTTTGGAGCACTGCTCATCCCGTCCACACAGAAAGGTTATCAGCCACTGTTAAGTGGAAGCAACACTGACGTTGCCTCATGTAGTGAGGACATCATTCCAAAAAGTTCAGGCGTGTTGAGATCTCTGTGCACCCGTGTGGACGAGGCATTCGATCTCAGCCTGTTAAAAGATTGGAAGTTTTGGATAATTACCATCATTGCTGTGACCATTCGGATTACTAAAGGAGCCTGGTACATATTTTTTGTCCCATATGCCGTTGCCAAGGGGTTTTCGACCGAGTCGGCTGCGCTGATGTTAACGGGAGCCGGATTTAGCCATCTTGTCTGCGTTCTGCTTATTAGCGTTGTGTTATACAAAGGTAACAAACTTCGAGTTCGGGCGGGCGACTATAGTTAACTATAGACTAACCATAGTCGATCTAGATGTTACCCGAACGCTCCGTGGTTTGACTAGCTATAGTCTGACTAGAGGAACCAAGCCCCGGGGGTAGGTTTATCTCTAGTCAGCTGTAAACAAGTGACTTTTCAAGATGGCTGAAAGGTTAACACAATTGGGGAAAAAAAACTTTCGCTAAATAAGTGTTAATTTATATCAGAATTAAAGATGAATTAATAACCAATTCTATGGTAGCTTTTGGTGAACGAGTTGAAATGTCTTTAGTAGAACATACGAGGGCAAACATGAGGAAAAGGTTGCCAACAATTGCTTGTAAGTATTTTTTGTAAACCGTTGACGGCGGGCAGTGTAGACGATTTTGGCCATGTTTGACTAGATTTGCCTGACGACGCGTTCGGGTGAAAAACAAACTAAAGTGAAAACGTCACCCTTTGTGTGTTGCCATGGTTTTTGGGTCTACACTAAAACCAGTGAACCGTTTTCCTGCGCTATACCAATGGACGTTCCAGATTACCAGCGAATGTTTAGACCCAATAACCATGGCAACCGACGTCACACTTTAGTAGTCCATTGACTAACGGTTAGCACCCGAACTTGCTCCGCGTAATCAGACCTGGTTCAGTGTGCGACTTTGCTGCACCAAAAACGACATAACGTTTGATTCGCTCGACTGATTTTGATGCAATAAAGATTATTTTGCATGTAAGATGGGCTTTTTTTCCAAATTTCGGCTTCGTCTCCGTCTCCGGCTCCATTCCGCCATCTTGAAGCCGAATACCAAACTTCGGCTCGGCTTCCGGCTTCATTTTGAGGATTCATTTTGGCCCAAATGAGGCTCCAAAACGAAGTCAACTAAAGAGGTGACTTCGGCCGGCTTCGTGACGTCATGAACTGGAAAATCACGTGACAGCAAAAAAAACTTTGTGAACTTTTGCAGGTTTGCTAAACTTTGCCGCCGACAAAACTCGTCTGCTAGCGCTTTAAAAAAAACGGTGAAAAAGAGTGGTAGGCCTACTAAGCCCGACTAGTATTCCAAACGGTTTTTGGTTTGGCTTCGCTAAAGAGAAGCCGGAGGTGGTTGGAGCCGGAGCCGCATGAAGCCGGAGCCTGGAGCCTGAAGACGGAGTCGAGATTTGGAAAAGGGCCAAGATTCCCTATCAGGAACCGGGGAAACATATATTCTGAAGTTGCCTGATTTGAGGTTGACATTTTTTGGTGATATGATAGTCCACTTATAGGCCTATGAGAGTATGAACAGCTTGTACTTTATGTTGTCAATTAATCGACCAAAAGGTCTTGATCTTTATGTTGTTTTTAAATTCTACTTTCCAGGAAAACTCACAAGCACCTGTGCCTCTGAGATAACTATTGTCTTGGTATCGGTGTCTCTTCTCATTGATCCCTGGCTGACGTCTGGGTGGATGGTAGCGGCAAATGCCGTTCTGTTTGCCGGAGCCATGGGTTCCGTTCTTGCCCTGTGTGAAGTCATGATCAAGGAATTCCTTGGACACGAGAGGATGGCCCACGCCCTAGGATGGATGGGCTTTATTTCAGGGATCTTTCGATTCTTCTCGGGATTTGTGCCAGGTACCCTAAACTTCAGTTATCGTATCCCTTTAAAAAGTAATTGGCGGAATCAAAGCACTGAAATGTCGCCATATGTTACATTTAAAACCGCAAAGTATTGATAAACCTTTGCTGAACATTTTTGTATTTTTGTTTTTATCAGGCTGGATCTATGACCATACTGGAAGCTACGATTTGGCGTTTCTCATTATTGGCACTGTGCAGGCGACAACACTTCTACCTCTCATTGCTAGACGAATCTACTCGTCCGAGTGCTCCTGCATCAAGTTCGACCCCATGAAAAGGCATTAGAGACAGTAAATCATTTATTGCTTATATGCAATGTCTGTTATATTTATTTACTCCACAACCCTCCTACACCCCCCACCCCTTCCCCTCCCCTTCCCCCACCCAGCCAGGGAATAAACGGTGTCTTGGACAATATTTATGCAGAGAAAAGGTATTTTATTTTAATCATAATGGTTGTAATATTCTTGTAATACAGTCATAATATAGTAACGAAGGTCAAGCTGTTATGTGTTGTACAAATATTTTTATTTACCGTTTCATGAAATGTCTTGATGTGTTTTGGGCAAGCTTTTGTGCATCCACTTAACACTAAAGGTAGTATATCTCACTGGGCTGCGACAGCTCGCGACTAGTTGGAGACACAAAATTGCGAGAAAATACGCGAATTGGCGACAATTTTCACTTGGAATCACACTGAATTGGTACTTACGACACGTTTGCGTATGTCGCACGAATGTTGCAGGAATGTCGCACGAACTTGGTGAAATTAGTGCCAAAAATTAACCAGGAGTTCGCGACATCCGCGCGACAAAATTGCGAATTTTTGGCACTTGCGCCTGTCATGCGCCCATCAGTCACAATTTAGTTTCATAGGTCGCCAACCCGTCACAAAGTTGTCTCATATTTCTCGCACTTTCTGACTCACGGAAACTATATTGAGAACACCCGCGACGACTCTATGACTATTTTGAGAGAAAATTTGTCGCGCGAATTTTTTTGAACATGTTCAAAATTCCTGCGACTGGATTGCCAGTCAAGGTCAAATTCGAAGATTATCATCTATGGGTATCCTAAGCCGAATTTCCTGCAATTTTGAAGAAAAGCTGAATCATAAAATGTTAGGCCAAAAATTAAAAAAAATCATAAACTGTGCATTATATACCTAGTCGTGTGTGTGCGTGTAAAACACGCTTGCATTACGCGCAATTGAACAAATACATATCGACGCACAGTTAGCAGTTGTACGAACGCGGTGTTGACACTGTGGGTGTAGAAAGTGAATGCAATAATAATTTTGGTGAGTTTTACCGATTTACACAAAAAGGTATTTATGAATGGGATTAAAAGTGGGTTTGGCAGGTTTTAAACCGGATAGGGGCCTGGACGCTGATAATGGCCCGTGCCTTTGGCTTGGGCCATTATCAGCGTCCAGGCCCCTATCTGGTTTTAAACGGATTGTTTAAGACCATTCAAACCCACTTTTAATCCCTAAGTTCAGATAAAAAATTGTGCCATGTTTAATACTGGTAGTATCACTACTTCATTTCCTCTTGCACTTTTTGTACCTAAAAATGGAATAAAATAAAACAAAAATACTCATCAATGATTAATCTGCATAAAAGAGTGATAATCGTTTTGCATGTAGCACTTGCATAATGGCTGGTACCCCCAGATTCTTCACTTTTAAATGGAGGTGCAGTTTAGAAAGTCACGTACTATGCTGTTGTTACTACGTGGTGCACGCCATTGCCTAGCAACCAACAGTCTGGTTGCTTTATGCCATTCTCTCTTACGGTGAACATGGAATTTAATGTATACTTTAAACCTGCCGCATGCACTACATAGAAACAAACATTTAGTCTGGTCAAGTGGATATTATGTGTGCATGTGAAAATAAGTATGTCATCAGTACGCTAGACGCTATTCATGCGAAAAACGTACAAAGGGCTAACTGTGTTGGAATTGAAATTGTCACCACAGCCACGAGTGCAGAGCATGATCCAATTCCGTCCCTCACATGAGGGACGGAAATCAGGAGACAAATGCCTTTCCTTAGTCAATACAACAAATGAAAACTAAAGTGAACCTGTATGTTTACCTGCTACTGATGTTACTACACACACCCAGTTTATCACATGTTGAAATTGACTCTACAGTTTTATGCAGAGGTTGTTTTTATGCGTGAGGGACGGACAATCAATAAAATTGACAAAAACTACATTTTTTTTGCATGCATTTTTAACTATTTCTTGAAAATGTGATGACACAGTGTGCCCAGCCAAAATTATTCTGTTAATTTTTGTACTATGATTGTAAAATATGGACATTTATTTACTGCTTGAGCTATTATTTTGATTAATTAAGGAAATTTTGAAATTTTCATCCAGTGTTTACCAGTTTTAGATCACGCTCTGCATGTTATTTTCTACATAAGGGGGGAATTACAAACATTATAGAGGTTTCGCAAGCGCACGGTTACGGATAGCACGGCGGATAAGTCACAGGTTTCTTTGGTCTTGTGACGTCGATATCTGCTACGCATTTGCACGGTACGGACATCGAGCTCGCTATGCGTGAGCACTAAATGCACAGAGAAATGTCAGATTTTAAGCGTTTGTCCTCATTTTTCATTGAGTTTACGTAGACAGGTTGAACAGAGTATGAATTACGAAACAATTTTTTTTTGTGTTTCAAAGCTTTGGATTAAAAGTATAATTACTATCAAAGTCGTGTTGTGCCGGGTAAATTTCCCGCTGTCAGAAACAGACTCACTTTAAATAACCCACTGTAGTTTTAGAGATGCAAAACCATAGAAATGTCACGAAACGGTAAGGCCTACGGATAGCTTAACGTATGCGTACGCGTATTCATTGGCTTACGAAACCTCTCTATTGCTAGCCAATCTTCAGTCAGATTCCAACATGAAGGATGATTATCACTACCACAGATAGAAGACCCTTGCCTGTCGCCGACAGATATTTCAACAACAACTGGAAGTGGTTTATCTGTTGGAATATGTGTCTCAAATATTGCTGCGTATGGCGAAGAAAAAAGATGGCGTCGCGTCAGCAAAAAATCAGTAGGTTAGCATGCAGTTTGGTTTGCTATTTTATGAAATGGAGAGAGCACTGCTTAACCAAAAATCGAGTGCAAACATGTTTTATGAAATTAGGCCCTGGGCCCAATTTTATAGAGCTGCTTAAGCACCAGCTGATAACGTGTGCTTACTGTAGCAGAAAAGTTGTGCTAACGTTAAGGCTATTTCACGGCCGCGGCGTGCTTAAGCATGCGCGCGCTTGGAAACCGCCATTGTTGCGTCACTATCTTAAGCAAAATTTGGCTCTGCGATTAAGGCAGGTTTTCAGTTGCTTACCGTTAACGATGTCTATGAAATAGCCTGACGCTCGGTTAACGGAAAATGGGCTGTTAAAAAAGCTCTATAAAATTGGGCCCTGGTCTCCACTGGTGAAATTGTAGGGAATTCTTTCCCAAGTCCCAACCTTTTTGGTTTTATACAACATTTTTTTACAAGATATAAAGAGAATTGTTACCTGTGGTCTCTATGAAGCTTGTTTGAACAATCCTTCCTCTTGTGATCCAACGATCCGCAGATGTGACAGCCATTTTTTGTTACATTGCACTGATGATCGGGCAACTGGCATTGATGGCAATGTGAGCAGTGCACGTAGGCTGTACAATGGAAAGAAATTTCATTGTCATATCCGCCATTACTGTGTCCATACTATGTCTATCAACATTTAAAAGTCATGCCAACCTTTTTTTTCTTGCGAAACATTTGCGAAAATATGCGTCAACATTAAATTATCAGTGTTTAATTAGTTTTCGCTTTGGCGTGCCATAGTGTGGACACAGTAATGGCGGATAGCAACCGGTTGTCAAGCCAAGTGAAACCCAAGAATTAGGAGCACCGGCATTAAACGTTTTTTGCAGATGTGGAGCGCAATGCCTTTATCCATATTTCAAGTGAGAATCGGTGCTTATTTTTACCCCCCAACGTCGCCTCGTGGCCACCCCCTGAGATTTGGCATAGTGGGAAAAGGCCTCGACAGAATGAATGGTCCACTTTTGAGGACAATTGGTTTAACCATACTTACGCATGCATTTCTACAAAGCACTGGATTCAAATCTAGAATGCCAAAAACAATTTGCAATAGATGTGCTATAGAATAGGCTTGGGCGATTCCACGCTGGAATCGAGTAGAATCGATTCCACTTTAGGAATCGGAATCGCGCTTCCAAATTTTGGAGGAATCGATTCCCAGTAGAAATCGATCCCCTTTTCGTCATTTGAGAAACAGGATCAATAACTTAGCCAAAAAGTTAAAGCGTGAATTCTATGAATCTTCTATTAATGATGCCGGGTCTGATTCAAAAAAACAATTAAAACATTCTGCCTTCCAAGAAAGATGGTCATATAGGCAATGTTAGATCTGGTGATGAAATTTTGACAAATGGATCTGCTATTGCTAACGCATTTAATGATTTTTTTGCTAATATAGGCATGAATTTGGCTGATGCTATAAAGGCAAGAATGAGTGTACATGGCGATGTTGATCATATTAACAACCTCACCCAGGGCACGGAAACATTGGAGGAGTTGTTCCATTTTGTGGGTGTGACTTCTCGTGAAGTATGTAAGTTACTGAGTTGCCTTGATACTTCCAAGGCTACTGGGCTTGATGGTATTGCCCCCAGGCTGCTAAAGGTTGGTTGTAGGCAGCTTGTTAAGCCACTAGCCCACATCATGAACTTGAGCCTCTCCACCGGATCCGTGCCCTTAGCCTGGAAGTTGAGTAGAATATCCCCTATCTACAAAGAAGGGGATCGCCTAGACATTAATAATTATAGGCCCATTTCTGTACTTCCAACTTGTATGAACATTTTTGAGAAGCTTGTCCACAAACAGTTGTTAGATTATTTGGACAAAAACAATATTTTAACTGAGAACCAGTCGGGCTTCAGGCCAATGCACTCTACCCAAACTTGTCTTTTGAACGTGTCTGACTATTTACTAGAAAATATGAATTCTGGGTATTTTACTGGTGCAGTTTTCTTGGATTTAAAGAAAGCGTTCGACACTGTTCACCACGGTCGTCTTATCAACAAGCTTAACAACATTGGAGTTCGTGGCCTCGAACTTGACTGGTTCTCCTCATACTTGTCTGGACGGCAGCATTTAACCAAAATTGGTAACAACTATTCTACATTAGCTGGAGTAAATTTTGGAGTTCCCCAGGGATCAACATTGGGTCCACTTCTTTTTACCTTGTATATTAATGACATTATTAATACTGTTTCTCCAGACTCTAGGATGTTTTTATACGCTGATGATACGGCTATTTTTACTCGGGCCAAATCTATTGATGGTATTAACAGAGTTCTCAACAGGGACATGGCCGAAATTTTCAAATGGTTGCAGGTGAATTTTTTAACTCTGAATACTAACAAAACCAAAAGTATGTTGTTCGGTACTCAAGCCAAACTAGGTCGAAGCGAGGACAATTTACATGTCGAGATCAATAACATTGCCATTGATAATGTTACTCAGTTTAAGTATCTTGGTGTACTGTTAGATCCATCTGTAACATGGAATGTGCATATTGAGAAACTGTCAAAAAAAATTAACAAGCGTGTGGGGGTTCTCCGTAGAGTCAGAAATGTCCTGCCTCAGCATACACTAAATTTGTTATACAAAACGCTGATTCTCCCGCACTTTGATTATTGTGATGTTGTGTGGGGTAACGCTTCAAAAATGTCCCTCGTCAAGCTTGACAGACTCCAGAGTAGTGCTGGGCGAGTCATCTTGGGTCTTCCCCGGAGATCCCCAACAGACTCTGTTTTATCGACTCTGAAGTGGCATATTTTAGAAGAAAGGCGTACTTTTCACTTGAATACACTTGTCTACAAGAGTCTTACCTCGAAATTGCCACCCCAACTATGCAACTGTTTCACTCATACCATGAATGCTCACACACATAACACTAGGTCTGGTTCCCAAGGCAACCTTGTTCTCCCATTTAGTAAATCTAAATCAGGTAAACGGAAATTTGTGGTTCGTGGAGCTTATTCATTCAACGCCCTACCTACACCTCTTAAATGCCCTTTGGCTGCTACTCTTGCCAGCTTTAAAAACACATACAAAAACCTGCTTTTTTTAATGTACTAGTGCAGTACCCATCGATAAGGTGCCTGCTATAATGGGGAAAATTGCTTGACCTGGTTTTGGTTGCTTACAGCTTTTTGAGAACTGCTCATCATGCAGACAATTTATGCGCAAGATTTAATATTATTCACGCAGAGTTTTATGCAGTGCATGGGTGCTCTTGGTTTTTTTTTACACGTATATATTTTTTTGTGTTTTTTTATGTACCCATATTTTATTATTTACTATTTTTAGTGTTTCTTGTAATTGTAGTTTTAAATGAATTGTTCTGTATAATTGCTGGGCACCTCTGGAAAACAGTGTACCACTGAGAGGTTTCCCCAGGGTAAATAAGAAATAAATAAATAAATAATAAATAAATAAATTTAATTTAGATTCCCAGTGATAGCTTGCCAATTCCAGAAATTACCTGGCAATTCCGAAGGCAAAACTCCAACTTTTGTAAGAATATTTATAGCCTCTGATCATTTCCACATTATTAAGAAAGTGTGTGTGGTATAGGCCGGCATCATTTCGGGGACATTTAGTGCCACTCGGTGCCAATAATTAGGTCGTCATCATCACAATAAGTAGTATCGTCGATACATGTACATAAACACGCTCATTTACCTATTAAACACGCTCAGTATATTTAATGTTTGGAATCGATTCCAAATGGAATCACGATTCTTTTGTGGAATCGGAGTCGACTCCGAAAATGCTGGAGTCGCCCAAGCCTACTATAGAGTACTGATGTAACTACCAGGGGCGAGATTTGAGGAAAACAACATCGGAAGGGGGGTGGCTTTCTTAAGGGAGGGGGCGGGGGAGAGACGTAGAGACCACATAGACTTCAACATTTGGGATCGTTTTAAAGGCAGAGGCTCGTCAGCAATGCGCACGCGCCAAATTCGTGCCACGAACTACGCATCTCCATGCCTTTGCTATGAAGTTACGTATTTCGTGGCACGAATTTGGCGCGCGCATATTAATGACGAGCCTGTGCAAACATCGTGCAAATTGCAATGTCAAAAACATTTTATCCAGGTATCACAAGAACCAGTGTTGATTTAAATATTTACCTTGTACAAATAATATTAAAAAGAATCTAGGCAACATCGGTCGTTGAAAACGGTGAAGCGAAAGCAGAGGGTAAAATTGATTCGTTGCCCACTGCTTTCCGCATCGTGCCAGCCGCGCACTGCACACATGCACGCACCACACGCAACGCACGACCGTTGCCAGTTTACAATGCAGGCAAAGATGGCGCTTGTTTGGGATTAGACTTGTACACGGGAATTAGACTTCGCTACTCGTTGCAGTCTCGGTCTGCTCGCTGAGCGGCACAGTATGTACATGGTACAGCGCTCAATGTCATGGCACTTGCGTGGCGACTAGACTTGCACAAGTTTGCTTCGCAAAATTACTGAATCAATTGAGGGCGCTCGTTAAATAAATATGTCCCACTGGAAGGGCACAAACAAATTCCGGACAGATCTCACTCCTGCTAGTATGTAAACTATGATTCTTACCTGGTTTTGTACATCTCTTACACAGCTGGCAATGTTTGTAAGTACTTCCATCCTTCGAGGTACAGCTCTTGCACTCATTACAGTGTTTATTCTCACGGGAGACGTAGCGATCACAATCCTGGCAAAACCTGGGAAGGGGTTATGATTTAACAGATCAGTTACCAACCTCCAAATTTTATTCTAGGGTCCATTTTTTCATGACACTGCTTACATTTTGCCTCAAAAGTTGCCTCAAAAGTTGACACAAAAGAGGGTGCTTTATCTTGTGATGTCATTAGCCTTTTAGAAGTATGGCGGAACAAAAGGAGAGGGCGCTAATTTTATTTGGATATTAATTTTTTTTAATACATGTAATTGCATTTCTTTTCAAAAACTTGATTTACATGTTGTAATTATAATCAAGAGACAGAATTATAAATGTGTGGAAAGTTAGCATGCTAATCCTAAGAGATCCTGTAGTTTAAAGGCAGTATACATGATTGGTTTCTCAAAAATCAGAAATGTTCACAGATTTACGCCCAACTTACACAATATAAACATGATGACCGTAGAAAACCTCCCCTGAAATGGTTTTGTCTTAAGTGCTATAGTCTTTGAGAAATGAGTAAAACAATTAGTTTTCGTCTCATGAGACGAAAAGTCAATTCGCCCCAAAACCATTTCGCCCAAGTGCCACTTTGCCCGAGTGCCATTTCGCCCCAAATCACTTCGTCCAAACACTGCATCGCCCAAATGCCACTTCGTGCACAGGCCGTGTTTCAGGACGAAATGGTTCAGGGCGAAGAGGTTTTTGGGCGAAATGACTGCAAACCCTTTTTTGACTGTTTTCTCAAAAGTTAGATGAAGTACGGAGCTGGTTTTTGCTCAGGTTGGTTTTAATCATGCATATCTTCAATCACACATGGGGATAATATAAATTGTTGACTGGTGTGGTGTGGGATATGGAGTTTTAACACCCGAGGGAGCTCATAGCACCCGAGGCAACGCCGAGGGTGCTATGAGCAGTTTTGTTATATCCCGTCTCATGGTCTCCGTACAGCATAATAATATCGTTTTTTATTATTTGGAATGTTGAAATTGTAAAAACAATTCGTCTCTGCACTTTCGCTAGTTTTCGGACTACTACCTGTGCGTGTGTAACATTGCGAAAGTAGCACGCGCACAGCGTGTGGAATAATGCGATGTGCGTGCGCGTTGTGCGCCTCTAGCGGGCGTAACACGCGGTTTCTTTTACTAATGGAGCCTCATACAGCGCGTTCCGCGTGTTATATGGACAGGGGCAAAGAACACGCATAGTACGGCCGGGTGATATGAAGTTAAATTCGCATACGGCAGGGTGATATGAGTTTTTATCACATGGACATGTGACCGTTTTGGACCAATGAAACTGCAGTATACCAAGACGGGGTATAACAAAACTATTTGTAACAGTTTACCAATCATGTATACTATCTTTAAGACTAAGTTTCGTTGGAGTTTATTTTTCCACAAGAGCGTCCACACAGTCCACACTACAAGTCTATCCTGGATGACTTGATGCGTCGGGTGGTCCAGTGGATAGCGCATCGGACTTTCGGGTGATAGGTCCATGGTTCGAAACCTGCAGCCGATTTCACGAAAAAGTGCGTAGCATGCGCAACTTTTGAAAATGGCATAGGCCCCATAGGCTTGCATGCAACTATCACAGCAATGTTGCGCAGCTTACGCAATAAAAAAGTTGCGCAAGTGGGCTTACGCAGTGCATAAGGATTCGTGAAATCGGCTGCTGGTCACAGCCATCGCGTTGTGTCCTTAGACAAGACACTTTACTCCACATTATCTCTCTTCACCCAGGTGTATAAATGGGAACGAGCAAATATTGGTTGGGAAACCCAACTAACTGCTGGGGGTAAACCTGCGATGGACTGGCATCCCACCCAGGGGAAGTAGCAATGCTCCTAGTCACTCTATGCGATGGAAACTAACAACCTGTTGGGGAAACCCAACTAACTGCTGGGGGTAAACCTGCGATGGACTGACATCCCATCCAGGGGAAGTAGCAATGCTCCTAGTCACTCCATGCCATGGAATCCGGGGATGAGTACCAGGGATGAGTCATATGAGCCAGCTTGGGTCGTGAAATGATTTAACTACATGTACCTTCAATCGTTAATAACTTCAAGTTATTAACGATTGTCCAAACATGCCAGAAAGTTAGATGTAAACAGTCCTCTCACCTGTAGCCATCCTTAGCAGGTAACACAATCCTAGACGGTTTGAGATTGGTGAAGATTCTCACAGGTGAACCCTTTTTGCATGATTTCTTGCCATGCTGAAACAGGGGATGGTTGTCATACTCCACCTACGATTACCGGTATAATAATATAAATAGCTGAATTTAGAAACACAAGAAAAATGCAGTGCCCCGACTGGGATTCGAACCCAGGTCCTTGGCTCTCATGGCCAATTGCTCTGCCAACTGAGCTATCTAGAGCAATTGGCCATGTAAGCCAAGGACCTGGGTTCGAATCCCAGTCGGGGCACTGCAATTTTCTCGTGTTTCTAAATTCATCTTTCAATTATCAATCCTGTCATATATACCTTTAATATAAATAGCATTGGTTTGGCAATTAGTTCATCGTCAATACAAAAGGTTTCTTTGGAACTGAAACCGGACAGGGAATCTCTATAACACGTAGAAGCTAGAATTGGTCTCCAACACGACTGTGCCAAATTACATTTGGAGGGCAGTCGAGTTGGCATAGTTGTTGTTTTCCCGCCTTTCACCTCTGGTGTCCCAGGGCATGTATGTAGATTGAGTTGGCAGTCCCTAATTGACCGCGTGGGTTCTCCCCAAGAGATTTTCCTGGGGGTTTTCTTCCCACTTTTAAAACTGCATCTCCTTCTTCATTATCTTGAGTTGATAATAAAGTACATGTACAGTTAAATCTAATACTGTATAGTTGATGTTATCAAGGGCTTTACTTGCCGAAAATGACATAAAAAGTCATACGGTTATACAATTAAAACATCAAGGCTGATCACCATTCAGGTTTTACTGATAGTTCTACACACGTGTACTAACCTTGTAGTCCAGCATGACAAACGAGGGAAGACTTGCTGTGATCCTGTGCTCTAGGAAGTAGGGGAAAATCCACATCACAGAAAGTTTTGGCGATGAACTTTGATCTACGACGGGGAAATAAAACAATGAATCATGTAACATGGACCACCAGTAAAACGAATGCTATCCTAAAATTATACTCTTTATGCTCACAATGAAAAGGAGTCACCAATGCAGTTGGCTAAAAACTTAAAGGCACAGGCTCGTCAGCAATGCGCGCGCGCCAAATTCGTGCCACGAAATACGCAGCTCCATGCCTTCTGCCTTGGATTTCTTAATCCTCCCTATTTAGTGGAACAAAATTTATATAAACTCCTCAAAAAAAGTTCGGAAAGTCAAGTTTGTCTGACGATTTCTCTCTTGTTACTAAATAATTTCCCTTGTATTTGGTATCATTGGAAAGCCCTGTTATTCCTCTTTACAGTGATGTGTCATTTGTTATGATTAATCAATTGGGGGATGTGCAGTATAGCAGAATACAGGGGTGGGTGGAGAGTGAAATGTCACAAAATTCACTGCTATTGTCATGCAGTGCATTCCCCTTTTGCTTGGAGGATGGGAATGTGTCAATGCACTTTTTGACAATAGCAATGCATTTTGTGACATTTCACTTTCCACCCACCCCTGTATTCCGCTATACTGCACATCCCCCAATTGATTAATCATAACAAATGACACATCACTGTAAAGAGGAATAACAGGGCTTTCCAATGATACCAAATTCAAGGGAAATGATTTAGTAACAAGAGAGAAATCGTCAGTCAAACGTGACTTTTCGAACTTTTTTTGAGGAGTTTAGATAAGATCCCTATCCTAGAAGATATTTCAGAAAATTGCGGGATTTCGATCGAAGGATTTAAAAAAAAAATTAATGAATTTTTTAAGACGGTACTCCAAGACCCCCAAATTTGTGACATGGCCCACCTCAAAAGTTTCTTCAAATATATACAATAAATATAAGCATTATGCCAATTAAATATAGTGTGTTGTAATGCCTGTATTCTGAAGATAATCATGCCTTTTGAATTTTATCGTAATCATCTGTTAGGCCGACATAAGGCAAAGCCAAAAAAGTAGTGGTCGAATGTAACCGTGGTGTCATTGCATGTTACGTTTAAAACCTTGTTTTTAGAGGAGTCAATTTTGTATGACTTACCTCAAAGATTCACATTTTTCAATCATACAGAAAATCCATGACACAAGTTATCTCTCAAATTATGTTTTTGTAATTTTTAAAATCCATAGATTAATACTGGATGATTGATTTCAGTATGTGCTAAAACTTCAGAAATTGATTCCCATGTCACAAATTGGTGACCCCTTTCCGTGAACAGACCCATTTATACAAAATTTGTCAATTTATACAATCTACAAGAAAGTGAAAGTTGTTCAAAATTTCATACCAAAAACTGACAATTCCTACCTTTCAAGCCTTTTTTCCACCATTCCATCAGCTGTTTAATCACATCGGCAAGAATTTCCACTCGACCCCCAAATGGAGGATCAATAACCATGAGGACGTCTTCACCATGTTTACAATGCAAGAAGCTTTCACATGTGGCCCTGCTCTGGTCGCCTTCAAAGAAATAATTGTTGAACATGTTGTAGCGACAGAAGAGCTCTGGAGGATAAAACTGGCCCTGGGGAGTGAACACATCAAGTTCATTACATCCGATTTCTTGCATAATATTACAGGTTTAATACACCGATGATAACTGTATTTTTTACAGTTCTGTTGACAGATATCCCTAAAATTGTCAACATGAATGTAATATTGAGGGCAAAAAGTGAGAAAAGAAGCACTGCATAATTCTGTTACAATTGGGGTGTTTTACAATAACATGAATTATTATATAAAATGAAGCTTTTGCCAATACTGTGCAGCACAGAGCCCCAATGTGACTAGTTGGTGAAAGTCGGTAAATACCACTTCACAACTCAAATCGGTCAGTTGCTTTTAGTCTCGACTATCACCGACTGACACCAACTCTAGCCGACAAGTTGAGTTGAGTTACGTCGGCAGAAAAAGTGCCAGGTTATTGATTGCTTTCCGGTGACGTTGCCCCTTCCATCCACCATTTTGGTTGTCATTTTTCATGACCCACGTGGCTCGAGTGATAACCGGCCAAAAAGCAATAAAAGCGCATTAGTTGCACTTACCTCTGTTAAGCGGGCCTCCCACTGTGCGATTTTTGCCACGAATTTCCAACGATTAGCTACGATTTGGTACGATTGTGTATAGAGTGTATACACAATCGTACCAAATCGTAACTAATCGTACCTAATTTGTAGCAAAAATCGCACAGTGGGAGGCCCGATTTTCTTAACCTTGTTTTATGCTAAAAATTGTGATCAAGCAAAAGCACTTTCATTTTTACAAGCTGCAGTGCATGCTCAATAATTTGAACGTATCACAACGCGCGCGTGCGGCATCTTCGAATGAAAGTACGCTGGCGAGTATATTTTACGCGTGCCCATGTGCGTCTAGTGGTGCACGCGTGTGAGCGCGTGACCGTTGACCACCAAACATTCCCGGATGTTCTACGTCAAAGAAAGCAATCAATACCGGGCTTAAGATTCCCATTTCGACCAAAAATAGGGATTACTATTATGTTTATTACTTTCAAATCAATTAGAATAAGTTCTAAGATGAAATCAGCCAAAATTAGAAATTTGAATCGTATGCAGGTCGTTAGGGGTTTGAGTCCCACCCTAGCATGCTATTAATTTTTAGCTTGTCCTCGAGAAATGCACTTAGTATATAGTACATATATTTTACATGAATCATATAAAGACCACAGCTGAACACACCATGAACACATACATGTACATGTAAAATGGCTATGGAAGAAATTTTAAACTGCTTAAAGGCCCTGTAGATGATCTGTTTTTGAGCGATTCTGGGAATAAAGCCATTATAAATAAAAAAAAGATATCAACAAACTCATCCGAAGAAATTTCAGCTTTGTTAAATGTACCACGTTTTAAAAAAACATGAAAATTCATATGCGTTTTCCTGGTCTTGGCGGGGTGTTTTAAATATTCGTTCTCAGTGGATCGGGTACTATGTGGCTTGCGTCATGCACTCTGAGGCTCACATCATATACTGCGTGTGCGCCCGATCACACACCGCCCATGCATTTTGGACCGCGTAGATGCGAACCAAAAATAAGTAAATCGTTTGCAAACGATCTAAATAATTTCATCTTTACGTATTATTTTGTGGTAAAATTATATCATTTTGAGCAGAAACCTTTCATTGGGTAGTTGCTATTAATTCAATCTTTACTTTCAAAACTTTTCCCCTGTAAACTCGGCGATTACTTTTTGGGGTCATTGCAAATGATACACTGGGCCTTTAAGGAAGAAATTGGATTAGACCTATTTGCTCACATATCTGTGGTCGATATCCAAGAGAATACTGCTCAATCCTAGTGATTCCTTCATCTGAATCACTTCATGCAATCTGTAATAAATCAGAATGATGAAAAGAATTCTCATTTTGCTTGATTTTTTTTTTCCTAGTTAAACCTTGATAATAAAAGGACTGTTAATACAACATTCTGCGTATATATATGTAAAAAGGGCAATTTTATTTAATGGGTTCAATGAACTTCGATTCGCAGCCTGAATGCATAGTTCAGACCTGTCAATCAACCGAACCCGCTGACCAATCACAACAGAGCAAGCAGATGTCACCAACATAAGTCAAAGTGCACTGTACGCTCACAACAACATGATCACGCGATATGTTCTGCCGGCCCCATACAATTTGTACAGTGTTGTATGCGACGATCCGGGTGAATTTTTGGTTTCAAGGCCGGTCCATTCGTTGTACAAAGGTACGAAAGCTATATTTCATAATGATATGATATCCCTGTATTACTGGCCCTTTACTCAGTGTGTTCTAAGATAACTGTTGACCCTGAAACATGAATACCTTTGAGTTTTCTTCAATGAATCTGTGCTTTCCGTTGAAAGTCCCATGTGCGTTGTGTGTCGCCATTTTTGATGATAGCGTGTGAGCCATAGCAACAATGTCCAAGGGGGTGGGGTTAACTGGGCAAAATCTGAACTATGCATTGCATGAAGCTTACAAGTGTGTTCCACCTGAACATCGAGATACATAGGTGGGTGGTGCCATTGGCAGCCAATAGCCAGAGACACCAGGGAATCTCCTTATTCTTCACGAAAAAGAGCTCTTTTAAGTGCGTTACACAACACACTGGACAAATGGCTTTACATCCCTTCCAAAGGGCTCAGGTACCACAACCGGGTATCTAACCCGCAACCCCAAGTTTTCACCCGAGTGTAGCGAGTCAGTGACCCAAACCACTTGGCCATGGTACCCCAAAATAATATAAAATGCCTGTAATAACAAGGTAATTTATTTTTTTATTTTGTTGTCAATATTGACAATGTTGGGCCTATCCATTATTGTTTACAACAATACCAGATCACAATACCTTGGTACACCAACACACAGCACTCGCTGGAATCCTAATTCCTTGATGCTCGATATCAGAAACTCATTTGACTTCTTGGAAAACAAGTATTGCTGCAAAGACAACATACGAAGGATCAGCTTTTGGGAATTTCACTGAAATCAGCTAAATCAATGAAGAGTAGTTCTCATCATGAGTGTTTACCACATTTTTGGTCTTTTTTTTTAGTATGCCGGACACAATCGACCTTTATCACGGTGCGTCCATGCACTTGCGCGACCACGCGATAGTGCTCGTAATCTCCAGTTGATGTTTTGAGAAAATCACTAGTTCAAGCTACGCATTTTTTTAATCGCGCTACGCGTGATGCACACAATGAATGAACAATTTCAACCGAGGCCAAACTAGTTTTCCTACAAGCCTCGCTTTGGTTACGTTCATTTGAATATGGGAAAATGGAAGATGGCTGCACTGTGATAAAGGTCTAAAAGGGCACAGGTATGAATTTGATATAAAAGCAAAATAACTGCATTTTAAAATTTAGTATACATGATTGGTAAACTGTTACAAAAAGTTTTATCCCCGTGTGATTGAAGATATGCATGATTAAAACCAACCTGAGCAAAAACCAGCTCCGTACCTCGTCTAACTTTTGAGAAAACAGTCAAAAAAGGGTTTGCAGTCATTTCGCCCCAAAACCACTTCACCCTGAACCACGGCCTGTGCACGAAGTGGTTTTGGGGCGAAGTGGCATTTGGGCGATGTAGTGTTTGGACGAAGTAATTTGGGGCAAATGGCACTCGAGCGAAGTGGTTTGGGGGAAATGGCACTTGGGCGAAATGGTTTTGGGGCGAATTGAATTTTCATCTCATGAGACGAAAACTAACTGTTTTACTCATTTCTCAAAGACTATAGCACTTCAGACAAAACTATTTCAGGGGAAGTTTTCTACGGTCATCATGTTTATATTGTGTAAGTTTGGCGTAAATCTGTGAACATTTCTGATTTTCGAGATTACCAATGATGTATACGCCTTTAATCATGCACTCCTTTATTGTATTTATAAGTCTGTCTAGCTGTAACATGATAAATGGGGTTTTACAACAAAATTCATACCCAAATAAAATATGTGGATGTAGTGCTGTACCTACCGCATTTGTTTTGTTGTTTTCTATTGGAACTAAAAGTCGGGATGGTTGTTGGAGTATATCGTTGGTGAGACCACACTTCATGCAGTGCTGCTTATGTTCACTAGCTTCATTAGGATAGAGAAGTAAGCTACAATCTTGGCAAAATCGTCTTTCTGGTTGGCTCAAGTCTCGAACCACCTCCATCCTGTCCAATTAGAACACATAGAAATAAGTCTTTCCACAGTAAAGGGGGCATTTTGGCAACACAGACCATATTTTGCAGAAAATACTTTTGTCTGGTCTTAAAAAAAAAGAAATAAGTTTCAGTTGTTCTGAAGAGATAACTTTGGCCCAAAAAGAGTTACAAATAGTGCGACAACATGGTTATCTAAAAACAAAACGTGTTTAAATTTCCAATATACACACGTAACCGGGACGGCCTAAAATGTAACACAGGTGTCCGTCCCGGTTACGAGCGTATATTGGAAATTTGTACACATGGTTTTTAGAAAGGCATGTTGTCACACTATTTGTAAGCCTTTTTGGGCCTAAGTTATCTCTTCAGAACAACTTAAACGTATTTTTTTTAATTTTGAGACCAGACAATGGTCTGTGTTGCCAAAATACCCCTTTTACTGTGGAAAGACCCAAATGTAAGATGGGTAACTCCAGTAGTGGATGACAACTTATGAGTGCATTACCATATTATGTGTATGACAGCATAGAATACAGATATTGAAATAGCAATGCCACAATTTTGATGTGAAAAGTCAAACAGTAGTACTTTTTTCACTTCCGCACTAATGGTTGAACTAATCCATGTTGTACGATCTACTTTTAACTAATCACTGAAAGTGAATCAATGTATGAGGTATATATATTACTTGTGGCAATCTGTCAAAGTTGGTAGAATAGCAGATTTGTGCCAACTCTGATAGCAACTGTTACGGCCTTTTTCCACTCAGGTGTGGCGCTGTGGCAATGTGGGGGTGAAAATAAGAAATGGCCAGAGACACCGAGGAATCCCTCCCCTTGCTATTCACGAAAGAATGCTCTGGGATATTTAAAGTGCGTTGCCGTTATCTAACACACTGGACCAACAGCTTTACATCCCTTCCGAAGGATGGAGCAGGCGTGGTTGAGTGCCTTGCCCAATGGCACAGGTACCGCAGCCAGGGGGAGGTTCGAACCCGCAACGCCAAGTTTTCACCTATGATTGCTTTACCTTTTATAAAAGTCTGTATGGCTCTTCCACGGCTGCTGCACTCTATTACTATCCTGTCTCATCTTCGACTTGACCTCCGACACCACCTCATCTGCAGGTTGGAAGAAGTTGCAGTGTTTGCGGTCCCGGCACGCAGAGCAGGCATAGTAGCGCTGTCGCTGCTCTGAACCATCTCTGCTTCTTTTATTGGTAAAACGCTCAAAAAGGAGAGTTGGGCCTGTGCAAAAAAGAAAGAAATGCTGTTATTAAAGTTTGAGGAAATATTACCATGCAGGGACACCCTCTGAGACCCCATGTGCTAAACCTACTTTTATAAGGCTAAAGTGATTTGCTAACGTTTATATTTTGTGGTCATCTCATTGTACTGCAGTGACGTCATACAATGAGATGACCACAAGAGTTGCGGATCGTGATTCGCGCATCGTATATTTGGCTCTTCCGTTGCAGTTTGCTGGAAAAATGTAAAGAAAAATTACATTGGACAAGTGTTTTGCGGTTTAAAAGAATAATCGGAAAAGAACGACCACAGCACTAAATTCTAGAGTAGAGATTGCAGGGAATTCCATGGTAATTTTTCAATGTGTAATTTTGACTAAGGTGAAATTTTCAGATTCGTAAACAGGCGCCATCTTGGATACAGCTTTGCCAATATAAATATTATGAATATGGCGCCGTGGAGAATGAAACTTATTCAGCTAAAAGTTATTCATCACGTCCCAATGTAAACGTCAGAAAATCACTTTTAGCCTTCTAAAAGAATGTTAAACCTATGGGACAACTCTCAAATTCTAAGATTTTTCCTTAGTAAATAAACCTTATCGACGTTCTCAATGCATTATGGGATTGGATGACAAAATTGCCCGGCCAAATGTGCATAAACCTATGAGGCGGACACCAACTAGGCAACTTTTTTACTCATTTTCACGAAAACCAAAAAGAGTTCAAGAATCAACCTTCCACCACTTTATCTTTGACACATATCAAACATTCCGACAAACATGTCCCGAAACAGAAATGTTGCAAATGCGAGAAATCTTTGGGGATTCCCTTCGTATCGGTAGAGTCCGAGTACCACGCTCGCAGCTCGGTATGCGCTATGCAACACACGCCGTATCGGCGCGCTGGACGGATTGAGTGTGCTGCACTGCAAGTCCGTGAGTGCGGACTCCCCTGGTAAAACTGTTGAGTTTCACAACACATTCCTGCCGTTTCTGAAATAGCGCATCTTGAAAAACATCCTCTAAAATATCACAACATTGTGCAATTTAAACCATTTAAAGGAGCGTGACCAGAGTTTCTGGAAAATAGTTTTCGATGTAACTTACCAATATTATCAAGTAACTCCCATACACACCTCCCATGTCCCAAAAACACGAAAACATTCGCAATTTCCAGTAAAAAATTGAACAAAACTATCGAGTATGCTTTCAGCGGATAAACGTTGATACTGGAAAATTAGTTTACAAATAATCGGTGGATTTTCGACGATATCCTCGGAAATATGCGGCCTAGAAGCGCGGGAGTTTCAGTTTCGTAATCAGAAAAATATAACGGATGTTATGATATAAAAATCTCATGACCCATAAGGTAAGTCCCGGGGAGTTATGGGTAAAAAAAAGTGATCTGGTCACACTCCTTTAAATAGGAACTGAAAATAAAGCATCATTTCTGACGATATGCATTTTTAAAAACGATTTTTAACAATTTATATTGGTGGGGGAGTCCACGCAGTGCAGCACACTCAATCCGTCCAGCGAGCGCTGTGCCGATACGGCGTGTGTTGCATAGCGCATACCGAGCTGCGAGCGTGGTACTCGGACTCTACCGATACGAAGGGAATCCCCGATGATTTATCGCATTTGCAACATTTCTGTTTCGGGACATATTTGTCAGAATGTTTGATATGTGTCAAAGATAAAGTGGTGGGAGGTTGATTCTTGAACTCTTTTTGGTTTTCGTGAAAATGAGTAAAAAAGTTGCCGAGTTGGTGTCCGCCTCATAGGTTTATGCACATTTGGCCGGGCAATTTTGTCATCCAATCCCATAATGCATTGAGAACGTCGATAAGGTTTATTAATGACACTTGTCCCATGTGGGGTTCCAGACAGTGGTCCACGTCGGGTAGGCCTAGGGGAGGCAGCATGTGGTCAGGTGGTATTTTTTCCAACTTTACCGTGCGGACAGTGAGGCGCGTTTGATTCCAAGGTGACGTCCACACCTAAACTATTGGATGTATTAGCCGCACACATCTCGCATCTGTCTTACAAAAATATATCCCCTCATCATCGTTTGATTTGAACTTCAAACTCGAATGTACAACATGCACAACGTACAACCATGGACACGTTCACGCACGACAGACATGGCGCCCTCAAGAGTGCGTAGTACACGAAGTCGGTAAGGCGGACAGATTAAAGGAGCGTGATTACATTTTTCTGGAGAAAGAATTTCGAAGACAATAATTTGAAATGCTTCCCCAAAATATCATCCATGGCAGGAAAGCAGGAAATTTGCAAGTATTAACGTGAAAATTTAGAGAGCGTTAACGCCCTGATTTGTAAACAATAACACCACTGAGCGGAACAGCAACATAATGCTATACATGTGCTTAAATTGGATTCTTGCACTCCGCAAAATTTCAACATTAAAATTAAAATTTAAATACATCTGGCAGATCATAGTGCCCAATTTTGTTATGTGTTATGAAACGTACACGACATTTTATTTTAAAAAGTTGAAAATTAATTGCCATGTGCGGAAACGAACTTTCGGGACAAAATAGTGCCGCGAATCACTGACGTGGTCTTTAGTGATTTGGATTTGTTGGTGGTGCTAGTCTCACTCTCACGGGGAGCTTGTTATAGCTTAGAGCAAACGCGTTGATTGGCGATTAGGACATGAATCGTTTTTATTACAAAATAATGCAGTTCGTTTCAATTTTGCTCTCGAACCAGTTTCTTTCCCAAAGTATAGTCAAACCCAAAACCAAATCCCATCGACCCTTTTCATGGGCGGCCATGACAGGGGACAGTCACCTTGTCACCATGCGTCATGCACGAGTAGGCACTTTGTGGATATATTGTGACATAATTTAAATATGAAAACCTGCCCCTGTCATGGCTGCCGGTTCAAATGCTCTATAGACCGTATCGAATACCTGCCATCTTGCGGGCAGTTTCCTTGTTCCTCGAAGACGTCGTGCATTGTTGGAATGTTAACCAATTATTTTAAATTTTAAAAGTTGCCCCACAAGATACCAGCTATACTCGATTCGGTCTATAGACCGTGTCGAATAGCCGCCATTTCGTGGGGCAGTTTCTTTGTTCCTTGAGGACATGCATGGTTGCACATATTGTGCTTCCATTGTTAAACGGTTTAAGTAACAGAAGGTGCCCCACGAAATGGCGGCTATTCGACACGGTCTATATGCACATAATAAAACAGTGTCCTCATTACCTCGATTTTGATCGCAAAACTTACATTCTCACGGCAGCTAGGTATCAGTGTATAGAGCCTTTGCACGACGGCCATGACAGGGGGCAGTCACATTGTTACCACGTGTCATGCATGAGTATAGGTGCTTTGTGGTTCTATTGTTCCATCATTTAAATAAGAAAACCTGCCCCTGTCATGGCCGCTGGTGCAGAAGCTCTATTGACAGTGTCTTCATCATCATGCTGGTGGTCCCTGCAATCGTATCTGTCTTCATCCCAGTTCTTTCGTGATGCTTATTTTGGGGTCAGTACATGACTTTTTGTATCCTTGCAGATCCTAAAATGGCACGGGCGTCCATTTCAGGCAGTCGTGTTAATTTGTCCCCGTGCGTTACGTACGGGTATTGTCACACATTTATTTATTTTATTTATTTATTTATTTATTTATTCACCACATCCAACAGCGGAAGAACCGCCAATTACAGGAATGGGATCAATTAACATAGATATTCTAATAACTATCAACTTCTAAGTTGAATTAGAAACGGCCAGAGACACCGGGGAATCCCTCCCCTTGCTCTTCACGAAAGAATGCTCTGGGATCTTTTAAAGTGCGTTACATGTAACACACTGGACCAACGGCTTTACATCCCTTCCGAAGGACGGAACAAGTGTGGTTAAGTGCCTTGCTCAAGAGCACAAGTGTCACGGCCCGGAATCGAACCCACCTTCTAGTACTGGCACAGGAACTTGAGTTCGACGCGCTAGACCGCTCGGCCATAACACCCCATTTAAATATGAAAACCTGCCCCTTGGTCCTGGCCGCGGTGCAAAGCGTCTATAGACTGCCGAAGTGAATATGTCATCTTTTGTTAGTTGCATAGGCAATGTCTGTACACTAAAAATCACTAAACCGTGTCCCTGTGCTTTTGCAATGGTACCTTTCCCGACGGCCATGATGTTTAGAGCCAATTACCATTGCAACACGTCACACTTCGGCTTTCTATTCGGGCCGGCTTGGGTATAGCATCATAGGGGCAGATTGGTTTGCGATGGGTTTGGTACTTTGAAAATCTGGACTGTGGCAAAGTTTTGGGGTATTATGGTGTAATAGCACCTGCCAGATGAGATAGGACTTTTTTTTTCAAGGGAAACTATTGTAACATGCATATTGTTATCATAAGTACATTCTTTTAATGGTACAATGTCTAGTATCTATACATGACAAATACATACATACATAAATACATATACATCATGTACACCTCTAACTCTAGAGAAAAACATGTTAACTTAAAATCCCACCCCGCGAACAAGTATACTGCAAGTCTCACTTTCAAGACGCAGGCTCGTCAATGCGCGCGCAAGGAACAAAATAATTCGTGCCACGAAATTCACCGCTCCATAGCAAGGCATGGAGCGGTGAATTTCGTGGTACGACTTTGTTTCTCATGCTCGCATTGGAGAGCCTGCGTCTTTAAATCGTTCTTTGCGCATCGATCACCCATGTGGCCCCGGGAAGTTTTGAACATGCTCAAATTCCCGCGCGAGAACCGGGCTGCATCGCATCCATACCATTTTGTCCAAGTAAGAACAGTTTTCGTTTGGTTCACCCCCGTCCCAGCCCCGCCCCACCCCTGTCCCAACCCCGTCTTAACCCGCAGTCATGTCACAGCCCTGCCAGGCTCTTAAAGCTGGACGAGAACAGAACGGGAAAGTGTGAGGCGGGCTTTAGGGCTTTACTAATGAGATAGGCCTATAGGTAGAAGAAGAAAAAATAAAGCCAAAATATCTATATTTATGAAAACGTGGCGCACAGCAGGTTTTTAATTGTTTCGTAGCTTCCCGGCCGCTGGTGGATTTTATTTTACTGATATCTCATTCCAAGGTTAAGACCGCTAAAATTATTAATTTTTTCACATTTATTTCAAAAGATAAAATCGGCCCCGCGCAGACAATCATTTTCAAAGAATCCAGTACATGTATATAACTTAATGTACAGTTCAAAATGCTAATGCTGATACTAAATTTATTGCAACGTATACTGTTTTACTGTTGAAAATTGGTGTCTCTGACGTCAAACATGTGGCACGGAGAACGCAACTAAGTCACCACATACAAAACAAAAAACCACGAAGTTGTACATGTAGCTAGTTGCAGCCTCCAGAGAGCGCTTTTGGGCTGGAAACAGAAAATACATTCTTTTATTTAAAAAATTGATGACTAGAAACAATAAATTGTTTAAAAAAATAGTGGCTAAAATTTCTCGTAATGTACAATTCAAAAAATATTATGTTTCAGGTACATGATATTACACAAACTACAAAAGTAAAACAATTTTAGTATGTATCGCGATCAACTGCTTCTTTATGCTTAATTTTGTATTAAACATTTTTAAAAAAAAGATGTTTGCGGGTTTAGACAAGTCAAGTAAGTGATCTCGATCACTGGAAGACAAACGAACGAATGCATTAAAACCCGCCCGAATCAAAATACATGTACGTTGTATGTGGGGAAGTTCCAGGAGAATGCAGGCCTCCATTAAGTGAAATCTTCACCCTTTGTGTGTTGCCCAGTTTACTGGATCTACACTAAAACCAGTGAACTGTTTTCCTGCGCTTCCAGCAATGGGCGTTTCAGATTACTGGCGAATGTTTAGACCCAGTTACCCTTAGTCTGTTATACAGACACATTCACGCTTGAGTAGTCTACATTTGTAATTACAAAACCTATTGAAAGTTACTTTTGTACTATGTCAAAATATGCCCTAAACTGTTGATCATAAATGGGACCGGTAATTCCCAAAATTAGGGGTCCAAAAGTGTGACATGCTTTTTAATTTTTCCAAGTGTTTTTAATTATTGAAAGTGGTTTCCCAGTACAAAATTCTTATTTTTATTTGAACAAATGCCTCTCAAATTTAATGTTTGTGTGTAGATATGGCACCAAGGTTAATGCAAACTCATTCTACAGCCAATTTTCATTGGCGTAGGTAACCCGGGACACCAAACTCCTATTCAATACCATGGAACAAATTATAAGCCTTTATGGTCTTTTGTTTTGAATATTTTTCAGGAATAAGAAAACAAAATATTGAAGAAAATGATGCTGCCCCCTATAATCACAGGCCACAGTCCATTACTGAGAATTTGTGGTCATAAGTGGTGATTTTTGAAGCAGAGAGTGTCGTACGTAACTGGGACACCAAACATTTTGGACCCCTAATTTTGGGAATTACCCGAATACCTTTGTCATTTGCCAATGGATTTAAAATAAAATTTCAGATCATGTAAACAAGGCCTGACAATTTTTTGAGTTAGTTGCATCAGCTTTGTCCAAGAGGGTGAGATTTAAAAGCCAAACGGAAACAAAAACAAATTTCAGAATTGGCCTCCTTCTATGTCAAGCAAAATGTACATCTTGTGAGTTGCGCAAAACGATCAAGATGGTGTTGAATGACATTAGGGGTGATCCTGCATTCCTTCAGAAGCTTTCAACTGCAGCACGCACTTTTCGCCATCGTCTCCAGTGACGTGTCGACATTGGAGGACGCCAAGTCGGAAGTCGCCGCTGGCTTTCAAATCTCACACTCGAGCGATGCATATCGCTCGTCAATAAAATTATTTTGTCAGGCCTTGTTTCAGGTGAGGCTCGAACTCACAACCTTTGCATATCTTCGGCAGAACCGCAAAATGTAGGACATTTTTTGACACGTAATACATGCTTTATCAGTGAGGTACAGGTTCACCAAAGACTCGTCGATAAGCTGGTCGGAGACTGGGTGAATTCATTGCGGCTGGACGGCCGCGAGTTGCTTCCACTTCGAGGCGATACAGGCGACGGCCCGAGCACGTATTCCTCAGTACTTAGACTACGCCTTGGAGACAACAATAGATTCCTCAAGAAGCTTCGTGTGTCCCACTTAACAAAGGGTATCCTCTCGGCCAGCTCTGGGTTGATCAGGTACGGCTGGTACGAGCTGGTCAACGCGACGAAGTGGAAAACGGGGTCGGAGGCCGGCACGCACTTGGCGTGCTGGACGAAATTGTGACTGTAACACTGGGCGCACACCACGGCGATCTCGTGGCTCTTGTGGTTATTGCTGATAGCTTCTGGAGAATACCTGACAGAGAAATGAAATACGCGATCCATATGTCGTTACAAAACCGCACATTATGTAAAGTAACATTGCTAAATGTGACTGTGATTAAAGATAAAATCTAGGAGGTGAAGGTGGGCTAGTCAGGAGTAAAGACAGCCGTGTTTCGCAGTACACTTAGTATCCACTTGACCAGACTAAATTGTGCTGC
This sequence comes from Henricia sp. BOLD:AAB3569, assembly GCA_037783545.1. Classification (NCBI taxonomy): domain Eukaryota; kingdom Metazoa; phylum Echinodermata; class Asteroidea; order Spinulosida; family Echinasteridae; genus Henricia; species Henricia sp. BOLD:AAB3569. The sequence continues at coordinate 716,870 of JBBELK010000772.1, forward strand.
TATGTGGTGCAGAATGATCAATACCGGGTTCACCACATGAGAGAATGGCATAACCAGACTGTTGGTTGCTAGGCAATGGCGTGCACCACGTAGAAACAACAGCATAGTATGTAGTCTTTCTACATTGTACCTCTATCTGAAAGTGAATATATACTTCGGAGCGCCAGCCATCAGACACGTAAAAGGTTAATTCACACATGGATATAACGCCGTTGGTAACAGTTTTAAAGGCACAGGCTCGTCAGCAATGCGCGCCCGCCAAATGTGTGCCACGCAGTACGCAGCTCCATAGCAAGGGGATGGAGCTGCGTGTTTCGAGCACGAATTTGGCGGGCGCGCATTGCTGACGAGCCTGTGCCTTTAAACCTATGAAGCCTCATTAGTGCGATAGGTAGATAATAACTTGCGGTCGCATGATAGTAACTTGTGGCACTCATAGTTTCCTATACTCCTATCATTATATATCTTTAACTCGATACCACCCGGCGCCCACCCCCACCCCAAGAAAAAATTTGCCTTATTTAGTGTGTCGAAACAAAGATGTTTGGTAACACGCGATCGTTAAATGGAATCGAAATCAGGAGAACTGTAACCAAAATTCGGTCTATGCATTCATACTATATACGTGTCAAAAAACATGTCCTAATTTTGATCTTAAATAACTCAGTAATTTTCCAACGGATTTAAACCAACATTTCAGATCATGCAAACGAGACCTGACAAATATTATTGAGTGAGTTTCATCAATTTGGTTCAAGAGGGTGAGATTTAAAATTTGTACGAAATAAAACCCCAAAATTTCAGAATTTGCCAGTCTCACGTATAGGCACTTGGCATCTTCTAATGTCAAGGAAATTGTCTGTCTGAGGTCCTTTTGCACCTCTTGATGTTGCGCGAAACGATCGAGATTGTTTGCAATAACAAGTGGCGAAATCTAAAATTGACATTTTTCTTGTATGTCTTATAAAATCTTGCCCTCTTGGACAAAGTTGATGAAACTCGCTCAGTAAAATTGGTCAGGTCTCGTTTACATGATCTGAAATTTTGGTTTAAATCCGTTGGAAAATGACTGAGTTATTTAAGATAAAAAGTAGGACATGTTTTTGGACAAGTATTTTAGTAATAACACAAGAAATTGTTGATGGGTGACGGTGGATGCGGTGACCAACACCATTGTTTGGGGTGTAATGTACGTCCATGCTGCGCTATTCACTCCGAAATAAGGAGTGTTCGACTGTAAAACCAGGGCAAATGTACCGTGTCGGACTTTCACGCAACTTTAGTCAAGGAATTTGTTACTTTTTTTCTGACTTTTGGGGGTTTGGAATTTGGATTGTTGTTATTTTACAATAATGTTTAAAACGCCATTTGGTGATTTACACGCGCTGGCAGATATCAGGGTTGTCGCAAAATGAGGGTGGGCATAACAGTATGAACATTTTAAAGGAGTTAATAATATATTTCGTTATAACCTAACACTCACATACAAAAACCTCCCTAAAATACTATCCATGGGAAGACAACAGAAAATTTGCAATGTTCAATTTGGATGTGGAAGCAAACAAATGTGGTGTAATCATTGCACTGCTTTTTTTAATCGGATAATTGAGTTTACAAAACATCGGGGGTTTTGACAATATCTTTGCAAATATGTTGATTGGAAGCGCGAAATTTCAGAATGGTAATGAGAAAAATATGACACATGATAATGCCACGGCAAAATGAGGAATGTCCCCCAAATATTAAAACCACGTAATCGGCGTCTGAAGTTAAATATACATGAAAAATTTGTCCATAATCGATTTGTTGCTTTGCATAAGTATTCTAGATTCATCTTAGTTAGTTTTGTCGAAATGTTCAATAAACCTAGTGTTAAAAAGCAGAATTTCTGATTTTCGTCTGCATCGGCTGTGTAACACCATTTTTTTTTCAAAGCCGTTTTTTCTAAAAGTCTTTCTGGTAACGACAGCGCGCCGAGTCATCTTTGTTGTTTCATATTTCCAAAATGCAGTAAGTTACAGAAATAAATTGTGTGTCATTGGAAAGCTGAAGAACTAGTCTTTCTTCTCATGCATAAATCTCAAAAAGTCAAATCTGGGGGACATTCCTCATTAAGCCGTGGCAGGTCACAGCATCAAAATATCAACACCAATGGCGGGGGCGGGGGCGGAGGCGGGGGTGTTGTCAAAAATGTAATTCGGACACACTCCTTTAATGTATTGAGTATACACTTCCATTGTAATCGTATTCATGGCATTTGGGTCAACCCCCAGTTCTCGGGTTCAGCATAGGCCTACATGTAATACACGACTGACAGTAGTTTGTACCAGCATGTGTAGGAGGTTTCATAAATTAATACATAACAAAATACTGGTATGGTGAAAATTAATTTTTGCTCTATACTTAAAAGGATACCACAGAATTTGCAATGTCCCAAAATTTGATTGAACAATTTGGGCGGGAAAAATGTAACATAGAAGTGTTTTCTAAATGTCCAATGCAATGATTCCACAGAAAAAAAGATAATCGAGGATGAATTAATAAAACAAAATTCCTGGTTTTTATCACACATATAGAGTAACGCCGTTTTGAGTTTTCCAATAATGTCTAATTAACGTTGCATTTGGCAATTATATGATGTATGTGTATGAGCGCCCCTTCTAATACTAACCTGACCCAATTTTAGCGACAGTCGTCGGTCGACCCAGTGCAAGCCTGCTCGTTAACAGCTAAATTCATTTTGCCCGAAGCCATGCATACCAAACCACAAAAGTGCAGTGTTCAAGTACAATGAAAAAGACCTTCGAAATAGTTTTCAATTGATAAGAGTACGAGAAGGTCAACAGTATTGTCGTAACGAAAGAATACATGGAGACATTTTGTGCTCATGTATGCGATCTGCACAGGTTACTGTATAAAATTAAAAAATGCACTTCCTGCAATGCCTAAACCGTAGGTATATGCACTGTAGATCATGCGATACATCACCAAATTGGGCCCAAAAGCATAATTATCCACAATAAAATTAATCAATTTAATATTGGAACATTTTAACCGATATATTGTAACAAACCTGTACATGTATCATCGTTATACAGACGTCACCAACCGCATTATCGAATAATGTATATAAATGTACCTGCAACACACAAATTAATGATTCGCGATGCATATTGGTGATGCCTCGAATGCTTCACTTTGAAATGAAGGTGCAGTTTAGAAAGTCACATAGCATGCTGTTGTTGCTATACGCAGTGCACGCATTACCAAGTAATCAACAGTCTGGTTGTTTTAATGTCGTTCTATCCTACGATGAACACGGTATTGGTTCTGTACTTCACACCTGCCGCGTGCACCACATAGCAACAACAATTTAGTCTGGTCAAGTGGATACTAAATGTGCGTGTGGAAGGAAGTACGTCAGTACACCAGGCGTTATACACGTGAAACGAGCAAAAGGTTAATTGAACCGTTTATGTGGTCAATTTGACCATACCAAATTTGACTTTATTATAAGCAATGGTGACAAACACATGTTTTTAAAAATACCATTTCAAAAGATATTTCGAATTTTTTCCCCCTTACTTGTTAAGAAGAGACAGCAGGATTAATTTAAGGTACGCTCCCGTGAATTCGCTGTCTCCAAGGCACCCTGTGTTGGCCTGACCATAACCATTGATGATCACCATCTGCAATCTCCTGAATTCGTCATTAGTTATTTGATTCCAAAAAAGGGACATCATTTGGTCAAAGATCGCACCGCCGTCCACGGACTTAGTAAGTAGCTGGAATTGTGGGAACCCGTCGCCTGCCGACGTGTTTTCGTACACCTTTTGCCGAGTGTCCTGCTGTGACTCCGTACTGCTCACATGGACGTACAGGACAAGGGGCAAGGAGTCGCTACAGCTGTCGTGATTGGCCGAAGACATTGTCACTTCAATTTTGAACCAAAAACTGGTCAGAAAATAGGTGAATCGGGATCGCAGTTGGTTGAAATAAGACACACTGCGACAGGCGGCGCTTCTTTCCTGGACGTGCTACTGTAGTGAGGGTCGGTTTTGTACGGTTCTAGCTATAGACTCTCGCTGTCACAGCTCTCGCTGTACTGTATGTAAAAGCAGATAGAGATTAGTCAAATGACTTTTGGGCTGGTGACATGCATGGCTGGCTTACTAACAATGCTTGTTGAAGGTTGAATTTTCCACTCAACAACATCGGAAAGGCATTGCTACCGAAAAAGGTCCCGCTAAGCTCATAACAACGTGCAGATACTTTTATGATCTGAACTCACAAAACACGCTCCAAATCCCGTATTCTGCACTTGCAATGCAAACAAAAATGAACGGTAATTTAAACCATCGATAGAAATCAAAGTGAATGGTGCAATTTCATGTTAAAGGCAGAGGCTCGTCAATGCGCGCGAGGCCAAATTCGTGCGTATTTCGTGGCACGAATTTGGCCTCACGCGCGCATTGACGAGCCTCTGCGTTTCAAGAGTGGCATTTATGCATCAATAGTCAGCGAAAGTCGCCCGGCAATTTACAAAAATTATTCAGTGTTTTTCCTCCTTCGGTCAAAGATAGTACCTAACAATCACAACGTGTCTATGGACATGTATGGTAGCAGAAGTAGATAAGATGGAACCGTTTTCTTTCTAAACTCCTCAAAAAAAGTTCGGAAAGTCAGGTTTGACTGACGATTTATCTCGTTACTAAATTATTTCCCTTGAATTTGGTATCATTGGAAAGCCCTGTTATTCCTCTTTACAGTGATGTGTCATTTGTTATGATTAATCAGTTGGGGGCTGTGCAGTATAGCGGAATACAGGGGTGGGTGGAAAGTGAAATGTCACAAAATTCACTGCTATTGTCATGCAGTGCATTCCCCTCTTGCTTGGAGGATGGGAATGTGTCAATGCGATTTGTGACATTTCACTTTACACCTGCCCCCGTATTCAGCTGTGCTGCACATTCCCCGAATTGCTTAATCATAACAAATGACACATCGTAAAGAGGAATAACAGGGCTTTCCAATGATATAAAATTCAAGGAAAATTATTTTGCAACAAGAGAGAAAACGTCAGTCAAACTTAACTTTCCGAACTTTTTTTGAGGAGTTTAGTTTTGTTTTATTTTAGCGTTCATAAACAGAAATCCATGAACATTCAAGTTTTTAGAGGATAACACTACAGCAGTAAATCCGTGTATTTCTGAAAATGGCAGACTAAGGCAAAATCCTTTATATTGTTATTACCTTTTAGGAAAAAACCCGTCTTTGCAAGGATCAACACGGTATTTTCCCACAAACGAACTATATCCCAGGATGTCCATCGGCGTGTTACAGTTTTTCAACACCTCACCATGCACTGCGCGATAACAACAGGCAAAGTCCGAAATGATGACCTTTTGCGACGCAGTTCTATAAATCTTGAGCCATCAGTGCGGTCAAAATTGTCGAATTTTTGCAATCGTTACGTGTGTTGTTTGCCTTTCGTGATCCGCAGCGCCGACGTGATAACTATCAACAATAAACTACATTTCAAGTAGGCCCACATAGTTTGAAAATAAGATATTTATTACCCCAAACAAAACAAACAACTTATTTTGTCTTACACAGAACGGAAATCCGATTGCACAAGTAGGCCTATATTATTTTGTCTTACAAAATAATAAATCCGATTGCACAGGCACCTTGAATATGAACCGATGGGATAAACCTTTATCAATAAAATAATTGTATAACTACTGAAATACAATTGTGTTCTTATAATAATTTAACTTTTAGAATAAAATATTTCGATGTTAAAATGCACCCATATTGGAGCAGAGATACTGGTAAATGTTTCTACAATCAGAGGACAGCGGAAAAATCACACTTTCGCGCTGCGCTCACCGCATTGCATGAGCTCCCAATCGCCGATTATTCCAAAATAGAAAATTCCACTCTGGTAACTTGGGGCTTCTCTGATACCTTATTGGCTGCGCATTGGAAAGGTCAGCGCACCGCGGTCCGGTCAAAGTTCAACAGATTTGAACTTTGACCCAGCTAAAAATGTTTTGCGCGTCGCGATAGGCCGCGCACAAGCGGCAAACCAGTTTGTGTACAAACCAATGGAACAGTGTGATTTTTCCGCGATAGTGTGAACTCCCCTTATGTCAGAAATATTATTCGATCTCTCAAATCTCAGAACAATTAACGTGAACAGTTTACATTTAATGCTTTCTACACATGACTTCTGAAATTCAATACATCCCCACTACATCATAAATTTGGTTTTTGACCCAAAATTTAGTTTTTTTTCGTGTAAAATGGTACCTTTGTGGGAGAAATTGCCAACTGAAGGTGTTTTTTTTCCCCAATCGTTTACAACAATTTTGTCTTTACCATTCACTCAACACAAAAACTATGCATGAATTTTTAAGGTTTTCAGAACTACTGTTCCATTCTACATAGCTGAAATTTCAAGGTAGTTTATCAACATTATTTTTCAGTTATGTTTCTGGAATTTGTATAAATAATAATAATAATCAAATAATGGGCTGCAAATGATATAATTGCATGAAAATAAGGTGTTTTGGCAGACATGCAGAATTTGGTGAAATTGCTTTACAGAAAGTTTTTATACTCTCCAACAAAAGAAACTGTGCATGATAAAAATTGCTGTATTTTTTCAGCCATGGCAGATAACTCGCTGGAATAAACTGTTAATGAAAGTCCATGAAATCTTTCAAATGGTTAACCGAACTTGAAATGTACAAAATGTGTTCTTCGTGTTCTCAGAGGTTGCTGAAAACTGACTTGCCAATATTGAAGTCACAAAGTCAGTATCGAGTGTGTCCCCCTTGTGCATTAATCACTGCTGTGCATCTTCGCCTCATGGAGCCAATGACACGCGCATGAAAGAGAATATTGACTTTTGGGTAGTCCTTTTATACGGCTTGCTAACGAGACCTGAACTTTATGGAATTCTGTTACATAACAACCTGTAGAACACCCAGGCATGCCTAAGTCCTGCACTATGCCATGAGTAGGTTTTGAGTGCATAACCTTTTTCTAACAATGTCAGAGAATATTGTTTTGAAAAAATACAGCAATTTTTACCACGCACAGTTTCTTTTGTTGGAGAGTATATTATTTTTACTGTTGAAAGTACATTGCCTAAAAAGTACTGTGGGGAAAACTTTCAGAGGCATGTGTATATTTTCGAAACTGAAAACAACATTTGTAGTACTAGTGTCAGGTAAAACTGTTATACATGTACATCTGAAAAATTAGTTTGCCAAAAGTTTTATGGCCGAGTTCCTGTCTGATTATCAAAGCTAAACTATGAATACATTAGCCGTGAATAGAGCTTCTGCACCGGCGGCCATGACAGGGGGCATGTTTTCTTATTTAAATGATGTAACAATACAACCACAAAGTGCCCATTCATGCATGACACACAGGGACAATGTGAATGCCCCCCGTCATGGCCGCCGTGCAAAGGCTCCATATAAACAAATCAAATAAAAGTTGACTTTTTACAGATAATTTTGAATATTTAAATTTACACACAGTCAAGTGCTGGTATTTCGACATCTGATGTCATGATGATGCCAGACGTTAGATTGGTTCACGATCCCTATAGATTGGTTCGCTTATTGCGAAAATATAGGGATCGGTAAAGGGCAGCCATGACGGGCAGAATTCTGCCCGTCACGTGGTTATTATTATTTTTTTTTTAAAGTAAGTGCGCAGATTTTGCATTGACATTTGTAACTTGGCCGTGCGTGTTGAACATATCCAATTATGTAAATAAAGTACATTGCCTAAAGCAAAGGGCTTGGCCAATTTTTAAATATAAAAAACACAATGCGAACGCGCAAAGACGACCAATTACAGATTAAGATGAAGCGCCCTTTACCTGTCCTTATATTCTCCTGTGTGGAATATGTGGACGGGAACCAGTCTAGCCTGACGTATGCACAGATTTGAAACAGATTTACATTGTTTGAAAAACATGCTTTCGAAAAACATTAGTCTAGATATTGAAGAAAAAGGGTAAACAAATCTTTGAAAAAAAACCAGGAATTTGGCCTACGGCCCAAACACTTAGAAACTAAACTCCAAACGCTAAGTATAAGCAATTCATTCAGTAGTTTTGTCAGGGATTCATTTTAGCATGCATTATCAGTATTAAAGAGTTAATTCAATTATCACAAGAGGAAAATGCTGTGGGATACAGGTACTGTCTAGAATGAAGAGGCATCGAATGAAGAGGCGTGCGTTCACATCAGGAAATCTCTTCGTTTTGACGAAGAGATTTCTCTAGCCTTTTTAGGATATATTACTATTTAAATAATGAATATTCTGATCAAATTTTCGATTAAATATTAAACATTTAATAAGACTGACCAAGAACCCCGTTCTCACTCAAGAATTTGCTTCGTTCGCTAAAGATTAGTTAATCATCGTTAATTAATGAAGCGTGCCTTCACATCTCATGTAACGAAGACCGGTACCATTCACATTAGACAACCGTTAACAAAGATTGAATGAAGCTGTGCGACTCGTTACGTGTCAAATCGCTTCGTCGTACAAAGGGAGCGTTCACATTACAACTTTGCTTCATCGAATGAAGCAATCTCTTCGTTGAATGAAGCTATATTTGCTTCATCGAATGAAGTGATTTTAATCTTCGTCGAATGAAGAGGCGTGCGTTCACATCAAGAAATCTCTTCGTTTTGACGAAGAGATTTCTCTAGTGAGAACGTGGTCTTAGTAACACACACAATTTTTGTGTTTAGGCCTTAAATTCAAAATCAACAACTTTTATACTAAAAACAGCAACACAGTAAATGAACTTTCTAGAAGAATCTTTTTCCTGCGGCAACATACAGAACACATACAGGTTTCTGTCAAAAAGGAGACCAATTTTCTCTGTGCATCTGTTCATCAAATGCATTCAAAAATTCTATCCTTAAATTAATATTCAAATACATGTAATTTGAAAATAAATATGTGGTAATGGATTGAGCCGTAATTGAATGTTGAGAGTTTGAGTCCCATTACAACCAATGTCTTTTCGCTCGTACCCAGCCGCCCTTACAGGGTGCTGGGACGGGCTAATCTGTTTGCGCCCTCATTGGCCAAAATTAACGGGTGTAAAACCAATTTTTCCAACAGACAAGGCAGGTCTCACGCACGGTACACTCATTTTATTCGTAAATTTGATTTTTGCATTGGATATATAAGCGTTAACATACTATTTATTAATTATTCGTCTGGCAGCAAGCAACCCACAATGCTCCGCGCGTCTGTATATGTGACCTTTGCGTCACGTGTTTCCTTCACAAAAATCTGTGAAGGCCCATCAGCCCGTCCCAGCGGCCTGTAAGGGCGTTGGGTATGAGCGAACCAGTGTCTTGTGCCCTTGGGCAAGGCACTTTGCCTCAGTTACCTCTATCAACCCAGGTGTATAAATGGGTACCGTCATCCTGCTGGGAAGGTTAACAGACTCGCTGTGTGGGACGAGTGGGGAACCCCCCACAGAAAATTTGACAGAGGAGCCTGGCCCCCTCGCTAACGAAAGAGAGATTGGCACTCCGGCTTGCACGACTTTTACCCTACATGTAATTGAAAGATCAAATAATTGGCATCTATCTATCTATCTATCTATGTCCCGTAGCTTGGAGGCCGTTGGGGCGACATGCTGATGGCTCTTGAAACACAAGATAGTGTCTCTGTCCATCATTGTCGTTGCAATGGGTGATAATGTTCCACTCAGTGGCCCCGGTCTCCTCTCTGAGAGAGGTAATTCATGGCAAAGTGCCTTGCCCAAGGGCACACGCACCACGGACACGGGCAGACCCGGATTCGAACCCAAGACCTGCAGAACTAACCAAGGTATTGAGTTTGAATCACTAGACCGCTCGGCCATGGTGCCATGGTGCCCCATAATTGGCATAGCCATAGTAAAATACTGATTTGATGAGTTTGCAACTAAAATGATGAGTTTGCAGCTAAATCCTCAAAAATTAATGTGGATTTCACCCTAGTAGGGAGTTATGGTTAATATTAAGTAAGTGAACTACTGTATTAATATTGGGCAAGTATCAATTCTGACTTTGTAAATTAAAATAAAAGGGCATTTTATTTTTGTTTCCACAACAGCATTCCATTAACCTAAATGTTAAGTAGTTAAGTATGTGATAAATAAATAAAGCAGAAACACTTATTATATACAGTGAACTCTTTATAATATAATATTGCTTTTCACCGAGCCATTCAACATAATCAAATGAAAATGTTGAAGTCCAACGTAAATAATTATGGGAGAGAAAAATCTAGGTTTGGTTAATTCCACAAGACACAAGCAATGTCAAATTTACCATTGCTAAATATTATATCACCATTGCTTAATATTTATATAATATTGGATGGCTTTAAGGGTGATATGAGAATATACCGCACCAGTCATGAAAATACCGAACGAGCCGAACACCCCTGTTCCATACCTCACTCGTTCAATTGTAGCAACTGTAACTTGACTTTACACACAGTGGGGTGCTGTGTCTACAGGAAGCAATGGCGTATTATTAGGTACCTGGTCATCTCTTGACAACAATGGCGAGCAAGAACCAGGGGACGAACCACCAACCCCTTGAGGAGTTACCAACTCTCGACTCTGAGACGAAAGTTTCTCCGATACAGTTTGCAGTAGGACTTCCGCGGTGTCTACACACTCCTGCAAATCAGCTGAGATGCCTGGATGGTTGTTTGATGACGTGGGGCAAGACGGATTATCGAGCGATTCATTCGGATCGGCAGCATAGGAGACAAAAAGCTCTGTATTTGGAGTAGAATTCTCCAGATCTGGGTTGGACTCGGAAACTAGTCTTTGGGAATCAACCGCTGTTGGCTCAAGAAGCGAGACCGTTTCATTGGGCTCGTCATCTGAATCGACATGGTCAGGTCTTTTAGATGACTCTGTGTGTGTGGGTGCAATATCTCCTTCGATAGGAGTGTCGGCCAAATTCGTACCATCGTCGGTGGATGTTGTCGACGCCAAGCTTTCCTGACACGTTGACAGCTCGTCACCACTGGCATTAAATGCCACCTGGCCATAAAATCAACACGTTTATTTCCACACATACTTGACGTGCATATAATATACTGGGCATCAAAAGTAACTTATCACACCTTTAGAAGGACACCCACTCAAAACAGAAAACAGAAAAACAGTGTCCAGGGGCCAATTTCATAAAACATGTTAGAACCCAATTTCTGATTAAGCAGCACTCTCTCCATTTCATAAAACTGTTTAAAGCCGGGCTGAAAGCTTGAAGCTACCTGGCGAGGAAGAAATTTATTTTATAAAACGGATGTTACTTGATAAAGTTTTCTTATCTTTATTGCTGACTTTATATTAGAGAAAAAAATGAAAAACTAGACCGTGTTCGTCAACCGGCAACAAGCCAAAATGAAAAACGGGGTGATGACGTCATAATGATATGCATTGACCCCGCTACGTCATAGCGAGGAGACAGTCACTATTTTGCAAAGCAAGTTGCATGCTTTCAGCATAGCATAAACCACCAGTCGTTATTTTTCTGTACAAGTTTTCAAAGTTTTCGGTGTATTTTCTTAGTAGTTGTTACACTGAATTCATTTTTGATATGAATAAAATGCCAGCTTCGTGACTTGTTGGTGGTAACACTTGCAACTCTGTGGAAAATCCGTGGTTCTGTACGTGCATACAACATGTACGTGTTTGCTGCGAGGAGCTAGGTACATGACCACAGTCAGTGAAGCAGCTATGTGTGTTTCCTCGCTATGACGTCACGCACATAGCTCGAGTTGATTGACGTGACCTTTCGTTTTCAGTTTCGCGTGAAAAGAGTCTCGGAAAAAGACTGAAATTTTCTGACTTTTCAAGGATGAAATTCTGAATAAAATGTTTTTAGTACATAAAGGACTATATAAAGAAAGGAATACTGTTGAAAACCATGAAAGTGAAGGGAGATTTCCACCCAGCTTTAAGCACTAGCAAACCAAACGTTTTTTTTTGCTAACGCGACGCCATATTTTTTCTTCGAAATACTCGGAAATTTTCGCGACACATATTCCAAAAGATACACAACTTTCAGCTGTTGTTGAAATATCCCAGTCAGCGACAGGCAATGGTCCTTCTGTGGTAGTGATAATCATCCCAAATTGGAAACATTGATGACGGTACTTGGACATTTTGACGTTGACTTATGAAAGCAGACGATGAGCGCGTTTGAACAAAACAGACAACAGCGTTGCGCGCCCACTCTAGCTCTACGCGTGCTTAGAACAACAAGCTTTATGAAATAGGCCCTTGCTTGAGCAAATGTTAGTGCTATGCTTAATCCAAAATTTTTGACATGTTTTATGAATGTTAATTTGGGTTTAAACATACCTCAATTATCTGTCTTTGGAAATCTTGTTTAAGCGTTATCAGGTTACTAGCATCCCCGCTGTCAAGCCCCAAGGCGCTGAGCTTGTGACTCGGAGAACTGTGCTGACTGGAACCGCAAGATGACGGTAGGCTGGTGCCACTCTCATCAGTCCCTGCTAAGTTTGACTCATCGCTGACATCAGAAGCCTGACGGGGAACTAACGAGGACTGGCCAGCCATCATGTTCTGGACTTCACTGGCGACAAATGCAGCGTTCTTACCTGAAAAGATGACATTTAAAAGCTTAGAACCCAAATACACCATTTGCAGTTACCCAAAATGTTAGGCTGGATCCGAATTAGTGGCTTTGGCTGTGGCTGCTGCTATGCTGTTTTTAAGGACTTTCATTGTCCGCTTATAGCAACAGCATAGCAACAGCCATAGCCATAGCCACAACCAAAGCCACTAATTCGGATCCAGCCTTACTTCTCGAGTTGACAAGAAAAAACATGACTAAAAGTGTTAACAATGGTAACAAACACCACATTATTTTTTTTTCCCGTGTAAAATGGTATCTTTGTGGGAGAAATTGCTAACTGAAGGTTTTTTTTTTTTAAGTTGTCTGCAGACGTTTTTACCATTTATTCATACACAAAAACCATGTACAGATTTTTCAGGTTTTCTGAAGTATTACTGCATCTATACTCTCCAACAAAAGAAACTGTGCATGGTAAAAATTGCTGTATTTTTTCAAGAAGGTGGAAAATAAACACCAAATTCACAGACAATATTCTCTGACATTGTTAGAAAAAGGTTATGCACTCAAAACCTGCTCATGGCATAGTGCAGGACTTAGGCATGCCTGGGTGTTGATTTCACAATAGGGTCCTACAGGTTGTTATGTAACAGAATTCCATAAAGTTCAGGTCTCGTTAGCAAGCCGTATAAAATGACTACCCAAAAGTCAATATTCTCTTTCATGCGCGTGTCATTGGCTCCATGAGGCGAAGATGCACAGCAGTGATTAATGCACAAGGGGGACACACTCGATACTGACTTTGTGACTTCAATATTGGCAAGTCAGTTTTCAGCAACTTCTGAGAACACGAAGAACACATTTTGTACATTTCAAGTTCGGTTAACCATTTGAAAGATTTCATGGACTTTCATTAACAGTTTATTCCAGCGAGTTATCTGCCATGGCTGAAAAAATACAGCAATTTTTATCATGCACAGTTTCTTTTGTTGGAGAGTATATGTTGCTGAAATTTCTACAAGGCAGTTTATCAACATTATTCTTTAGTTATGTAATGCTGTTGTTCCTGTTTTTAGAAGTTTTCCAATCATGTAATCTGTCTCTAATAAATGTATCATTTTGCAACATGAACTTTTTACGGATTCTTAGAATATTATCTAAAGAAAATGTCAGTAAACTAGCCTGCAGAAATTTTAGCTACATAGATGCAGCAATGCTTCAGAAATTGAAATATTTTTCTACAACTTTCCTCAGAACAAGAAAAAAGACTTGTTCCGAGGAGATAACTTAAAGGCCCAGTGTATCATTTGCAATGACTAGCTTACAGTAATTGACGAGTTTACAGGGCAAAAGTTCTGAAAGTAAAGATTGAATTAATAGCAACTACCCAATGAAAGGTTTCCGCTCAAAATTATATAATTTTACCAGAAAATAATCCGTATAGGTGAAATTATTTAGATCGTTTGCAAACGATTTACTTATTTTTGGTTCGCATCTATGCGGTCCAACGCGATGCATTTTTATAGATCACGCGCACACGCAGTATATGATGTGCGCCACAGAGTGCATGACGCAAGCCACATAGTACCTGATCAACTGAGAACGAATATTTGAAACACCCCGCCAAGACCAGGAAAACGCATATGGATTTTCATGTTTTTTTTTTAACGTGGTACATTTGACAAAGCTGAATTTTCTTCGGATGAGTTTGTTGATGTCTTTCTTTTGATTTATAATGGTTTTATTCGCAGAATCGCTCAAAAACAGATCATCTACAGGGCCTTTAATCAGAAATCGGGTTCTAACATGTTTTATGAAATTGGCCCCTGGACACTGTTTTTCTGTTTTCTGTTTTGAGTGGGTGTCCTTCTAAAGGTGTGATAAGTTACTTTTGATGCCCAGTATATTATATGCACGTCAAGTATGTGTGGAAATAAACGTGTTGATTTTATTCGCAGTGTTGGTTTTATTCGCAGAATCGCTCAAAAACAGATCATCTACAGGGCCTTTAAGTCCCTCAAACTCAAAGGGTAACAGAAAACTGAAGGAAAAAAGGTTTCTAAAACCTCCCTGTGTACAAACTTCCCATGTCACTTCCATAACACTGGTGAGTCATCTTGGTTTGTCCTGTTACGTAAGTTACAGGGGAAATTTGTACAGGGCTTTTTTTTTTTTAAATAAGTATCTCTGCTTGCTGATAACTTGTCAAAGTTGCGACTTCATCTTGAAATCAGAGGTGTGTTCAACAGCACAATACCGAAATACGTATGGCAGCGTCGGTATGCTGCAACCGAAACGGCTGATTGAACGACTACACCCCAAAACGTACGATCAAACATGGCCAACTGTAGACAACACGGTTTGCAAAGCACTACGGCTGCACGCTAAAGTGAAGATTCTGACAATTAAATTGCAAATCAAAACTGCTAACTCAACCAGCAGTGGTCTTCAACAGTCTAACAAATATTAACTTGAAACCTCGAGGTCTTAGCTGCAATTTTTCGTCCGCCATCTTGGTATGGAAAGCGTACCACGTTCGAGTTTGGATTGTTGGGGTGCAATATGTATTGGGAATACCGTGAGTTCGGTTGCGTTCAACGTTTTCGGTATGCCGGTATGGCTAATACCGGCGTACGTATTGTGCTATTGAACGCGCCCCTGGTTGCATACCAGGTGGGAGATTCCACAATCCTGATATCTCAAGCGTTTTCAGTTTCTTCTCAAGCTCTGCTACACGGTTGCCAAGTATCCTGAAAACAAGACATCATATGAGGTTACAAAAATAACGAATTATACTCCGACCAAAAGATCAATAAGGCTGAGAGATGTAACATTTTATAGGTCAGTAACGTGCATGACTAGAAATATTCTAGAAATATTCTAGAAAAATTCTAGAAAAATTCTAGAAAAATTCTAGAAAAATTCTAGAAAAATTCTAGAAAAATTCTAGAAAAATTCTAGAAAAATTCTAGAAAAATTCTAGAAAAATTCTAGAAAAATTCTAGAAAAATTCTAGAAAAATTCTAGAAAAACAAGGAATGTACTAAGACCAGGTAGAGAATTCATTTTCTGTTTCAATAACAGCTTACTTGTTGGTATTTCTGTGGTGGTTGACAGCCATATTCTTATCATGTATTGTCTCTAGCAGTGCAGTAGCCAATGACTGTAAATCAGCAACGGATGACGGAGTGGCTGCGATGCCTCCTGATTTGCCATCGGCAAGAAGCTGTTCAACTAAACAAACAAACAATACACAACATGTTAGCCTATCTCCCTGTGGTGGTTGACAGCCATATTCTTATCATGTATTGTCTCTAGCAGTGCAGTAGCCAAGGACTGTAGATCAGCAACGGATGACGGAGTGGCTGCGATGCCTCCTGATTTACCATCGGCAAGAAGCTGTTCAACTTATAATAATGAAACAATACACAACATGTTATTCTAGGTGGCACAAAACAGCCAGGGAGATCTTTCTAATTTGATTGGAGGACATCTGAGAATATGAAAAAGTACTTTGATCTTGGTCCCTGAAAATCTTGGTCTTGGTCCCTGAAAATCTCACAGCATAAACCTGGTATTAGCTACCTTGTTTGGGCGATACTAATAGTCCTCCGCTGCTTGATGTTCCCAACTTAATGGAATTCTTGCCTCTTCGTCTTTCAATAGCAGCCTGAAAGTACACAAAGACATTATTTACAGCCAATGCATAGTGGGGTGTTATGGCCGAGCGGTCTAGTGCGTCGAACTTAAGTTCCTGTGCTAGTACTAGAATGTAGGTTCGATTCCTGACCGTGACGGGTTGTGGCACCTGTGCCCTTGAGCAAGGCACTCAACCACACTTGCTCCCATTCCTGTAATTGGCGGTCCCTCCGCTGTTGGATGTGGTATATAAATAAATAAATAAATAAATAAATAAATAGTTCCGACCTGTCAATCAAGCCGAACCCGCCGACCAATCACAACAGAGCTAGCAGACGGCGCCCACATAGGTCAAAGTGATGCAATAATTACACAACCACGCGATTTTCTGCCCATACAGTTTGTATGTTGTACGCGCCAGTGACCGGGTGAATTTTGGTTTCAATGTCGGGTGATTCGCTGTTCAAAGGTAGGAAAGCGCATTTTTATGAATATATGTCCTCCCTGCATTACTAGCCCTTCGCTCAGTGTGTGCTACCGTAACTGTCGACCCTAAAACATAAATACCTTTGAGTTTTCTCCAATGAATCTGTGCTTTCCATGCCAAGTCCCGTTGCTTTGTACGTTGTGTCGCCATTTTTTTGCGATGGCTTGTGAGCACATAGCAACAATATCTACGGGGCGGGGTTAACTGGGCAATCTCGGAACTATGCATTGTGAAATACCACAGGTTAGTGATTTTAAACACTACAATATAAACACGTGTACGCAGCAGTCGGCAACCATTCTGCCACTAATCACCAACCAATTGTTGTAGCTTGCATCGGGAGATGATTATATGTTAATTAGGTTCTGTTTTGCCCTTACCCGACGTAATTATTAACACTGTATACTCGGTGCTTTCACGAAACACTATGAAAACTTCATAGCACGCTCGAGTGGGACTCGAATCCACGACCTCCTGCAAACAAGGCAGACGTCTTAACCACTCGACCACGGAGCTAGCCAGTGTTGAATGGCCGGTTCGAATCATTTCGCAACGGGGATCGCGATTAATCAGAAATTGATTTAGCTTGCGTCGGGGAGACTGAATGTTAATTAGGTTTCGTTTTGCCCTTACCCGACGTAGTTATTAACACTGTATACTCAGTGCTTGTTGATTATTGCCGACCAGGGCGCAATTTCATAGCGCTGCTTAACGGCCGATTTTCTCTTAACCGAGCATCTGCTATTTCATAGGCATCGTTAACGGTAAGCAACTGAAAACGTGCCTTAACTGCAGGGCCAAACTTTGCTTAAGATAGTGACGCAACAATAGCCGTCTCCAAGCAAGTGCATGCTTAAGCACGCTGCGGCCAGGAAATGGCTCTTAACTCGTCTGCTACAGTAAGCACGCCATTACTGCTTGCGCTTAAGCGGCTCTATGAAATTGGGCCCGGTCGCTAATCATTCGCCAACTAGTTGCCAACCTGTAGCCTACCAGTCTTCATAAAACATTTGTATGACACTCGGGAATTAACCGATCCCCGATCGGTCGTATGACCGGTCGCCAACTAGTTGGTGATTTTCATAAAACATCTTCATGAAAATAAAATACTTCCTACCTTGTACTTATTGACAGCAGCTTGAGCAATACTTTTTTCCTCTTGCGCCTGCTTCAACCTTTCTTTTAAATACCTGTGAAATACACAAAGAACACATTTTTCCCAAAAGCAAAATAATGTTCACTACATGTGCAAACAGGGGTCGACCTAGAAAAAAAAAATTACATGCACTGATGCATGTAGACTAAAAAAGTTACATGCACAGAACAACTTTTACATGCACAAAAAAGTGAGCACGCAAATCATAACAAAAAGTATTATTTATATATTCGCTGTTTAATGGTGGTGTTTTGTTTTATTCAATAAAATGATTTGTTTTTGTACAGTCACTACTAGATCTCGCTGTTTGTTTATTTCATCAATGACAAAATAAAACTTCAGAGTGTGATACCCTCACCTGGTTTTAAAAGTCGCTATAGGATGATTCACAATATCGCGCACAAATTTACGTACATGTACATGTATGAATACAGCACATTCATGATCCTCTGC
Organism: Henricia sp. BOLD:AAB3569; assembly: GCA_037783545.1. Lineage (NCBI taxonomy): Eukaryota > Metazoa > Echinodermata > Asteroidea > Spinulosida > Echinasteridae > Henricia > Henricia sp. BOLD:AAB3569. Next base: position 735,264 of record JBBELK010000772.1, read on the forward strand.
GATCGCTAGACACAGTACAAGTCATGTACGTGTTTGTACATGTATCCATGCACAACATACGTTTCAGCGGTCGCCAAGAGGGGTATATCCAATTGCTCAATTGCGGTACCCCCCCCCCGAGTCTTTTTCCCGGTCGTTTTTATGCTACGCGCTCACGCGCTGTATTGCTCGGATGGTGAACTGCATGTAGCCGGAACGTATAGATGAAGGAAGTGTTTAGAAAACGGCCACACTACATCTACGTCTACGCACAAAGCGACATTATCGGTACATTCTTTTGCTAGCGCTGGTCGGTCAATCGATCATGCGTTGCGTGCACAATTAATGGAAAATTTGGTGCGCGTATTGTGACAAGTTGGTCTTCAACGTGGGAAAATATACCAGGTACGTAATTAGGCCTGAAAAAAGTACGTGCACGGCGTGCACGTAAATACAAATCCTTACATGCACAGATCAAAAAGTACATGCACCAGTGCATGCGTGCACCCGTCTAAATCGAACGCTGTGTGCAAGTGCCTGTAAAATTTTCCCACACAATAATTATGCTGGTTTCTTATCTTGTTGGCTTGGGATCAAGTCAGTTTTTGGTTTTGGACCTGTGACTTGACTCTGGAGAAAATGACTTGTGACTGGACTTGGGAAATAAGATTGATTTACAACTCGAAATAAAAACTAGTCATCAAGTCTCCAGCCCCAGAGACATACATGTATACTGCATAACCAAAACTGCAAGTGCAGTCTCCCGCTCCAGGGGAATAAATTGGAAAATGCCTATATGACGTGAAGTGGTTAATGGGAACATTCAATCGATCTTTGATGTAAACACCCGCTTCATCACCTAACAATGTTTAACTAATCTCTGTCGAACGAATCAATTTCCCTATAATGTGAACGGCATCTTTGTGTACTTATTGCATACCTATTCTCCATGGTGAGAGCGTCAATGTCAACTATCCTCTTTTCATCTCCTCCCAAGACGTAGTTGAGTTCCTGATTGAGGCGATCGGCCTTGTCTTTGAAGTAGCCTTTCTCTGTAACTAGCTCGGTTTGTTCGTCGATCTTGGCAACAAGGTCTCGTTCCAGAGCCTGCAACTGTCACAATTTAAAAAAATAATAATAATATGTTAATGCATTGTTACTCTCTGCCAGAACTCCAATTAGAACAATTCCAATTAACTCCAATTAGACCAGGGGCCGATTTCACAAAGCGCTAAGATTCGTCCTAGGAAGTGTAACTCGTCTTATCTTGGAACTAATCCTAGGACCTATTTCACAAAACTTAGGATGTGTTCAATTCGTCCTATTTCCCATGGCAACACGGCCCAACTCTTCCTAACTTAAGATCGATGTTTGGGTCGTCTTATCTGTACGAATGCATGGAGTAAATGCAGTGACCGAAGGCACTTATCTTATGCTTGTCGAACGTGAAGCTAGCCCGGCATACGGCAGCGCTAGCAGGCGGTCATACAGACAATTTTCCTTTGCCGCGATATGCGAAATTCTCTTGAAAAGGAGGCGTAATTTAAATCGCAGAAAAGCACTTACCGAAAAAGGTTGAGGCATTTGTATGTCCATGCACGTGAAGCCATAACTTGCTGTAGCCCTAGCTAGCTAGGTTTCTCGATGTTTACACGTGTAAAGCACGGATTTATATTTCGGCAAAATATATCCATACAATAAAAACCACGAAATATGTACATTTGTATAGCTATACTGTTGATTGAGCACACTGAAATTTACTTGTGGTGTGCGCGCGCGTGCTAGTACTAGCGCGCGATGCTACCGAAAAAAAGATACATTTATGTAAATTAGATGAATACACATAATGTTTTTTTTCCGTCAAGCATACTGCATGCTCTGCACATAAATATAAATGCGAGTGTGCCATTTGTACAGTCGAACGATAGGCCTACACATGTACATCTAGGTTCAAGTACATCGACTTGAATTTGTTCACGTCAATGTACCCTTTCATAACTGCCGACAAAAATACGATACGTTAAGCAGACGACGCTACAAAGTCGGCCATTTTGATTTGTAATGTGCGTGCCGTTTTCCCGACGACTGTTGTATTCGGTACTGTTAACAAACATGGTACAGCCGTTGATAAATGTATAATAAGTAGTTGCGACTCGTCTTGTAAAAGACGGGTTTTGTGAAATCGATCTCAGGACACGTCTTAGCAAAGACCGATCTTACTGCTCGAACTCTTCTTAAATCCTAGGATCGATCCTAAGATAGGAAGAGTTTTGTGAAATCGGCCCCTGAAGAGTTATGGCATATAAAAATAAAGGGCCCCTGAAATTGTATTTTTATCAATGAAATCTATGCAATGTAACTACTCCATTCAGTTACAGTCATAAAAACCCTATTTGAAAGGTAACCACCCTTCTCCGTTCAGCAACAAAATAGAAATGATGATTTTATGCCAATAGGCCTATACATTTTCCTATTATTGCAATTATTTTTTTACCCACACATTTGTGATATGACAGTGCATAACAGCATACAAATATGGTTTGCGGGTTGAGAGTCAATATTAGCTCCCCGGGGTATTGGAAGTTGACACGCTATTGGAAGTTGAACTGTGTGTCAACTTCCAATACCAAGAGCAGCTAATATCGACTATCCACCCGAAATGAACCATGTGATATTTGTTTTACCATACCTCATACATATTCTTCCCCAGTTTGGGATCACTGACTGCAGGAAAATGGCGAGTAAAATTTTGCTTGTGTAGTACGCCTGTGCATTTTCAAATAATTTATTATTCAAAAAATCGGTTTTATTTTCGATTGAATATTTGATGTTCGATGCATGATTTTTTTTTACGATTTTGACAAAAAGGTTTGCCGTGCAATTAATTGATTTTGGCACATCCGAACTCACAGCTCACAGGAATACAGCAGCCTTTTTATTGCCGAATTTGACGCCTCAACAAGTAATTTGTGCTGAAACTATAGACTTTAAGTTGTAACTTGCATGTAGCAGTCTCTCGTCCGAAGAGTTTTTGCAGAAATTATCGTCAGCCCTTGTACACTAGACTCGTGGTTGAACGCAAATGACATCAAAGTGGCCATTTCGGCAAAGAAAATATTATTTTTTTTACTTCTTCCTAGCTGAACGACATGTTTGGTTTGGAGTGGAAAAAGCACACACCGAATATTCTATTTGGTAAAATGCTATTCGAGTATTTGATGGACTATCGAATATTCGAATATTCGATTCGTTAGGCACAGCCTTATTGTGTATCCATTTTTTCATTCAGCTCGTGTGCGTGCACCCGCGCGGTGCTGTCGCGCATACTTAAGAAAGTTAAGTGTCTATGCCTATGACACTGACATACCTGCTCCCTGGCTGCTTCCAGCTGGTTCACTAGTTCCTCTCTCTCGTGAGCTGGGAAATGTCTTGTCCCGATCCCATCATCTCCAATTCTCTGCCTGGCAATATTTTCTCTCAAAAGCTGCCAAGAATTATGAAAACACTTATTGAGGCACCTATTATAAGACGAAAACGATTTTTAAAGGATAGCACATTTTTACGAATCCAACACAGGCTGGCCAGTTCATACTTCACGCAAAAGCAAATGCGAAAACAAATCTGACGTAAAATAATCTAATGTCAAAAAATGTTGCGGCAAACGGTTCAATCTTCTGCGAATTTGTGACACAAATTGTTCATTGTTACATCATTTGTGTTCGGTATGAATGGGCTTTAATCAGGTTCACAAGCCACACAAAATAGATCTTCTGAGAGCTTTTAACTAGTACAGGAATCTCCCCAGAACAGGAACTGTCACGTTTCATTGCTTTATTCAAATAGGTCCACTTGGACCTGGAGGAAATCACTGAAGTGGAACAGTCTTGAAAGCGATTCCAAAGTGATTAGTCAATCAGTGCCTTGTTGGGCCAAAACAAAAAGAATTATATTTAGCGTAAGTTAAAGTCGCCCAAATTGTTGCGGTGACGCAGCTTTTTTTGTTTGTTTTGGCGAGTGGATTCTAAGCAATAAAGGCATGTTTTTAACATTTTTAATCAAAACACTCAACAGACGGTGCCTGTCTGAGTAAAAAAAAAACATTTGATGCCGTTTTTGAAAAGTAAAAAGCTTTTGACACGCAAATGCTAAACATAGTTCTTATCCGGGTAATTCCCAAAATTAGGGGTCCAAAATGTTTGGTGTCCCAGTTACGTACGACACTCTCTGCTTCAAAAATCACCACTTATGACCACAAATTCTTAGTAATGGACTGTGGCCTGTGATTATAGGGGGCAACATCATTTTCTTCAATATTTTGTTTTCTGATTCCTGAAAAATATTCAAACAAAAGACCATAAAGGCTTATAATTTGTTCCATGGTATTGAATAGGAGTTTGGTGTCCCGGGTTACCTACGTCAATGAAAATTGGCTGTAGAATGAGTTTGCATTAACCTTGGTGCCATATCTACACACAAATTTTAAATTTGAGTGGCATTTGTTCAAATAAAAAAATTATTATTTTCTACTGGGAAACCCCTTTCAATCATTAAAAACACTTGGAAATCTTAAAAAGCATGTCACACTTTTGGACCCATAATTTTGGGAATTACCCATCCACAAGTTCAATGTATTCAACAAACTTTTGTTTTTTATCAAAATTGGCGTCTGTTGCAGCTTTTTCTCTTTTAAATGCGTCTACATACCTTGATGTCACCTTGTGCTTCTGCCAATTTCTGCTCCAAGTCACAGATCGTAGCCTCTGCTTTTTTGTTTTGTTGCCTGGCCTCTCTCAACACCTGAACCAAACTCTACAATAGAAATCAAATGTAGGATAAATATTTTTCTTTATGTATGTGCTTCTTCTCCAAGAAAAGTACTCTTAATGAGAGATTGCTAAGAACATGCTAGATGATCGATTCATCTGAAAATGACACTTGGTTACACCTGGGCTGCGTTCCAAATACGCGAACGGTTCGTTAACGTTGGCGCCAACGTTTGCTCAATGTGGAATGGATTGTTTGCCAAAATACATTGTCAAGATGGCGGCCACACAGTCCCAGCAGTCGTATGGACGTTGCAATGTGGCTCTCCGCTACTTACCAAATTTTAGAGGAAATGTGACACGTTGCTATTGATTGTGTATCGCCAGCATTAAGGTAGACAACCACGACAGGTGCAATTTATTTGTTATTTTCAAAACTGCAAACCATCGTCCGTCATCTTTCATGTCGCGTTTGCCATTTTGAAACGACTAGCGAACATCGCAAACAAAACAAAAGTTTGTTGGCCAACGTTGGTGGCGCACAATACGTTCCACTCGAAATTGTTGGCCAACGTTTGCCAACGTTCGCGTATGTGGAACGCAGCCCAGGCATTTGATTTTCACAGCCAGTGTGACATGTTTTTTTCTGCAGGTTTGCACAATTTCAAGCCAAATTCTTTGAGCAATCACCAACTCGCAGTTTGCAGGTAGACTAAACCACGCACTGGGGAAGGAAACCGCAGACCCGAGCAGTAGTCGGCTCTATCGCCGGGTTAAATGCAGGCTCAAAAGCCAAGGAGTTTGGAGTTGAGCGCCCGCAGCAAAGCGCGGATACCGCGCATGCCCCTTCCTTTCCTAAACCACGCATCGGCACATTGCTTATTTTGGTGCTTTGGCGATCACACAAAATTATGAAATCGGGGGATTGAATATTCGGTTTAAAAAACCCTCCTGTGTTTGTCCTCAAGATCGGGGAGAAAACAATAGAGCCACATGCAGAAGAGCACGTGGCTGCTAGCAGAAAAGCATGAGGCTCTATTGTTCTCTTATACACATATGGGGCAGATTGCAATAAAATCGACTTAGCCACTGGTCTAAGACCTGTCCTTTATAGCCGGCTATCCAACTTAGCCGTTCTCGGCTTAGTCGCTGGTTTAGCCCATTGCTATACACTAGTCTAATTGAAGTACGGCTGCGCCAGCCGAAAAACATACACATCATAACGGAAAGTGATGCAGCGGGCTATCCTTGCGTGATTTCAAGCTAAACAAACGTCCTCACGAAGCCACTTGATGACGCCTGTGTGGTGCAGTTTCTGCAGAGAAACTGACCGCGAAAGTTATCAAACAGCACTATAAAGGCTCTAATGGGCACATGTACGTTTTGTTCGTCTTTTTATTCATGCAAAATTACGAGATGTAGCGCAGTGTCCAAAAATTATAGCCTGCTTGCCGCGGGCTTAAATTTTAAGACTGGTCTAACTTTAAGACGATGATATTGCAAACGGGCTATAATTATAGACTGGTCTTAGTAGACGCCGCATTAGCCGGCTAAGCCTATAGACCGGTCTGAGACCGCATATTGCAATCCGCCCCTGGACTGCCAATGAGGTCACTAGTGCACATCTATGCGCCCCAAGGGCCGAGGGAAATATGACCCTCTTGTGGTCACTCAAAGTCCCAAAGGGCACATAGGCGTGCACTGGTGACCAAATTATGTCAGTCCATGTGTGTTTTATAACACGTCTTTGGCCAAAAATATTAATGCAATTAAATTTAACAAGAAGTAATCCAACAATAGGCATTTGAACAATACATGTACTGTAGGCTTTTGAACAACAGGATTTTGAACTTTTAAGCACTTCAACAATAAGCTGTTCAACAGTTAATGAAAGGTTTGGCTTACTTAAAATTTCCGAGTTGCTGTTCACCGACACAGTTGGCAACCTCAAGAGGCCTCTGGAACCGGTCACTAGTTTTGAGACTAGTGCCCGGTCAGGAACACTAGTCGGGGAATCACGCGCGGGAAAAGTCTTGACGAGCGCGCTCGAAGTCTTGACGCACGCGCTAGAAGTCTTGACGCGTGTTAAGTTCACGCTGGCGCAAATTTCATGCACTAGCTTATATTAGTGAACCCCACGTGACTGCGTTTCAGCCAGTCAGTGACCTGTGGCAGTGCGACACTGCTCTATTGCAATACTTACATGGTTTCTCTTCTCTGATAATGGGTCACTCTCATTCAACGACAGTCCCAAATCCTGCAAACCAAAGCCAAATCATGTGAAAATTATAATTGGTCTATAATGTGTTGTAATGGAACTTCATTTTGCAGCCCATATGCCGAGTTGCAGGAAGCTTACAAGTGTCTTCTACTTAAACATTGAGATACATAGTTGGGTGGTGCCATTGGCAGCCGATGGCCAGAGACACCAGAGAACCCCTTACTCTTATTAAAGATCTTTGTGCATTACATGACACATTACACAACACACTGAACCAACAACTTCACATCCCTTCCGAAGGATGGAGCAATTGTGGTTAAAGGCCCTGTGTATCATTTGCAAGATAAAACTTTTTACAGATTCGTGGAATAAGAGTGTAACATATCTAAGGAAGAATGTTGGTAAACTAGCCTGAAGAAATTTTAGCTACTTAGATGCATCGATGCTTCAGAAAACCTTGAAAATCTATACGGATTTTTTGTACAAGTGAATGGTAACAACTTTAGAAAACCACCTTCAGTTGTCAATTTCCAGCATGAAATACCATTTTGGAGAGAAATAAATTCATGTGGTGTTTGTTATCATTGCTATCAATACTTTGAGTAAGGTTTTTCTTGTCAACCCATGAAAAACAAAATTGGGTCATTGCAAATGATACAATGGGCCTTTAGTTTAAGTGCCTTGCTCAAGGGCACAGGACCCACGACTGGGTGTCCTGAAAAGGAACATTGTTCATATCATGAATGTTGACCATTTGGTTTAATATTTTCCACTAAAAATCTGAAATTTGAGAAAGCACCTATTGACCCTCTTCGAACACGTGCAAATACACCATTTTGGGAGTCAAATAATGCTGAGTCATTGTGGAAGCAATGTGCGTGCGCGCTGTGTGTCTCTGGTAGGCGTAACACGGTTTAATTCACCAACGGGAGCCTTAGCATTGCACGTTACGCGTGCTATAGACACACACAACGCGCATGCACATTGCTTCCACAACGACGCGGCATTATTTGACTCTCAAAATGACGTCATTGGCACGAGCTCAATTGTTAGTTGCCTAGGCAATGGCTCTACACTAAAAAATTGTGAACCCAACTGTACTTACGCGTTCCCTGTCTGCACATTGCTTCTTGAGAGCTTGATACTTCTCCCTCAGCTGTTCAGCCATCAATCGGAACGCATCCTTCTCCTGCCTCACATTGTCCAGTTCCTCTGCTAGGATCAAGAGGGCATCCTTTTTGGTCTGTAGTTTACGCTTGCACAGGTTATACTGCAGGGGTACAGGCAAAGTGTAAAGTACATTTTGTGCTGGATATATCATCATCACTTCCAGATACTGAAAGTATAGGCTTGTTTTTTTACTGAAATTATATGATTAACTTATTTTTTCCTATCAAAAACGTGGCTCCAAACGGAATCTTTAACCAAGTCTTTTTACAGGAAATTGCAATTTGTGGGTAAAATCAAAGGTATTTATATACATTGAACACGGATTTGGGTAAATTTATATATTGGAATCGATAGCTTATTCAATTAAGATTAGTCAGTGAGCTTTCCTTTCATACAGTGGATTGTTGTCATTTTGCCTCGAAATTAGAATCACACCCAAATATTTCCAGCTGGTTGTGTTCTGCATTGGTTTTAGATATTCTTGATTGGAAAACAAACAAAAAAGAACTACTTACATTGCCGTTTTTCAATAAAAAACGTCTATTTCCGACAATCTTCGACGAGAAAATCTGCTGTTACGATGTGACCAGCTAAAATAAAGTTGGCTAGGCTTAACGCTTGGGGGCGCTCCAGCATTTTCGGAGTCGACTCCGATTCCAAAAAAGAATCTAAATTCTATTCCAGATCGATTCCATTTTTCGTATGAAAACATACGTGTACACTGCGATTTCTTATTGTGTCCAGGACAACCCATTCTAATCGATTCTAGTGTGGAGTCGCGCTAAAGTTTGACGTGGTCTTTTGTTTGCGAACGTACAGTTGGTGTGCCTCTACGGAGGCCCAATGAGAGTACGGGTGGCGCTCTTATGTCACGCGCATTTATACGGCGCGGCATACAATGTACAGTTTCGTTTGACGTTCTCTTTGGGCGTCCATCAATGCACAACTACACGTTTGCAATCGTTTTTATCGTGATAAGGAGTCCGAACAATTTCTTCGTCGAAGATTGTCGGAATTAGACGTTTTTGATTCAAAAACGGCAATGTAAGTAGTGCTTTTTATTTGTCTTTTAATCAAGAATATCTAAAACCACTACAGGAAACAACTAGCTGGAAATAGTTGGGTGTGATTCTAATTTCGAGGCAAAATGACAACAATCCACTGTATGAAAGGGGTACCTTCTGTCCCTACGGGAAATCCCGTAGGGACAGAATCATTCTGTCTAAATTAAGATATACTTCCCACTGACACTTCCGTCGCAAATGTTGCATTTCTGAGATAAATAAATGATCAAATTACTGCATAAAGTAATGCCGAAATGACATGCGAGCGGTCTGTGCGTAAGTGCGACAACAGAGGGCGCTGCGTGCGCACGTGAATGGTTATCTTGTGCATTATTAAACTGAAGGCAATTTTTGAAGAAGAAAACGTGATTTTTCTACAGAAAAGCAACATTTGCGACAAAAGTGCAAGTGGGAAGTTACTTCCAAATACTGAAAGCCACCCAGATCAAACTGCATGGCTTTCAAGAACAGCATTTTTCCCCCCATCAAAACCGTTGCTCAAATGGAATCTTTAGTTTACTCATTTTACAGGAAATTGCTATTTTTGGTAAAATCTGAATCTCCACACGTTCTACATACCTCCCTGGCTGAAATTGTCTGAAAAGTGGCGTACACTGGTCCGTAAAACCCGAATCTTTCAGGAGCAATCATACCGCGTGTCTTCTAAATTTTTTCCCTATAACAAGATGGCGGATGTAGACTCGGCGCAGTCGATCTTTCGGCCACCAGCACGTACTAGCACGGTACAGACAAGGGGGGCGCTGTTCACATTTATTCGCTCTTGCCTGTGTGGCATGTACCGTACCGCCGGCCGGCGCTCCGCTAGCGAATCCACAGTCACTGACGCGAGTATACGTTAAAAATGTGATATATTTCCTCATGGCTTGCATCTCTGAATTTTTTATATATTTTTGTAAATTGATAGTTAGTTAGAAAACCTACAAGCTGTTTAATTATCGACCAATTACTCTCAAAATGATTGTCCATGTATGACAATTGCGTTGTTTACACGGTTGCCAATGTCTCAACTACGAATGAAGTATTATTTTTTCTTTAGCAATTCCGTTAGATGACGAAAAATATTGCCACCCAACTCCCCTTCCCTCCCTCCCAATTAAACAAATTGTAAAACAAAAATCAGAAAGGACTCGATGAGAACCACAGAACCTCTGGAAATTATACAATTCCATGCCTATAGCTTTTGAGTAAGGATGCCGCCAACTTTTTTAAGCACCTGCAGCCGATTTCACGAAAGAGTGCGCAGCTTGCGCAACTTTTGCAAAATGGCGCAAGCCCTATAGCTGTAATTTTCACAGTCCAATGTACGTTGCGCAGCCTACGCAATAAAATGTTGCGCAAGCGGACTTACGCAGTGCGTTAGGATTCGTGAAATCGGCTGCAGGTGCTTAAAAAAGTTGGCGGCATCCTTACTCAAAAGCTGTAGGCATGGAATTGTATAATTTCCAGAGGTTCTGTGGTTCTCATAGAGTCCTTTCTGATTTTTGTTTTACAATTTGTTTAATTGGGAGGGAGGGAAGGGGAGTTGGGTGGCAATATTTTTCGTCATCTAACGGAATTGCTAAAGAAAAAATAATACTTTATTCGTAGTTGAGACATTGGCAACCGTGTAAACAACGCAATTGTCATACATGGACAATCATTTTGAGAGTAATTGGTCGATAATTAAACAGCTTGTAGGTTTTCTAACTAACTATCAATTTACAAAAATATATAAAAAATTCAGAGATGCAAGCCATGAGGAAATATATCACATTTTTAACCTATACTCGCGTCAGTGACTGTGGATTCGCTAGCGGAGCGCCGGCCGGCGGTACGGTACATGCCACACAGGCAAGAGCGAATAAATGTGAACAGCGCCCCCCTTGTCTGTACCGTGCTAGTACGTGCTGGTGGCCGAAAGATCGACTGCGCCGAGTCTACATCCGCCATCTTGTTATAGGGAAAAAATTTAGAAGACACGCGGTATGATTGCTCCTGAAAGATTCGGGTTTTACGGACCAGTGTACGCCACTTTTCAGACAATTTCAGCTAGGGAGGTATGTAGAACGTGTGGAGATTCAGATTTTACCAAAAATAGCAATTTCCTGTAAAATGAGTAAACTAAAGATTCCATTTGAGCAACGGTTTTGATGGGGGGAAAAATGCTGTTCTTGAAAGCCATGCAGTTTGATCTGGGTGGCTTTCAGTATTTGGAAGTAGTGGGAAGTAGCCTATATTAGGCATATCAGACCAAATTTAAATAATGACACCATTGCATTGATATTAGTCTCATATGAAAGGTCTTGAAGCGAGCATCACAGAGCAGTTTACAGAATTAAAAAATCTGTATCCGTTCCGGAGATATTGAATTTTGAAGTTATGAAAACGGGCAATGTTTGTAGAAATCCATTTATTGTATAGTGTATGGAAAGGTCAAAGGTCAAGTGGTTATTGGTGAAGCCATTTCTTCACTGAATAAGACGCAGATTTCAAGATAACTTGGTTAACTGATAACATTTTCTCATGAAATTTTGCAACAACCATGGTGTAAATGTGGGTTATGAGATGAGCTCATCAAATTTTGAGTAAATATGCAAATTAGCACTAGTTAGCCACTAATTAGCATAATTACTATAATGAGCAAAATACTTTTGTTGCCATAACTCTGTCATTTGGCCAAATATTGCTATGAAAGTTGGCAACAAGCATGATCTCAATGTGATAATAAGACAAGCTCATCAAATTCCGGGTAAATATGCAAATTATCACCTAATTAGCATAATTACCTTAACGAGCAAAATACTCTTCCGGCAATAACTCTGCCATTTGGCCAAATTTTGCAATGAAAATTGGCAGTATGCCTGATGTGACTATTAGGAACAAGATGAGCCCATCAAATTTTGGTTAAGTATGCAAATTAGCATCTAATTAGCATAAATATCTCCCATTCATCCACAGATCCGGAAGACGGCCAGTCCAGTGCACCCCCTTGGTTTGGGAACTGTTACCTGCCATTTTCAGGACACTGAAATACAAATTACAATAAATAAATATTCAAAAAAATAAATCATTCAAAAACATACATGTACTGTGCAGCCTACACTAGCAAAAAAAATAAAAAATAAAAATTAAGCCTACTAAAGTACTAAGAATTTAAAATATTAACGTAGTATGGTATGCATGGTATTGGAGTATTTTTAAAACGATTTTTAAAACGATAATGTATAGTAATGATAACTTCCCATCAGGAATATCCACTCATAAAATACTCAGATCAGTGTTAAAATCCCTTAGAAATCAATAATAAACAAAGCAACGTGGCCTGTATATAGAGCAAACCTCGTCCCCAGGTCCAAATGACGCATCGAGCGTGCCCCGTGTATAGGATTTCTTGATCGATAAACATTGGGGGCGAGGTTCGCCGCAATGCAAAAATGGCCGTCTGTTTGTGGCATGGGATGGCCTTACAACTTTGCCGATTCCAACAGAGTAATTCACGTTCAAATAAATAGATTTATATCTGTTTATAATCTATGATAGTTGTTCTTTTTCGGGGTATAGTTCGTTTCCGGTGAAATTATTTAGAAAAGTGAAAAAACTTAACTTGAAATCTTCAACCGGGCAGTTTCTGAACCACTCAACCGAATGAAATGCGAAATACGTCATCGGATTCAGTGGAGTCTAAAGAACATGATTCCAAGGTCTCCTCATGAATAATAATGAGGAACACAGTTGGAAACCAATCAGAAAGGAGTGCGACGAAACGAGAATCTCCAAATATGGCCGGCAGCGCGCACCGAGGGAGACTCGGGTGAATTCGGAAGCGAGTTTTGACTTCAACTCACTGTCGTTTTGCGGTGTCTGGACGGATTTTAAAGCTATCATATGCAAATGAAAGATGAAGTTTCATGCTTTTTAATGGTGTTTGTCCTGTTACGACACGATGTTTGTGAGACTTGCTACGATGTTTTGAATACAGATGGGTGCTCTCCTGACGTAATTTTCGCGTGTTTTCCGTGACGGCCTGATATGCCTACCTATATCTTAAAATGACATTATGTGTTGATTCCAGGAGGTAATTTCCTTAAAATCTTTGTTCAATGTATACGAAAAAAATACCATAGTTCAATGTATACGAAAAAAATACCGAGTCGACTTTCATGACTTTGTCTTTTCTTTGTTTGTCGTGACTTTGAAATCGAGTTGGTCAACGGACGAGTTGGTCCAACGGTCGAGCTGATCACTGGAATTTGATCCATACATTCTGCTACATTCTTACCTCGCTACACAAAGTATGCCAGTCCTTTTGGCTTCTCACATTCAGAGAATTTGGAGATTTTTTGCGATCCATAATGCAACGTTGGACGTTCCGCTGTCTTTTCCCAAGCAAAATAAACGGGCGCCCTCAATCGTCAAAAATCAAAATGCCTCCTCCGGGTGTAGGTTGACGATTGAGGGCGCCCTTGCATAAACAGCCGCGCGCTCTGCTTGGCGCGAAACGACAAATGTGCACAGTCACTATGAGCAAAAACATGTACATGTTCATTGTGACCCCATTGTTAGTAACAATGGTGTGTGCCCAATTTCCATTGTTAGATGTTCATAGTGAGTGCACGTGTACTCGTATTAAATATCACGGCCCAGCGATCACTTGTCATAATACATGTAGTTGTGCGCCAAATGTAACGAACAACGATAAATTCAGTGTTTGTGTTGTCGTCTAATGTTGCAGCTGTACATATAGCCCAATGGATCTATCAGATTTTACAAAAGACAACAGCAAGAATGTCGTTTTGAAATCGCAAGTCCCCCAAATTTGTAAAGTTGAACCTTGCTGCTTGGGCATCGATGAAGCCGGAAGAGGACCCGTTTTGGGTGAGCATGGTGATGGGAAATTGACAGATGCATTACTCCTAGAATCGGAGGCAGCTCCGTCTGCCTCCTGACAATGATATTTTTGAAATAGGCGTAACTCCAACGGCCGTTTAAAGACGAAATACTTGCATCTAGAATTCCACTTTCTCAATCAAATTTCCCCCCCCCTCCCCCCCCAAAAAAACAATCCGGTATTTGTTTCGTATACATTGATGATTGAACAAAGATTTAAATGAAATTACCTCCTGGATTCAACAGATCATCCAATTCTAAGATATACTTCCCACTTGCACTTCTGTCAGAAATGTTGCATTTCTGAGATAAATAAATGATAAAATTACCGCATAAAGTACTGCACAAAAAGTACTGCGCGAATGGTTATCTTGTGCACTATTAGTATTAAACTGAATGCAATTCAGTGATTATTCTACAGAAAAGCAACATTTGCGACAAAAGTGCAAGTAGGCCCTATATCGTAAAATTAGATTATCTGTTGATTCTAGGAGGTAATTTTTTTCAAATCTATATACGAAAAAAATGTCAACAATCCTAATACTATCTGTTTGTCATCTCTCTAAGTCTAAAATGCGAGAACGATGTTTTTTTAACCATAGAACCGACAATTTGTTCAACTAGCCTATTGGAGATTTTACTTACTGAAAACGCATTTTACACGTCGACTCGGAACACTGGTGTACATGTAAACGCATTCTCTGCGACCAAGCGCATACCATTTTCGGATGAGGTGCATTAGATACGTATTATGTGTTGCACGGACAACGGCTTTGCTATGTTCATATCTTTAACCTTTCGGGCAATTATTTGGTTTATACCCTTTTATAAGTTTCTTTTCCATAATTGTGCAATCCCTTTCCAGGACCCATGGTATATGGCGTCAGTTTCTGCCCTTTGTCTTGCAAGAATCGGCTGGAGCAGCTTGGATTTGCAGGTGAAAGATTCTTAAATAATTCTGAAATTTTGGCATAAATGTTGTGTGAACAAATATCTATGGCATTGTCAGACTCTTGAAAAAACACAAACCCTGCATGGATTTTTAAAAATATCTGAAGCATTGATGCATCTATGTACCAGACATTTTTGCAGGCTGTAGCTTACCAACATAAATTTATCTGTAAAAAGTTCCATCTTGCAAATGATATATTAAGCCTTTAATCTCTCTTATTTTGACAAACTTATTCTAAAATTTGTCACACAGATTCCAAGACACTGTCGGAAGAGAAGCGCAATGAGCTCTTCACCAAAATAAATCAAGCAGGTGATTTTATCGGATTTGAAGTGGAAATTATCTCTCCAAATTACATTTCAACAACAATGCTCAGAAGGTATGTATGGGTTTCCCCTATCGAGAGATGTCCCTGGGGTTTTTCCTCCCACTTCTAAAAGTATATTTCCTTCTTCGTCATCTCAAGTTGATAATAATGTCAAGTTAAAGTTATAAATACCATATAAACTCCTCAAAAAAAGTTCGGAAAGTCAAGTTTGACTGACGATTTCTCTCTTGTTGCAAAATAATTTTCCTTGAATTTTATATCATTGGAAAGCCCTGTTATTCCTCTTTACATTAATGTGTCATTCGTTATGATTAATCAATTGGGGGATGTGCAGTATAGCGAAATACAGGGGTGGGTGAAAAGTGAAATGTCACAAAATTCACTGCTATTGTCATGCAGTGCATTCCCTTTTGCTTGGAGGATGGGAATGTGTCAATGCACTTTTTGACAATAGCAATGCATTTTGTGACATTTCACTTTACACCCGCCCCCCGTATTCAGCTGTGCTGCGCATCTCCCAATTGCTTAATCATAACAAATGACATATCATCGTAAAGAGGAATAACAGGGCTTTCCCATGATATAAAATTCAAGGAAAATTATTTTGCAACAAGAGAGAAATCGTCAGTCAAACTTGACTTTCCGAACTTTTTTTGAGGAGTTTAGAGTCTATTTTTTGTGTATCCCTTTTCAGAAGCAAATACAGTTTGAATCAGATCTCCATGGATTCTGCTATAGGGCTTCTGAGACTGGCCCTAGAGCAGGGAGCCAACATACAAGAGGTATGCTCCAGTCAACTTGCACTGCAAGTAACACATATACTCTCCAAAAAAGATAAAATAAAATAACATTTTCTTAAAATATAAATTCTTGATCAGGGGCCAATTTCATAAATGGGTAATTCCCAAAATTAGGGGTCCAAAATGGTTGGTGTCCCAGTTACGTACGACACTCTCTGCTTCAAAAATCACCACTTACTTACGACCACAAATTCTCAGTAATGGACTGTGGCCTGTGATTATAGGGCTAGGGGGCAGCATCATTTTCTTCAATATTTAGTTTTCTGATTCCTGAAAAATATTCAAAACAAAAGACCATAAAGGCTTATAATTCGTTCGATGGTATTGGATAGGAGTTTGGTGTACCTACGCCAATGAAAATTGGCTGTAGAATGAGTTTGCATTAACCTTGGTGCCATATCTACACACAAACATTAAATTTGAGTGGCATTTATTCAAATAAAAATAATTATTTTCTACTGGGAAACCACTTTCAATCATTAAAAACACTTGGAAATCTTAAAAAGCATGTTACACTTTTGGACCCCTAATTTTGGGAATTACCCAAATCCTGTTAGCATCCATTTTCTGATTAAGCACCCAGCAAACCAAACTGCATGCTAACCTACCCATTTTTGGTGAGCTGCGAAGCAAATGCGAGCCTATGTAATACTGATTTCCGTTCGTTTGTCCGTCAGCTCAAAATTTTGGTTAAAGTTTATATTTAAATTTGTTTGTTGATGGGGTTAGGGTGTGCGACGATGGGGTAAAAGTGATGGGGTGGGGGCGTTGGGGTTGAATGATTCGGTGGGGGTGTGGGAATGCAGGTGATCCTGGGGCGGGGGTGATGGGGTGGGGTGTGGGTTATGGAGTGGGGGTTTTAATTCGTAGGAATTTTATTTCGTATGACCCAGCGAGTCATCGCGGCTTCGCCATTCTAGTTTGCTGATGCTGCGCCATCTTTTTTCGTCACCATACTGAAATGACATTGTTTGATTTGAATTAATCTTGTGTGCGGTTTTTGCATTGCAGGTTTACGTTGACACAGTAGGAGATGCTGGCAAGTATCAAGAAAAGCTCAAGGGATTATTCCCAAATCTTGAAATTACCGTCACTCCAAAAGCTGATTCTAAATTCCCAATTGTCAGTGCTGCAAGTATATGTGCTAAGGTCAGTCAAACGCTTTGGAAAAGCTTTTTTTCCTGTCACTTTTAATCTTTGTTTAGTTTGTTTAGATTTCCCTCGCAAATAGATTTCGACTTAAATGCAGTATACATGATTGGTATCTCGAAAATCAGAAATTTCCACAGATTTACGCCTAACCTACACAATATAAACATGATGACCGTAGAAAACTTCCCCTGAAATGGTTTTGTCTGAAGTGCTATAGTCTTTGAGAAATGAGTAAAACAATTAGTTTTCGTCTCATGAGACGAAAATTCAATTCGCCCCAAGTGCCATTTCGCCCCAAATCACTTCGTCCAAACACTAAATCGCCCAAATGCCACTTCGCCCCAAAACCACTTCGTGCACAGGCCGTGGTTTAGGGCGAAATGGTTCAGGGTGAAATCATGACCGCAAACCCCTTTTTGACTGTTTTAATCATGCATATCTTCAATCACACAGGGGGATAAAACTATTTGTAACCGTTTACCAATCATGTATACTATCTTTAAAGCCCCAATACATCATTTGCAGTTAATCAAAAATTTTACTTCACGAGTTGACAAGAAAAAAACAACTAAATGTGTCGATAGCAATGGTAACAAACACCACATTATTTTTTCCGTGTAAAATGGTACCTTTGTGGGAGAAATTGCCAATTGAAGGTGGGTTTTAAAAAAAGTTGTCTGCACACAATTTTGTTTTACTATTCATTCAACACAAAAAACATGCATGGATTTTTCAGGTTTTCTGAAACTTGTATTAGTTACTGCATATAGCTGAAATTTCTACAAGGCAGTTTATCAACATTATTCTCGTTATGTAATGTTCCTGTTTTTAAAAGTTTTCCAATCATGTAATCTGTGTTTAAGTATCAGTACATAGACTTAAAGATAGTATACATGATTGGTAAACTGTTACAAATAGTTTTATCCCCCTGTGTGATTGAAGATATGCATGATTAAAACCAACTTCGTCTAACTTTTGAGAAAACAGTCAAAAAAGGGTTTGCAGTAATTTCGCCCCAAAACCACTTTGCCCTTAACCATTTCGCCCTGAACCACGGCCCGTGCACGAAGTGGTTTTGGGGCGAAATGGCACTCGGCCGAAGTGGTTTGGGGCGAAATGGCACTTGGGCGAAATGGTTTTGGGGCGAATTGAATTCTCGTCTCATGAGACGAAAACTAACTGTTTTACTCATTTCTCAAAGACTATAGCACTTCAGACAAAACCATTTCAGGGGAAGTTTTCTACGGTCATCATGTTTATATTGTGTAAGTTAGGCGTAAATCTGTGAACATTTCTGATTTTCGAGATTACCAATGCTGTATACTGCCTTTAACAGAATATTCAATGGCTTTATACCGCACTTGACAGGTGGTGCGAGATCATGTTTTGAAGTCGTGGAAATTCCAAGAAGGTGACGATATTGCAACACAGGAATATGGGAGTGGATATCCTGCTGGTAACTATTGAATGACACAAATTAATAAATAAATTGTTAAATTAAAAACAGATGTTGAGTGCATGCATAAATGTATTCAAACATTCGTGTACAATGTGTACTTAGCATTTACAATATGCAGAATTCAACTACATACTTTATAATTATTATTTCTTTGTGGTATTCATACCAAGGATTCCTCAATAGTGCTCATTGCACTGTCACTCGTAAGTGTGAGGAAACCCATGAAGAATTAGAATTTTAAATGGCCAGAGACACCGGGGAATCCCGTTGCTCTTCACGAAAGAATGCTCTGGGATCTTTAGAGTGCGTTACCATTACCTAACACACTGGACCAACGGCTTTAGTTTACATCCCTTCCGAAGGATGGAGCAAGTGTGGTTATGTGCCTTGCCCAAGGGCACAGGTACCGCAGCCGGATTCGAACCCGCAACCCCAAGTTTTCACCCATGATTGTGAGTCAATGGCCCTAACCACTCGGCCACGGTACCCCACGTTGACATCATGTGGTGTGCTTTCGTCGGATTTCGTTGGCGTGGTCTATTGGTGTTTGGCAAACCCGATGTTTTTTCCATTGACAGAATGTGTGCTGTAAAATCGCCATCACAGCTGAATCCGCATGTCAGTTTTGGATGTGATAGCGATTTTCCAAATCCGCATGCAGGTTGAATAAACCGCTGTGCCCAACCAAATCATTTGATAAAGTTTCCGTCTTTTATTTCTGGATAGGATGAAAATACTCTTTTTTTTCGAACGAGGGCTGCCCGATGGTATTATTTCGACTGATGTTTGACGGCTTAACCCTCCGGTACCCAATTTTAGTAGCGTAAAAAATTATTGTTGAAAAAATAAACTTGGTCATGAAAGTGTTAACAATACGGCAAACAATGCTTTCAGGTCAGCATGAATTACCAAAGTATTTTAACCAGTTTAATAATGCTGGGATTATTTCAAACATTACTGTACGTAGACGCTGGTTTATTTTTAGTTGAAGCATAGAGGACGGAAAACAACTGAACTCATTAACAATGTGCAGTGAACGATTTCCCCTGTATCGCATCGCAAAATGCGACGCGTTTTTGGCAATCTGCGATGCCACTTTTAAAAGTGCATCGCAGTTTTTAAATTGATTTAGTGATGCAATTTGCGACACATTTTTTTCAAAAATCTGGTCCTTATTCTTGCACTTCCAGATTAGTTTTGTTAATGTTAGTGAAAAATTGAAAAATTACCAGAATAACGTACCGCGACGGCTTACCATGCAAAAGAAGCACTTATATGCAGCGTTTAATCATCCATTTTGAATTTGCTATACAAAAATACTGGATTGCTAAACAAAATGTTAAAATTGCTACGCAAAAACAATTTGCATAGCAAATCTGCTATCCAATATTTCAGAACGAAATCGTTCACTGTGAAGTATTTGTTGTTATGTTGATGCACTGTCATTGTACACCACAATGTCGCTTTGTTATAAACTTTTTGGCAAATTCTCTAGAAAATTATACTGCGATTGTACACGTCAAACGCAGTAACAAACAAGTTTCTCCTAAACGTGTTTACTCGTCCAACGATGGGGAAATCTTGGCGTGTTTACACGGCCTCCAGCGTCGAGTGGTTAAGGGATGGCAAAGATTGAATATGATATGCAATTGATTGCTTTCCGGTGACGTCACCCCTTCCATCCACCATTTTGGTTGTCATTTTTCATGACCCACGTGGCTCGAGTGATAACCGGCCAAAAAAGCTTGCTTTATGTTGTTGCGCCATGGCTGTTGTATCGATAAAGATAAAAATGTATTTCTTCAGGCTAAAAATTGTGATCAAGCAAAAGCACTTTCGTTTTTACAAGCTGCAGTGCATGCTCAATAATTTGAACGTATCGCAACGCGTGCGTCCGGCATCTTCGAATGAAAGTACGCTGGTGAGTATATTTTACGTCTGCCCATGTCCGTCTAGTAGCGTGTACGCGCGTGACCATTGACTACGTCACGGAAAGCAATCAATACCGGAGAGACAAAACGTTTTCAAGTTATGCCACACATGCGCAGATTGTGACACGGCCTCTTTAAAGTGTACCTACATGTACCTCGGTAGAAAAGCTACACTATTAATCGGCACTAGACTGAATTTGAGAAATTGCAAATGGTGTGGTACCGTATAGACCTTATGCATGGCGGCCATGACAGAGGGCAGATTTTCATATTCAAATTATGTGACAATAGACTCACAAAGTGCCTACTCATGCATGACGCACTGACAATGTGACTGCCCTCTATCATGGCCGCCGTGCATAAGGTCTATTAAACCTGTACATTTATTGTTGCCTCTTCAGATCCAACAACCAAACACTGGCTATCCGACAACCTCGACAAAGTGTTTGGTTTTCCACAGTTTGCTCGCTTCAGTTGGTCTACCACCAGTACTATCCTGGAAAGCAAGGCCTACGCTGTACACTGGTAAGCATTGTAGTGCATTACTCATGGTTCGCCAGAACGACCATCTTTAAACGCGCTGAACCTAATGTAAACAACTTACTCTTTCGCGTTTAGGTCGACCGGTTATGGGTAAAAACGGCGTATTAGGACGACCGACCGCATTAGGGCGACCGATAGCCGGTCGTCCTAACGCCAAGTGCTTCAAAAACCATCTTTATTAAGTCAAAAACCATTTTCGTCTATGTCGCAAAACATTTTTTTCAGAGAATTAGGTCGAGAAAATGGGTGTCAATTCATGAGTTTCTTTCCGACAATTTTGTGGTTTTAGTGGTCTCTGTAAGCACTCTACCCAAAACGGTCGTCCTAATACGGGAAAAATAGTTATCAAACATATGCAATTCAGTGTGGTCACCTTTGAAACCTATTTCTGTGTCAAAATCCTCACAATTCATGCAATTTTGGCATTCAGTCTGACCGGACCGTCATTAGTGTATTACTAGTGCTAGACGTGCATATAATAAGGCCAAACAAAATAAATGGTGTGTTTACGGTAACCCGACCTACCTTGAATTTTTTAGGGCAATTTGCCGACCTCAAACTTATTATTGCCAATTTTCAAGTTGATAATTTTAAATGAGCACTATTTGCAATAATTTCTAACGAACATAACATTTTCTGCATTTGTACATGAACATGGTTAATAGTGTTATTAGTGAGTTTCAAACATTGCAAAACAACATGTAAATGCATGAACTGAAATGTAAAAATAAAATGAACAAAAATAAAATTCTTTTCCTACCTGGATTTTTTTTAGGCCGTTACCGTAAACGCACCATTTATCTTGTTTGGCCTAATTATTATACCAATGACTCGATGATTGTGTTTCTTCCAAAATTTTTTTTTCAGCCTTTTGATAACAAACTCATATGGTATGCCTTATTATACGTATCAATTACTGTTGACATTTTTTTATGTGAGCAACAAGACCGTATTAAAAAGCTGCTATCTCGTCGGGCAGTTTCTTTGTTCCTTGACGACATGCATCTTTGCATATTTTGTGCTTACATTGGCTGCTTTCGAGCGCGGCACCAGGGATCCCTGGTGCTCGCCCGAAAGCGTGTTGGTGCACCAGATGGTGGCACCAACTGCTCCCGACCTCCGAGTCGTCGGGACAATGGGAAACATGCGCGTACTCATGCATGAATCGGCAAAAATGACTGGCGCGTCGTAAAATGATTCTGAAAATTTGGGTTGATATTTTGAATGTTCAAGCTTCCACATCGAATGCAAATGTTGTAAACATTTTCATGATTTATTTTCATCAGATACCTGTGATTAATTTTGTGGGGATGTAATTTTTAATGACCGTGGTGCACCAGGGATGCCGATAACGCTTTCGAGCGGGTGCACCAGGGACGAGCGCTCGAAAGCAGCCATTGTCGACCAATTTGAACGACAAACGTTGCCCTACAAGATGGCAGCTGTTCCATACGGTCTATATTTTGCACTTACCTTTCAGGGACGATGATGATAAAGAGGATGAGAACGCTCGTGGGACGGCATCTTTATTCTCGTTCTTTGCTCCCAAGAACACCGACCCAAGAGACAAGCAACATGCATTCTTTGAGGAGAGACGCTTGAAACGAGTCATTTCATTCTGAAAGATTTCTCAATGAAAATTTGTCATCTGACACACTGGGCAGATGACGTACCAGCTGAGCTACTTGTGGGTCTTTCCACAGTAATGGGGTACATTTGAAAAATTAGTCAATAATTCCTTTCAGATGTCTTTAGTTTATCCCAAAATGAAAGAAATTTACTTGTACTGTTCTCAGGAGATAACTTTACCCAAAAAGGTAAGAAATTTCTGCCACAACATACATTTTTGAAAAGCTTGTGTAAAAATTTTCCTATTACGTATGTAACGTGGACAGACCATTTTGTGACATTTTTTTCTGTCTTTGTTACATACGTTATAGGAAAATTTGTGCACAGGGTTTTTACAAATGTAACATACATTTGTGTAACATACAATGTATGTTGTAGGACTATTTTTCTTACTCCTTGGTGCAAAAGTTATTTCCTCAGTTTAGCTGCATAATTTAAAGATAAAATTAAGACATTTGAAGTGAACTGGGACCTAAGATCTTGAATGTCACAGAAGTGTACCCCATTACTGTGGAAAGACCCATGTACAAGCCACAGTGGTTTACTCCCTCGGGTTTTCACTATGAACCAAATTTTTTCTCAGCGTTGCATGCATGTGCAACAAACACAATTTTTAGTATGCTAATTGAAACAGCCAAAACATGTAACAAAGAAAGCAAGTTCGGGGGCCCGTTCAGTAGCACAATACTTACGCTGGTATTGGCCATCCCAGCATACTGAACGCATGGTATTCTTAAAGCCTACCTGGCAACTGGGAGCAACTGATCAGTAGCTTAAAAGGTCGATGTACGCACACTTGCAACTACTGGCAACTGAAAAAATCCCAGTTGCCGCGAGTTGCTCATGTTCTACTTTCTGGTAACTAGTTGCGGTCAGTTGCGTCGATGTACGCGTAAATCTGATCACGTGCGCGCACATCGACAGCAAGCACAGTTGCTTCCAGTTGCAAGGGCAATGCACTCTGCGCTTTACCGAGTTGCTGTGTCGATGTGCGCGCTCTGGAAATGTAGATATAGCTGGATGCTCCCAGTTGCCGCTAGTTGCGGAACTAATCAATGTCTGTCGATTAGCACGCTACGCACACATCGACAGATCAGTTGAGTTGCTTCCAGTTGCAATGTAGATGTACGCTAGGCTTAATACGTCTTGCATCCCAAGCAATCCTAACTCGAATGTGGTACGCTTTCCATACCAAGATGGCGGACGGATAAATTGTGGCTACGGCCTCCGGGTTTCAAGTCAATATTTTGCTTAAACATTCGGCATGTCGAGGGGAATTTCGAAGTGTTTATTCTTCGACTGTGGAAGACCACTGCCGGTTGAGTTAGCAGCTTTGATATGCAATTTAATTATCAGTATCTTCGCGTTTAGCGTGCAGCCGTAGTGCTTCGCAAACCGTGTTGTCTACAGTTGCCATGTTTGATCGTACGTTTTGGGATGCAATCGTTCAACAAGCCATTTCGGTTGCAGCATACCGACGCTGCCATACGTATTTCGGTATTGTGCTGTTGAACACGCCTCGGGTTTGGTTCGCCAAAAGTTAAAACATTTTCCCAACATCGGTTATGTACGTTTACTGTCATGGTTCACAAACACGACTCAATTATGAAAATATTTGCCAAATATCAACACTGTTTGATGGCTCCAACCATCTGTTGTATGGACTTGTCGTTAAAAACAAACAGAACATGAAATCGTCTAATTCGTCAACAACGAAAGCCTGCCATTTTCCAAAATATTCTGTAAAACCAACACATACGAGCAATCAATCCAAAGGAAATGTTCGGCTAAATCCCGTTCTGTTACAGCACTATAATAGGCCTCATTGGTATTCGAACCTGAGACCTCTGACTAACCAAGCAGATGCGCTATCGGCTGAGCTATGAGGCACAGTGGTCTACTCCCTCAGGTTTCCCTACAAACCCAATTTTTCATGGGTGCGTAACTGAGAAAAAGGAAGTTTAGAACTACAAATAAATGATTTGAATATATCATAAAAAACAATTTAATTTCAAATTACAAAAGTTAGTAATTTAATACCGTAAAATGAGTATTATTTATAGGTACAAAACATACAATTAATTGGCTCTCGTTGGAAAGACTGACCTGTGAAAAGCAGGGTTTTAGTTGAGTCCATCACGAGTCCGTCACAAGCCAAAGCAGAAGATGAACACGCACAAAAGAATGCCTTTGATGGAGTTCATTTGAATAGCTTGTGACTAGAATTAAGACCCAGGGGTGGATTGCAATATAACCGTCTTTAGTCTGAGACACATTTTAAAATGTCTTGCAATATCTAAAAGTTAGGACGTCTTATCTAAGACATTAAACGTTTGTATGTCTTTACTGTTATGAACGGCGTTTCAATCGCAGCCGGTGTGTGCGCATGCGCATTTTTTGCGGGTCGTTGCTGCCGTACGTACGCGTGGTAGTGGCGTCAAAAACATTGAGAAAACTTTCGTAATTAACATAGGCCGAGCTTGAACCGTAATCACCTTTCAGTGAAAACCGAGTGTAAGACAGACAATCAAAGACGATCGTTTGATCCTAGTCACAAGGCTCTTTTTCTAAAGACATAACTTAAGACACATACATTTTTATTGCAAGACAAAATCATCAATGAGGTCTTAGTGATGTCAGAGTTAGGACGTCCTAACTTACTTTATTGCAATCTACCCCAGGGACTTGTGAAGGACTCGACTACGACCCTGGCGAAAAGCTGCAAAAATGAAAACAAATTTTTAATCCTTTAAATTTATATCTTTGATTTCACTAGAATTCTTAAAATCAATCAAAACAATATACATTCAATTTTTATAAACGAAATATGGACATTTATAGTAGCAATTTGCTTCATGAGCTCTTAATCAAAGAGTTGCACATTAAAGATTTATACATATTTTGCTATATATTGCTGTATATAAGAAAGAAAAGAAAAATCCCCGATTGATTAATACTACTCTCTTTCTAACCGTCATTTTCTGAAGACTAGCGTACATCGACGTGGCAACTGGCGTTTCCGGCAACTGGGAGCAAACTGATCAGTTGCTAAAAAAAGTTGCCGCGAGTTGCTCATGTTCTACTTTCTGGCAACTAGTTGTACCCAGTTGCGTCGATGTAGGATAGATTGGTTCGCTTATTGCGAAAATATAGGGATCGGTAAAGGGCAGCCATGACGGGCAGAATTCTGCCTGTCACGTGGTTATTATTTTTTTAGTAAGTGCGCAGATTTTGCATTGACATTTGTAACTTGGCCGTGCGTGTCGAACATATCCAATTATGTACATTGCCTAAAGCAAAGGGCTTGGCCAATTTTTAAATATAAAAAAACACAATGCGGACGCGCAAAGACGACCAATTACAGATCAAGATGAAGCGCCCTTTACCTGTCCTTATATTCTCCTGTGTGGAATATGTGGACGGGAACCAGTCTACGATGTACGCGTACTTGAAACTAGATGCTGTCAGTTGCACGCGTGCAACTGATCACGTGCGCGCACATTGACAACAACTGTAAGCAACGTTTGCTTTCAAAATGTAGAACTTAAAATGTAGACATGGCTGGATGCTCCCAGTTGCGCCACGCACACATCGACAGCAACTGGTCAGTTAATTTGAGCTTCCAGTTGCAATGTTGATGTACGCTAGGCTTAAAAAAAAGAGCCACAAATGTGTATTTTAGTGGCCAAGTAACACCAGTTTAATGCTTACTGTATTAATTGCAAAAACCTGAAATAAACAGTAAGTTACAACATAAATCGTTCAAAATACAGCAATATGTATAATATCGTTGCATTCGTTTTTTAATGCACGTTTTTCGTTTTATACAAATTTGTTTAGAATTGAATGCCCTCATAATCAAATTTATTTGAATCCTGATTGGGAAAACTTAAAATTAACCATAACATAAAATTGAGAGCCAGGAAAAAAATTCATATTTTCATTAAAATTTACAGAATACAGATTGTTTGCATTATGTCAGTTGGCACTGCAATGAGCAACTGGTGCAATGTATTAAAAAACAAGCTTAAAAGTCTTGCGGTTTCTGTGTCGCAACAGTGCCCCTTTAACGCACTCCTATACTCGTGCGTCCGAGCCCCTGTTGAAATTCGCCCCATTTCGTTATGGAAGCAGCGACAAATTGTCGCCGTTCTGGGCTAATCAGGACATTGTGGGCATTCAAATTTCACTATACTTGCACAGATTGTAAACACAGTGCTGTTGTAATATAGCTCAGTAGGGCTGACATGACGTTCACGCTCAGTAATAATGTTTTTTTTTGTTGAAGAATTACAGGGGAATCAGTTCCCTCTTATTAATTTGAAAAACTGCGGAGTAAATAAAAACGTCGCCGGAAATTTTGGTAGGAAGGGAAATGAATAGAAATTGTTTCTTTTCAGCATAACATGACCAAATTAAATATAAATTTAATACATCAAAGGGTATGTGTTCGCTAAACATAACAGGCACTAACTTCAAACATTTGCTTGTATTCCCTCAGGGGATTGTAACAGCAATTAGCAGAGTGGAAATAGTACCCCGAGATCTTGGAAAGTATTTTGCCAAAAAATTCACAAACGTAATTTCTTCAGTCAAATATGCCTTATTAAAAGTACTGTTATTTATGCACTGACAGGAGAAGACCTTGACAATTTCATAGGGTACTAAGACCAAATAAACTCCTCAAAAAAATTTGAACACTCAAGTTTGACCAACAAATTCTCTCTTGTTGCCAAATCATTTTTCTTGAATTTTATATCATTGGAAAGCCCCGTTATTCTTCTTTACAATGATGTGTCATTTGTTATGATTAAGCAATTAGGGGATGTGCAGTATAGCGGAATACAGGGGTGGGTGGAAAGTGAAATGTCACAAAATTCACTGCTATTGTCACAGTGCATTGCCCTTTTGCTTGGGGGATGAGAACAATATTTGGCAATAGCAATGCATTTTGTGACATTTCACTTTACACCCGTTCCCATATTCAGCTGTGCTGCACATCCCCCAATTGCTTAATCATAACAAATGACACATCATTGTAAAGAGGAATAACAGGGCTTTCCAATGATAACAAATTCAAGGAAAATGACTTGGTAACAAGAGAGAAATTGTCAGTCAAACTTGAGTTTCCGAACTTTTTTTGAGGAGTTCATATTGGACGAGTACATGTACCACTGCCAGTATCTCCTTTTGATGTTTATAATGCACACACAATTTTGGTTAATACTGAACATGTATCAACAAGTTTCTTCTGCATGATTTTAGTACATGTACCTTATAAATGATTCAATCACTAGTTCTCCCCATACATCATATTCAAATTCTTCAACAACTCGCCAATGAGATAAGGCACAGCCACTGATTTTAAAGAATTCACATATATATTCACATATATATATTTGCACAATGGGGATTATATTAAAGACAGATGCATAGCTAAAGTTACTGCACCTGATAAAGCAGTCTTATGAGGAATGTTTTTTTTCCATCCAGTCTAAATGACAAATCGGGGTCGATTTTACAAACAATATTTGCAACTTGTCGTATCAATTGATAAACCTATCGGAAAAGTTACGACTACCTAATAGGTAATTGCAATTTTGCGAAGGGTTCTGCCTAAAGATTGTACAGACCGTATCGAATAGCTGCTATATTAAAGCCCCAGTGTATCATTTGCAATGACCCCAAAAAGTAATCGACGAGTTTACAGGGGAAAGGTTCTGAAAGTAAAGATTAAATTAATAGCAACTATCCATTGAAAGGTTTCCGCTCAAAATGGTATAATTTTACCAGAAAATAATCCGTAAAGATGAAATTATTTAGATCGTTTGCAAACGATTTACTTATTTTTTGTTCGCATCTACGCGGTCCAAAATGCATAGGCGCTGCTGTGTACTGCGTGTGTGTGTTCCAACACGATGCATTTTTATGGATCGTGCGCACACGCAGTATATGATGTGCGCCACACAGTGCATGACGCAAGCCACATAGTACCCGATCAACCGAGAACGAATATTTGAAACACCCCGCCAAGACCAGGGAAAACGCATATGGATTTTCTTGTTTTTTTAAAACGTGGAACATTTGACAAAGCTGAAATTTCTTCGGATGAGTTTGTTGATGTCTTTCTTTTGATTTATAATGGTTTTATTCGCAGAATCGCTCAAAAACAGATCATCCACAGGGCCTTTAAGGGCAACTTTTGATGCTTAGATTGACTAACAATGTAAGCAAAAAATGTGCAATCATGCATGTCCTCAACGAACAAAGAAAATGCCCTACAAGATGGGAGCTATTTGATACGGTCTATAGCGCCACTCAGCAGTTCTGCCCACAACTTGCAACGTGTACCTACTCCTAGAACTATGAGGGAATACATATCCCTCATGGATAGAAGCATGATTTAGCAATATGGTCGTGCAGCAACTTTTAACAGGCAGATAATAAAACATGGCTAGCGCAATAACCTGCTGCCCAATCCCCACCAAGCTTCGTCTGACAGTTCTTGAGAACCTTACCTTGCGTGTGTCTATAGATTTTTAGCAAAATTTGGCCATATAATTATCGAAAATCTAAAGTTTAGAAGTCGATAACAGTGGTATGTCGTGTAAAAACATGCATGTTGCAACCGCTGTTGTTGACTTCTAAGACTTAAAGGAGTGTGACCAGATCACTTTTTTTTACCCATAACTCCCCGGGACTTACCTTATGGGTCATGAGATTTTTATATCATAACATCCGTTATATTTTTCTGATTACGAAACTGAAACTCCCGCGCTTCTAGGCCGCATATTTCCGAGGATATCGTCGAAAATCCACCGATTATTTGTAAACTAATTTTCCAGTATCAACGTTTATCCGCTGAAAGCCGACTCGATAGTTTTGTTCAATTTTATACTGGAAATTGCGAATGTTTTCGGGTTTTTGGGACATGGGAGGTGTGTATGGGAGTTACTTGATAATATTGGTAAGTTACATCGAAAACTATTTTCCAGAAACTCTGGTCACGCTCCTTTAATGGACAAATCCTACCAAAAATCCATAGACACATGCAAGGTAAGGTTCTCAAGAATTATCAAACGAAATTTGGTGGGAATTGGACTGCAGATTGTCGCACTAGCCATGTCTTAATGTCCGCCTGTTAAAAGTTGCTGCATGACCATATTGCTAAATCGCATGTATCCCCCGTAGTTCTAGGGGTAACGTGTGCCCACTGCAAGTATTTCTGTTGCAATTGATTTGAGTACTTACAACGCGTCGCAAGTCTTTGCAAAATTGACCCCTTATCACCCACAACATTCACTTTTTTGCACAAACCTAGACAAGGCACTGATCAGTTGAAACAGTCTGGCGAGATTTTGGTTTTATTACCTATTGTCATCTGCAGAAGCCTGGAAACTAGACTGTCTAGTGACTGGGGTCCCTCGACTTTGGGAATTAAAGTTGAGAATACCGTCGGCAGCGTGGCGTTCCTCCGAATTCAACCTCCGATATTCAGTATGGAAGAACAGCAAGAAGATGCATGCATTGAAGGCTGCATAGCCGGCAAATATCAGCAATGGAACTAGAAGGAAAAAGTGATCATTTTGTTACCATCTTTTCTTAAAAAAATCAACTTTTCAGAATCATGTTTGAGATATTAACAACAATTATATAATATTGGATGGCTTTGAGGGTGATATGAGAATATACCGCACGAGTCATGAAAATACCGAACGAGCCGAAGGCGAGTTCGGTATTTTCATGACGAGTGCAGTATATTCTCATATCACCCGAAAAGACATCCAATATTATTATTGTTATATAAAATGAAGCTTTGTTTTGAAAGATTTCCGCCAGATTTTTGTCTGTTTGGTGTTGAAAACGTCAGTTTACAAATGCATGCCCTTTTGTTACTGTTGTACAGTATTTTTTGTTACTGTACTCTGGCGCGCGTTGCACACGCACGCAATCCATTCCCTCGATCCATGATGCGCGCGACGCCTGTGTTCGTGGTGCGCCCAACATGCACGCACATCGAATCTGGGCTCTGTGCTGCACATTAACAGAAACGCACGGTTTCCGCAAAAGCTTCATTTTATATTAATATAATATACTGAAACGCAAAAGAAACATACCACTTGTTTAAAATGTACTGAAATTGAAACAGTTCAAAATAAAACAACCAACAATTGCTAATTGAAACATTGGCATTTTATTGATTACATGTCAAGTTTTTGACCAAGATACACCATCTCATCAGTTTGTTGTACAGTAAAGAACAGAAGAGGGTGCAATGTCAGTCCCCTTTCAATAGACAGCCGAAGTGTGACATGCGTTGCCATGGCAATTGGATCTAAACTATCATGGCCGTCGGGAAAAGTACCATTGGAAAAGCACTGGGACACGGTTGAGTGATTTTTAGTTTAGATCTAATTGCCTAGGCAACCAACAAAAGGTGACATATTCACTTCGGCAGTCTATAGCGTACTGAGCCACCATTGATTTGGATACAGGCAGTGCATCGTCGGCGCATACTGCCTACCAGTCTTGGCACGTTGCCTGAAATGCCCATTTTGCACTGGCCTTTTTAAAGCCAACATCAAGACATCACGTGCAGCTCATTACAATCATCCCATACCCCTTGGCTAATCACTGATAGTCAAAACAGCTGTTCAACAGCTGTGCCATGAAGTGACCATTGAAGGTTCAAGTGAACCTCAGACACCGTTTGGTCTGACAGTGAGGACACTATTGTCCACAAATAAGTTCACACATTACTACACGCAGTGTTATTGTTGCTATTTAAAGGTTTAAAAGGTGGTAAGTTTCTTTTGCATTTCAGTATATATTAATATCTCTTATAAAAGGAAATTTATATTCATTCGAGTCCACAATTTCCGAGTAGAAGTCTTTGAGTTGAATGAATAAAAGTTTGGCGTCCAGCTTTGCGAGGGTTCCTTTGCACGTACAGCAGCAGCCATCTTGGTTCCTTAATATCACTGTCTGTTTGCGTAGGCACGAGCAGCCAAATCTGCTTGCGCAACTTTTGATTGCGTAAGCTGTGCAACATTCCTGTGAAAATTACATGCAAGCCTATGGGGGCTTATGCCATTTTCAAAAGTAGCGCAAGCTACGCAATTGTTTATGAAATCAGCTGCTGGTCCTTTTTACTACTTAATTTTGTTCACATTCTTTGACGATATAGCAGTTGTCACACTTTCAGCCATGATCAATGATACATGTTCGGAAACTCAAGTTTGACTGACGATTTCTCTCTTGTTGCAAAATAATTTTCCTTGAATTTTATATCATTGGAAAGCCCTGTTATTCCTCTATACGATGATGTGTCATTTGTTATGATTAAGCAATTGGGGATGTGCAGCACAGCTGAATACGGGGGCGGGTGTAAAGTGAAATGTCACAAAATGCATTGCTATTGTCAAAAAGTGCATTGACACATTCCCATCCTCCAAGCAAAAGGGGAATGCACTGCATGACAATAGCAGTGAATTTTGTGACATTTCACTTTCCACCCACCCCTGTATTCCGCTATACTGCACATCCCCCAATTGATTAATCATAAGAAATGACACATAATAATAATAATAATAATAATAATAGAGATATTTAAAGAACGCTGAATGACGCAATAGGGCGACATTTCGGCAAGACTCTCACCGGAGACCACCGAAATTTCGGCAAGAATCACTCAAAATGACACCTTATTTTTTTACCCGAAGCTTCCAGAGATGCTTCCAGACCGAAGAGAAACAGCTCCAGTCCCAATAAAAATGGTTCTCGACCTAAAAAAAATGGTTTTTGACCTAAAAAAATTAATTTTAAACTCAAAAATATTAGGGCGACACCAAAATGTCGCCCTATTGAGCAGGTCGCCCTAATATACCTTTTTTACACACGATTTGTCGCCCTAACCTGCAATTCATAGTTTTTTATAACAGCGCCTTCAAGAAATACCTCAAAGCGCTTCACTCTTTACATCACTGTAAAGAGGAATAACAGGGCTTTCCAATGATACCAAATTCAAGGGAAGAGATTTAGTAACAAGAGAGAAATCGTCAGTCAAACTTGACTTTCCGAACTTTGTTTAGATGTTGAGGAGAGGGTTGTAGCAACTGTGCTGTTCAGCCGAGCGGCATCCGTTTCTTTCTCTTACAGTATTTTTTGATACCGTACTCATGTGTGCAATGTACTTGATGCATGACGCGCACGTACGCGTGTGTTCTGGTGCACCCAGCGTGGACGCGGATCAGATCGGAGCTCTGTGCTGCACAGTATTAGAAACGCACGGTATCTGCAAAAGCATTTTATATAATAATAGCACTTACTTGTTAAGTCCTGTGCTTTGACGGACCCGGAACACTGATGTTTCTGAGTTGGAGGCAAGTCCTGACTCAAATACTGACCTATCAAGATTGCAATAATTCCCTGGACTTGCCTGAAATGACAGCAGAAAAATGTACAGGTAAAACTGAGGGCTATGCATGGTGGAAATCAACATGTGTATGGGTTTTGTGATTTTTGTCACCTGGTTGGTTAAAAGTAACGATACATCATACAGTCATGACAGTGGTCCTTCGAGTTTCGATTTCGGAAGCCGGTCTATGGCGGAAAAGTTTATATTTACAGCAAATATTTGTAGCATAATCACCTGGCACTTTAGTAGCACATTTCACCCGACAGTTTTCAATGTAGGCCACTTCTCTTACTTTCTTAAGGACTTCATTATCTGTGACTTCGCCGAGATTCCGTCATTACCGTCCTGATGAATGTTTACGTGAAGCGCCCAGCTGCATAGTTGGTGCACAACTATGCTAACACATGTAATGCGCGCGTCCGGAACCCGCTAGTAGATGACTATGCCCGGGGCATGGCAAAGACTATTGCCCGGTGGGCATATACGCACCGGGTCTAGCTAATTCAATGCCCTCACTTTTAACCAATCAGATGACAGGAATCTACGCATGAGGTATATAAAAAAAAAATTATATACCTCATGCGTAGATTCCTGTCATCTGATTGGTTAAAAGTAGGGGGCATTGAATCGGCTAGACCCGGCGCGTATATACCCACCGGGCAATAGTCATTTAGCGGGTTCCGGACGCGCGCATTACATGTGTTAGCATAGCTGTGCACCAACTATGCAGCTGGGCGCTTCATGTAAACATTCATCAGGACGGTAATGGCGGAATCTCTACGTCATTTTGTCGTCTGTCGTAGATGATGAAAAAGTCCTTAAGAAAGTAAGAAAAGTGGCCTACAGTGAAAACTGTTTCAGGTGAAATGTGCTACTAAAGTGCCAGGTGATTATGCTACAAATGTTTGCTGTAAATATACAACTTTTCCGCCGTAGACCAGCTTCTGAAATCGAAACTAGAAGGACCACTGCCATGACTGTATGATGTATCGTTACTTTTAACCAACCAGATGACAAAAATCTACACATTCGGTATATAAACCAAATATTGACTGCTGTTTATTCGGGTCATGGTTAAGATTATAGGCCCTCGGTGATCTCGAAGCCATGACTATGCCCCTCGGCTTCCACCTCGGGGCATAGTCATGGCTTCGAGATCACCTTGGGCCTAAAATCGTAACCATGCCCCTCATTGCAGTCAATATTTGTATATTATTTAACATATCTTTTGCGAGAGATCTACGTTATACTAACCCTGCCATAACTAGAAATCCGGTGCTGGTTCCTTCAGCTACTGGGAATGTAGTTTCTACACCAAGCTCCATGACAACGGGATAGGCACCAAATCCACAGCTACCAAACACGAAACCCGCTGCCGCGATGCCTGGATAGGCATCGTTATAGCAGGAGAACTGCACAAGAGCAATATTTATAGAAACCTTGCTAAGGATGGGAATTTACGGTTAATTCAGAAACCGGTTTGCAATTCTTTCAAGTGTCAGTTACCTGGTTAACCGTTCGGCCGACACTAAAGATTGTTGCTGGTGTTTATAGGTGCATGTGCAATGTGCAATGTACACAATACCCCTAGGCCCCCAAAATAATCATTGAACCTTTATCTGGTCAAAATTTTGCATCGTTATAGCAGGAGAACTGCACAAGAGCAATATTTATAGAAACCTTGCTAAGGATGGGAATTTACGGTTAATTCAGAAACCGGTTTGCAATTCTTTCAAGTGTCAGTTACCTGGTTAACCGTTCGGCCGACACTAAAGATTGTTGCTGGTGATTATAGGTGCATGTGCAATGTACACAATACCCCTAGGCCCCCAAAATAATTATTGAACCTTTATCTGGTCAAAATTTTACTACGACCCCATATCAATTTCTTTCAATTTCATGAAGTCATTACAAATAACCCTCTGAAAACTATTGTAAATTCTTTAAAATAGGGTTTTGTTTAAACGTATGGCAAATCCGGTTAAATCGGTTAAATGTCCCATCCTTAAACCTTGCCAATCAAGGACAGCAATTAGGTGCATTTCAGTCAATGATAGACAAAAATCATCCTGGTCATGTCAACGACATTTAACCCTTTGAAGCACATATTGTTGTTACTCTAAAGGCCTTTTCCCACGACATTTTAACCCCGAGATTACCCGGGTAACAGAAAAATTCAACCCCGAGATTACCCGGGTTAAGGGCTCATTTCCCGGGTTAAAAGGTTCTGCGTGCTTGGCTTGCAGTACTGACTTGTGAACTGTGTGGGGGCCATTGCGTTGTTACAAGACTTCGCCCTAAATCATTTCGCCCTTAACCACGGCCTGTGCACGAAGTGGTTTTGGGGCGAAGTGGCATTTGGGCGTTGTAGTGTTTGGACGAAGTAATTTGGGGCAAATGGCACTCAAGCGAAGTGGTTTGGGGCGAAATGGCACTTGGGCGAAATGGTTTTGGGGCGAATTGAATTTTCGTCTCATGAGACGAAAAACTAATTGTTTTACTAATTTCTCAAAGACTATAGCACTTCAGACAAAACCATTTCAGGGGAAGTTTTCTACAGTCATCATGTTTATATTGTGTAAGTTAGGCGTAAATCTGTGAACATTTCTGATTTTCGAGGTTACCAATGATGTATACTGCCTTTAAATAAAGTAAATGCTTTAAGAATTTGTTCGGAGAAAACAAAATCAAATTTGCCGAGAACCACAGACTGTAAGGTAGAACACATGATTGGTGAATTGTTACAAATAGTTTCATCTCCCTGTGTGATTGAAGATATTCATGATTTAAAA
This sequence comes from Henricia sp. BOLD:AAB3569, assembly GCA_037783545.1. NCBI lineage: Eukaryota > Metazoa > Echinodermata > Asteroidea > Spinulosida > Echinasteridae > Henricia > Henricia sp. BOLD:AAB3569. The sequence goes on from JBBELK010000772.1 coordinate 771,351, forward strand.
CCAACCTCTGTAAAAATTAGCTTTGTACTTCATCTAACTTTTGAGAAAACAGTCGAAAACTGTGTTACTGTCACTTCGGCCAAAAACCACTTCGCCCTGAACCACAGCCTGCGCACGAAGTGATTTTGGGGCCAAGTGGCATTTGGGGCGAAGTGGTTTGTGGGCAAAGTGGGTCAGGGCAAAGTGATCCAGGGCGAAGTGGTTTTGGGGCAAAAATAATTTGTGTCTCATGAGACGAAAATGAATTGTTTTACTCATTTCTCAAAGACTATAGCACTTCAGGCATAACCATTTCAGGGGAAGTTTTCTACTGTCATCATGTTTATATTATGTGTAAATCTGTGAGCATTTTCTGATTTTCGAGAAAATCAGAAACCTTTAAGAAAATTGTGTTTCTTTTTTGGGAGATTATAGTGACTTACCGTACAGAACGCAATTACTCCCAAGACTGCTACCGTAAAGCACAGTTTGGCCGTGGATTCAAATCTCTTGGTCTTATCCACATACACACCAGTTACAAAGGCTCCTACTATACCACCACCAATCATCAAGACACCAACAACTGATGAGGAGGTCTACGTGTAACAAAACAGTCAAGAAAAACAGCAGACTTTAAAGGCCCAGTGGATAATTTGCATAACCCTAAAAAGTTCTGAAAGTAAAGATTGAATTAATAGCAACTATCCAATGAAAGGTTTCCGCTCAAAATGATATAATTTTACCAGAAAATAATCCGTAAAGATGAAAATATTTAGATCGTTTGCAAACGATTTACTTATTTTTGGTTCGCATCTACGCGGTCCAAAATGCATGGGCGCTGTGTACGAGTTCCAACGCGATGCATTGCGCGCACACACAGTATATGATGTGCACCACAGAGGTGCATGACGCAAGCCACATAGTACCCGATCAACTGAGAACGAATATTTGAAACACCCCGCCAAGACCAGGAAAACGCATATGGATTTTCATGTTTTTTTTTAACGTGGTACATTTGACAAAGCTGAAATTTCTTTGGATGAGTTTGTTGATGTCTTTCTTTTGATTTATAATGGTTTTATTCGCAGAATCGCTCAAAAACAGATCATCTACAGGGCCTTTAACAGGCTGTTTAGCAATAACTGTCAGTTATTTCACCATAAGCAGTGGCTCTAACCCCGCCCCCCTCCTCCCAGTACGCATACGCATTCCATATATACCTCAGCATTTGGTAAGCATTGGTAAATGGTTCAGTACTACATGTATAGTGCTATATACTACTAGTACGATTCGCATGTCGCCTCCAAAGTCTGAAAAAAATTACAAAATGTATAGATTCAACGCTGTACGGTGCGACTAAAATGGTCGCATTGGCGCCTAAAAATGCTCACATGCGACCAGTGATTAAATTCTTATCGCCATTGGCGACCACAAAATTCGCACCTTAGTCGCACAAGGTGGGCATCAGTGATGTTTACGGGCGGTACAATCTAGTGTTCCGCTCTTTTTAATATACTTGCGGCATGCAAACGACGATTGCGCATTCCATTTCGCCGTGTGCAACACACAGCCACAGCTTGGGTCTGCATTGTGTCCAACGCAGCTTGTGTGCAATATACGTGCATAGCCATACACTCATCTGGTATCCGACTGGCCCCAGAATGGCTCGGCCCCAGACCAACTCGGCCCCCATTGCCTTGTGTACAAACATGGCCCCAGACTGACTCGGCCCCAATTGCCTTGTGTACAAACTCGGCCCCAAACTGACTCGGCCCCAATTGCCTTGTGTACAAACTCGTACCCAGACTGACTCGGCCCCCATTGCCTTGTGTACAAACTCGGCCCCAGACCAACTCGGCCCCTATTGCCTTGTGTACAAACTCGGTCCCAGACTGACTCGGCCCCCATTGCCATGTGTACAAACTCGGCCTCAGACTGAATCAGCCCTAATTGCCTTGTGTACAAACAAGTTGAAAAAATAAAAATGCTGGCGCCCATCTTTTTTTCCTTAGGAGCCAGTGGCTCCTTATTTTATTTTTCCCTGTACAGCGTTGTATAGATTTCTTTTGCATTTTTTTTTTTTTACTTAAAAAGACACATCAAGCATCAGTAACTGCAGATTAAATGGAAAAACCTAAATTGAGGAGTAAGAAAAATGTGAGATGTGTGAGAAAAATGTGTGGCCTGTCTAATATGTTTTATACATAAGGTCTGAAGCCATGGTCAACTTGTCCATTCTTCCCCGAAATACTAAAAGGAAATTTTCGGTTTGCGTACATACGCATTGGCTTGGATCCCCTACCCCCCCTGTACGCATGGTGTACGCAATGTCATCAACCCCCCCCCCCCCCCCCCCACCCCCCTCCCCCTCCCCCCATCCCCTCCTTGCGTATGTACTTTATGGACAGCCCATACAACATTGCTATGCCCGCTAGGAGTGTGCGCCGGCATGACAACATATTTTGGCAAACAATCCGTTCCACATTCGGCAAAACAATAGTGCCAACGTTTGTTAACGTTCGTGTAAGTGGAATGCAGCCCTGTATTCTTCACACAGAATAAAGTTAGCAAGTGTAACTTACATTGTCGTAATTCTTGGAGCACATGATTTGTTGAATCAGTGAACTGACAGCATTGAACAAGCCCAGCCCTGCACCAAACACTTGCAGTAGTAGCATGTAGGTCCGGTTGCGTACTATCTATAAAATTGAAAAAAAGTTTGAAGGGCCCCTTATTTGGGATTTTTATCAATGAAATCTATGCTATAAAACCAATATACTCGGTTACATTCATACAAATCCTATTTGGAGCTTGTTTTGGGGGTTAAAAGAAAGGTAGTTTTTATGCTAATGAAAATATGCATATATTCATGACCAAGGTCATGATGTCACAAGAGGCAAACACAGGAAAATCACATTCAACTGTGCACAAAAGATTCCACTTTTTTCTCAAACGTCCTGGAACTTTTGTAATCCATGACTGTTTGAGTTTGTTCTACATGTTGCCTGTTGTAACCCATGACGAAACTGGGGGAGAAAACTGCAGCAATTTACCACAAGTCCAACTTGAAGTCTTATGTTTTTTCTTAACTTTTCCCTTCGGTCTTCCTTACGTGATGCACTCCAAACAGCGCCCTCTGTCTGTGGTTTATTGCAATGAAATCTTCAAAGTTGAAAAAGGCTACCTTTTATTAATTTTACATCCAAACGAACAATAGCATGTCTTGCTGAACAAGTAATCCATCATATGAAGCAAAGATTAGGCAAAAAGTTGTTTGGCATGTCAGAGGCCCTTTAACCCTTCAACCGTTATATTTTTTTCTAAGGCATACTCCTATTGTACAAACTTGTACCATTTACGGTTAGGGTACATGTAGATTCACACTGAGCCTGTCCCATGTGAATTTGATGCACGCCACCTTCATTAAAAAAAATCGTTTGGAGGGAATTTGTAGTAAAATGAGGCACTGAAAATCACTGAATCAATTTGGACGGAAGGTATTTTTGTAATTCTGTGATTTTCAGTGCGTCATTTTGCTCAAACTTTCACCCACAACGCTTTTTCTAAAAACGAAGCGCTTCGCATTGATGCGCGAAAAGGCTCAGTGTGGATCCACCCTTATAGCACAGCTGCGTAGAGCATCTGCCCGGTGAGTCAGGTCTCGGGTTCGAATCCTCATAAGGCACTTACGATTTTTCTTTATTTCAATTTTTCTCATTTCATTGGTGATTAGGCACCATACCAGATATTGTATTTGCATGCAATTTGAATACAATTTGATTGCATGTTGCATGAATTTGCATCAGATTTGCATGTGATTTGCATGTGATTTGCATGTGATTTGCATGTGATTTGCATGTGATTTGCATGCAATTTGCATGCAATTTGCATGCGATTTGCATGCGATTTGCATGCGATTTGCATGCGATTTGCATGCGATTTGCATGCGATTTGCATGCGATTTGCATGCGATTTGCATGCGATTTGCATGCGATTTGCATGCGATTTGCATGGATTTGCATGTAATGTACTCACTTTTTTAACGCCTTCTAGGAAAGACTCGCTAGACTCAGCAGCACTAGCACTGGGTGGCGTGGGAGGGACGCTGTTACAAAATCCGAAAGTCATCATGGCTGCAGCGACGCCACCAGGAATGATGTAGATCCATAACTACAAACAGTCAATCATAGGGCAACCCCATGATTACTTTCAAATACTCACTTGTTATCAAACACTTTCCTGCCTTCTTATTTTGTGATGACTAACAGAAAAATGCACCAAAAATATTCCTCCCGTAGCTTCATTCCCATGCAGGGGAAAAAAACATTTTAAAACTTTTTGTTTAAAACAATTTTTTTTAAACAATGTGTTTCAGTAGGCCAATATATTGGTTTTAATTTCGTCAGATTTGTGAGTGGACACATGTAATGAAGTTCTACAGAGTTCTACAGAGTGTAGTATTTATCAAGACCCCCTCCCTCTCCCCGAAATACTACTTACCGGTATCAACAATTTACAGTGCATGTAAAGTCCTACGCAGCCTCCGACCCTCCTCCTCCCCCCACTCCTAATGTTTTGTAGAACAGTGAAAATGTTGACAAATTTTGATGGCCCCTTAAGGCCTTTTCCCACTAGAACAACCACCCCCGGGGCGAACTCGCCCCGGGGCCGCCCCGGAGTGACTCCCCGCTTCGATTCACACTCATTCTAAAACTCGCCCCGGGGGGAACTCACTCCGGAGATCGGCACCTCGTTCAACAAGTGAAAACTCGCCCCTGCCCCTTTTCCCACTACCATTCTCGCCCCGGGGAAAGTGTCTCGCCCCAGGAAAAGTGTCTCGCCCCGGGGCCAAAATTTTCGGGGGTGGTGTGGGGGTGAGACTTTCAAGTGGGAATCGGGGCTTATTACCACAGCGTCCTACCGGGGCCACTCCCGAGATTGTCTAGTGCGAAAAGACCTTTAGTTCAACATCTCTTATACTTAGAGTTGTAACTTGTACTTCTGTTTTTCTAAGAATTTGTAAAAAAACAAAAATAATAATTTAATAATAATAATAAAGGTTCAATACCTGGCTGAGCAAATCTAAAATTCATAAATTCCAATTTATCAGGTCAACTCAGGTTTAGTGACATAATTCAATGTGAACTATTATATCATTTCCATTTTTCATAATATTTCTTTACATTCACAGTACGGTACCTACCATTGTTGGTATATCCTCCGCGTGCTGCACAATAATACTGGAAAGGAGAAACGCAGCAAGTATTCCAAAAGGATTGGAAGCCGAGCCCAGGGTATTGGCTATGGCTCGTTGGCTGTCGGGAAACCACACTGCAGCCAGTTTGGTTGGGGCAAACAGAAGGAATGGCTGCGCCATAGCCGCTAGCCCCTGCCCGACCATCACTACAGTAAACTGGTAGTCGCCCAATGAGTGTATGGTGCTGGCATAGCGGACACCGAGACCGATTACATTCAGCCAGGCTCCCAGCATCATCTGTAGGCAATAGTGATTCAGAAAAGTTATATGTGACCGACTCTGGCAAAACCTGACACTTCTCGGCATTTCCCATTACGTGATATGGGCCCACAACCTTAACAAATGGCCTCTGGGACCAACTTGAAAATTTGGCAGAATCAACTTGAACATCGGGATACATTCAAGATTTGTTTTGTTGAATGAACTGTCTAAAAATTCCTCATATTATTGACAAAAAAATTAAATAATCAACTAGTTTGTCAAACTTTTTCTGATCTGTCATACTTTAATTGGTCATAACTTCGCCAAAAATTATCAGAATTTCCTCAAACATGTTTTAAAAGATACCTTTTTGTATGCACACTAAGCTGATACCAAAACTTAAATTTTGAATTTTCATCACAAGTGTTGGGTTTTGCTGGAGCCGGTCACATATTGTACGTGGTTCTCAGCAAATTTTAAAGCATTTAATTTATTTTAAGGAAAAACATCATACTGTGTATTTTAGACATCGGCAACCCTGTGAAAAACGCCATTTTTATACAGCTGTTTTTGCACTTTGCTTAGACTGGCCAAGGTCCGACTTTGGGCTGTGATGCGTGGCGTGAAGCGCGCCCTCTGGACTGGTGGCCTGTCAAATCTTTTTCTTCTATCTCGGAAGACACATAAGAAAAGGGATTAGACAGGCCACCGGTCCAGAGGGAGCACTGCGCGTTGCAGACCAAACATGGGAGGTCAGACTTGAGCAAGTCTATGCCTTGGCGTGAGTTGAATTATTGGCGGACTGCCAATAATTTGAAATATTGACAGTAATATTCGATAACTAAATGTTGGTAAATTTTTCCATTAATGTCTCATTTGAAAGCGAATAACACTTATATTTACAGAAAAATATCAATTCAACAAACATTTTTATTTTTCGAGGTTCCACACCTAAAATGTACCCTGTATATACTTGTACATGCATATCATTCAGAACTGTTATTTCCCTTTGTACTTAAAGGCACAGGCTCGTCAGCAATGCGCGCCCGCCAAATGTGTGCCACGCAATACGCAGCTCCATAGCAAAGGCATGGAGCTGCGTGTTTCGAGCACGAATTTGGCGGGCGCGCATTGCTGACGAGCAGTATACATGATTGGTATCTCGAAAATCAGAAATGTTTACAGATTTCATATGCCTAACTTACACAATATAAACATGATGACCGTAGAAAACTTCCTCTGAAATGGTTTTGTCTGAAGGCTATAGTCTTTGAGAAATGAGTAAAACAATTATTTTTCGTCTCATGAGACTAAAAGTCAATTCGCCCTAAAACCATTTTGCCCCAAACCACTTCGCCCGAGTGCCATTTCGCCCCAAATCACTTCGTCCAAACACTACATCGCCCAAATGCCACTTCATGCACAGGTCGTGGTTCAGGGCGAAATGGTTCAGGGCGAAGTGGTTTTAGGGCGAAGTGGTTTTGGGGCGAAATGACTGCAAACTCTTTTTTGACCGTTTTCTCAAAAGTTAGACAAAGTACCACAGAGCTGGTTTTTGCTCAGGTTGGTTTTAATCATGCATATCTTCAATCACACAGGGGGATAAAAACTATTTGTAACAGTTTACCAATCATGTATACTATCTTTAACCTAGAATGTAAGTGTGGAGTACATGTATCCACATGTACTGTACAAACATCGAGAGGACCACTCACCCCGACGCGAAGGCCAAAGGTATCCAATACCCATGTTGACAAGAACCCAATCGGTATGGTTGCTATCATGTAGATCAAAGATAGCCAATTCACATGGTTGAAGTTGGTTTGGTAGTAATTAGCTGTCAGATCCGCAACGGGTGCAAAGGATATCCAACCCTGGGGATTCATCAAACAATCAATGGTTACGAAAATCACATGGACTTTGCAAAACACATTACAAGGTACATGGTACATGCATGTACATTTTTTAAATTTTTTTTATTCACCACATCCAACAGTGGAGGGACCGCCAATTACAGGAATGGGAGCAAGTGTGGTTGAGTGCCTTGCTCAAGGGCACAGGTGCCACAACCCGTAGCGGCCCGGAATCGAACCTACATTCTAGTACTAGCACAGGAACTTAAGTTCGACGCACTAGACTGCTCGGCCATAACACCCCACATGTATGACATTATGACATTAATATCTTTACGGTAGTGCATTTGTCCAGTATGCACTGATGCAGCTGAAGCATACCAGGGTTGTAGTCGAGTCCATCACAAGTCCAGAGCCGATAGAATCACAAGTCTGTGACAAGTCCCGCACAAGTCCGTCACAAGTCCAGTAATAAGAAGCAAAGGATGAACACACACAAAAGAATGCCGTCGTTGGAGTTCATTTGAATAGCTTCTGACTTTAATTAAGACCCAGGGACTTCGCATAATTGTTTACCCAAACTCGATTTGCTAAAAACCTGCTTGTATCTGAAAAACACCGGCATGTGCTTCCTAATGCAAGACACACTCTCACCAACCGGAATCTTAGGAACTCCAATCATCTTACTATGCCTCATATTAAAGGGACACACCGGCTTTGTTGGGCTCGAAATAGACCCATACATTATTCTGAAGCACTTTCCACAGTAAATTAGATATATATATCCTGAAAAAACGCCGTCAAATTTGGCCGTTTTTGAGCATTTTCCCAAAAATCAAGGTCAGGTGACTTTTCGGACTTAGATTCTGGTTCAGAAAAGTCACGTGGTCTTGTAAGTTAGTTGGATTTCAAGCCGTAGAAACCAGCGCCAAGTGCAAGTTGCTTTTGTCATTCGCGGTTGGTTTCTCTTCTTGTTGGAAAATAATACGAACACTATGTACATACCGTATTTTCCAATTTATACACAAATCTGCCAACAGATTTCATAAGAAGGGTTTCTGGGTGTTGATATGGACGAGAGAATATCTCAGATTTTCGTCTCTTCGCTTCTCGTTCGCGGCGATAAACAATATCCGAAGGAAAAAAAACCATAGGCCTATTGAGGGCGCTACAGACACCAAAACGTTGCGTTCAAGTTGCTTCCTCGAATCAGCGCTGACCTCAGGGATCATGCAAGGTGTGATGAGTCAGGGAAAATAAGGAATCGAGGTTAAACACGTGTCGACCCATATCGAACGCCACCTTTATTTACAAACACATGATACATAATACATCGCGACGGCTGGTAAACCGTATAGCCCAACATTTGTCTCTTTTGTCTCTTTTGTTTAATTACGTGACATTTTGATAATTTTTTGTCACAACGACCATCGAAAAATGATTGTCAAGGATGCTAGATTGCTACATTATGTAAACAGTAAGCCGGTGTGTCCCTTTAATACACAAAGGTATAAAAAGTCATCTGTCCCGTTTATAACTAGATTAATCAACTCTCAGTAGTTGTGGTTTTGGTTTTATGTCGTGATTTTCTGATTATTACATGCCTATATTTGTTTTGTTTTTTTGTGTGTGCCGTCATTGTTAATATGTACGCATGTCATCTTTATTCAAATTTTATTGATCATTTACCTGTGTATTTATTTTAGCATATATATAACTTTTATTGTAAGCCAAACATTTTTAGTCCTTGGACTTTTTCTTTGGTATCTATTTTTAATAATAAAACCAGAAATGATGAACAAATATTGATGATGACTTGTGGTGGACTTGTGAAGGCTTGTGAGGACTTGTAATAGACTTGTGAAGGACTCGACTACAACCCTACAGCATACTGTAATAAATTTCACAATGGTAGTAAGATGAATATGACAAATGATATTCAATCAAAATTTCAACAGCCATACGGAAAATGGGGGGCGTGCAAACAATTTAAGCTTGACATGATCCTTTAATTAATTGTAACAGAGACACTGCTTTTAAATTTGGTGCTGATATAAGTATAAGTACAGGTTTGGAATAAAAATGTTTAAAAAAACATTTAAAAATTAACAACATAAACGATAATTTTAAAAAATTACCAATTGTCAAATCAATTTTCTCTTAATCTTTATCAAGAGGTTAATTTTTCCAAATAACAGAGGGTTCCCCTCCCCTTCCATTGTGCCCAATTGTGTCTCAGAAATCCAGGAAATTTTAAAGGAATTCTTTTCAAGATTTTAGGGGTGGGTGTGTTGAGGTACAGGGGCAGCAGGGGGAGTCTCCCCCTGTCACATACAATGTACATGTATTGTGCTTTTCCACTAATTTTAGAAGATATAGTTGCTTTTAATGTAAACAATATGTTTCCTGTTATTAATGTTGCACTGTCCGTGTTTGGGTGAAAGGATTAAAACAATTATTTCACACAAACGAACGAATTTAAAAAGCATACGTGTCTCTGTAACGAAAAATATAAAAAAACTTAAATTTACCGAAGTCGAGAATTGGAGATACAAGCTTTTTTCTTGAAACAGGCTTCACATGTTGTACATGTGTGCGTTTGCTCATATGTACATAGTACGTGTACAATGTACATACACGTACACGCACATGTACATTTACGTCATAACCCTGTCTAATAAAAGACAGGGCCTGTCTTTTAATATTTCTTGATTTTAATCGACTGGCATTAGTACTCAAGGCATTTTGACGTTCTTGGTACCAAATGAAAGCTGATAAATTTTTCTATTCTAGAAAAATAGCAATTTAACTTTAAAAAATATTTTTGACGCTCAAATCGGCCTAAAATCGGACAGTGCAACTTTAATATCATTGGCTTACTGGCTGCAGGATATCAAGTTTAGAGGCCCCTACTGTCAAAATAAACCAGCATAAATCACGAACAAGACATAAAAAGCACTGGTGCCCAAAGATAAAGGAATCCTCAAAATCCTGACATATCTTTTTGCTACCGAGTTTCGTGTACATGTACCGCTTAAATTTTATGTATCTACAACTACAGCATATTTACTGGTATCTTTCTGAAATGTTACAATTCAGGCATAGTGCTCTTACACAAGGTTTCACCTCACTTTACAACTATTATACATGTATATTTCGCCTAAACATCGAGATACATAGGCAGGCGGTGCATTTGGCACTCTTCACACACTGGACCAACGGCTTTACATCCCTTCCGAAGGATGCAGTAATTGTGGTCGAGTGCCTTGCTCAAGGGCACAGGTACCATGGCCGGGTTTCAAACCCGCAACACCGAGTTTTCATCCAATTGTTGCAAGTCAACGACCCAAACCACTCGGCCACGGTTAATTTAAAGACAGATTACACGACCGGAAAACTTTTAAAAACAGGAACAACAGCATTACAAAACTAAAGAATAAGGTATTTTTTCCGTATACATTGAACAAAGATTTTAAAGAAATTACCTCCTGGAATCAACAGATAATCTAATTTTAAGATATACTTCCCACTTGCACTATTGTCGCAAATGTTGCTTTTCTGTAGAAAAATCAAATTTTCTCCTTCAAAAATTACATTCAGTTAGTGCACAAGATAACCACTCCCGCACAGCACAGCGCCCCCTGTTGTCGCGCTTAAGCACGGACCGCTCGCGCCGTAATTTTGTGCATTACTTTATGCAGTAATTTAATCATATATTTATCTCAGAAATGCAACATTTGCGAGTGGGAAGTACAAAAGGGAAGTACAAGTGGGAAGTATATCTTAAAATTGCATGTGTTGATTCCAGGAGGTAATTTCCCTTAAATCTTTGTTCAATGTATAAGGAAAAAATACCAAGAATAATGCTGAAAAACTGCCGCACAGATGCAGTTATACCGTACTTCAGAAAAATCCATGCATGGTTTTTGTGTTGCATGAAAAAAAAAAAAAATCATTTGCAAACAATTTTTTAAAAGCACCTTTAGTTGGCAATTTCTTCCACAAAGGTACCATTTTACACAGGAAAAAAATCATGTGGTGTTTGTTACTATTGCTATCAACACTTTTAGTCTGGTTTTTCTTGTCAACTCGTGAAGTAAAATCAGTGAGGAACAACTGCAGTACAATATTTCGAGACCACCATTTGGCTTCATAGCTCAAATGGTAGGGCGACTGTACGTTAGGCAGAAGGTCCACAGTTCGAATCCCAGTGGAGCCAAGGTGTTTTTCACTGCATCCAGATTTGCCAAACTCATGGGCATTTGTCCACATTTTTTCTATCGAGATAACATTTTTGGTAAAGTTATAAAACTTTTTTTGCTCTGCAAATAATGTACCGGGGCTTAAATGCAGTATACATGATTGGTAATCTCAAAAATCAGAAATATGTTCACAGATTTACGCCTAACTTACACAATATAAACATGATGACCGTAGAAAACTTCCCCCGAAATGGTTTTGTCTGAAGTGCTATATAGCTTTTGAGAAATGGGTAAAACAATTAGTTTTCGTCTCATGAGACGAAAATTCAATTTGCCCCCAAAACCATTTCGCCCGAGTGCCATTTCGCCTCAAATTACTTCGTCCAAACACTACATCGCCCAAATGCCACTTTGCCCCAAAACCACTTCGTGCACAGGCCGTGGTTCAGGACGAAGTGGTTTTGGGGCGAAATGACTGCAAACTCTTTTTTGACTGTTTTCTCAAAAGTTAGACAAAGTACGGAGCTGGTTTTTGCTCAGGTTGGTTTTAATCATGCATATCTTCAATCACACAGGGGAATAAAACTGTTTGTAACAGTTTACCAATCATGTATACTATCTTTAACAATGTGTACTTCGTCCAAGGAAATGTTGACTCCAAAATGTTAAGAAATCATTGCTTATTGGCCCCAGGCTACTTACAATAGCATTGGAGAAATTGAGCACGGCTAAAGTAGCCAGCATGTACCAGCGCCTCTTGTAGACTTTGTAGGCCTGTGATCGAGGTGGATTTGAAGAAGTTGTACTGTTGGAAGCATCACTGGTGGTAGACATGGTGCGTTTGTTGATGTTTATTGGTTGGGTCTCTTCGGCACGCTGGCTAAGAACGTTGGGTAATAAATCTTGTCTGTCCATGCCTGTATGCAGAACCAATGAAGAATAATGTCATACAACTATTTCATATGTGAATTCAATATTTGGCTATTTTTTTCGTATACATTGAAAAAAGATTAAATTACCTCCTGGAATCAACACATAATGTAATTTTAAGATATACTTCCCACTTGCACTTCCCACTTGTACTTCCCACTCGCAAATGTTGCATTTCTGAGATAAATATATGATTAAATTACTGCATAAAGTAATGCACAAAATTACGGCGCGAGCGGTCTGTGCTTAAGCGCGACAACAGGGGGTGCTGTGCTGTGCGGGAGTGGTTATCTTGTGCACTAACTGAATGTAATTTTTGAAGGAGAAAATTAGATTTTTCTACAGAAAAGCAACATTTGCGAAAAATCACGTTTTAAGTTAGTGCACAAGATAACCATTCACGCGCGCGCGCAGCGCCCTCTGTTGTCGCGCTTACGCACAGACCGCTCGCCGCGTCATTTTGTGCATTACTTTATGCAGTAATTTTATCATTTATTTATCTCAGAAATGCAACATTTGCGACGGAAGTGTCAGTGGGAAGTATATCTTAGAATTGAATAAGCTATCGATTCCAATATATAAATTTACCCAAATCCGTGTTCAATGTATATGAAAAAAATACCAATATTTGTGAAAGATTACCATGCACGGACACCAACTGGGACCCCATGCACTGGAAATAATTGAGAAGTTGATCACGGCTTCAGACCTTGTCTGCAAAACTTACGAGACAGGCTGAACAATTTCTAAGTGTTTCCTCACAAAATCTTTAAAAAATTCCCCACTCGAAATTTTGGGTTTTTCGTTCAAATCTGCACATTCCAATGCTAGATGAGTCATTTAAAAAAAAATAAAAAATGTGATCAACTTCTTAACTCTTACAACTTATTATAGGTTTAGTGCATGGGATCCCAGTGGGTGTCTATGCAGGGTAATCTTTCCATCTACCCTTCCATTGCATTGGACGAATAACACAACACTATAGTCGATTTCCACAGTAAGAGTTGAGAAATTGATCAGACATTTTTTTTCTTTAAAATGACACATCAAGCATCAAGTGCAGATTTGATGGAGAAACCCATATGTCCAAATTGTAAGAAAAATTTAAGATTTTGTGAGGAAACACTTTAATACATGTACCTATCTCATGTGTTTTGTACACAAGGTCTGCAACCATGATCAACTTTCTGTGTACAGCTCGCCCTCTGGACTGGTGGCCTGTCTAAACTAAAAAGACTTCAGAGACAAAAGAAAAGAGATTTGACAGGCCACTAGTCCAGAAGGCTTGCTGTACGCTGCGCATTACAGATCAAACATGGGAAGTCAGACTTGGGCAAGTCTAGGCAAGGCGCAAAAACGAGCATATAAAAATGGCATTTTTCACAATCACAGGGTTGCCCATGTCTAAAAATAAAATACAAAGTAGGCCTAGGCCTATAATGTTTTTTCATTAAAATAAAGTAGGCCTAAATGCTTTAAAAATTCGTTCGAAAAAAAAAAGAGAACCACGGACAATATTCTTTAAAACTTGTAAAACCATGCACCAAGTTCCCACTGGTCATGCTAGCACAACTAACATGGGTGGTCACTCCTCAGTCCTCACCATCTGACCATTATTAGCACGAATGCCTCTGACTCTGGCAGTCACACATGACGGCCAGAGCGGTTAACCACCCCCAGCAGCCAGACTTTTTTGGTCGCGTAGCATTGGGCGCTATGCGCCCAATGCGCCCAGAGGCCACTGCCACATTTTTTTAAACGGCGATGGAGGAACAGTATTTCTGGAACTTGCAGAATGATCGTCGCCCCTTGGCATGCTTGGCCAGATGGATGAAGATTTCTGAAAAAGGGAACGTGTTTTGGAAAAGGTACGAGTTCCTCTATGTGTAGATGCCCTAACTTTGGAAATCTCTGTCCCGAGTGAGAGGAAAGTCTCGATCAAAGTATGTAGTAAATTCGCTACAAAATGTCCGGCCGCTGGGCATGCTGGGGGCGGTTAACTGCTCTCTGGCCATCATGTGTGACTATGCAAGTGTATGCTATGGTCTCATCACTGTCGCTGACCTCGCTCAGCCATGTCAGCTCACTTTGTTTGTGCATGGAGGAAGGAATGGTTTGTGACAACTGAACTGCAACACATCCCAAAGCAGAATCTAGTAGACCTATACATTACACTCAAATCCAAAAATAATCCCTTACTCAACAGCATGCATTACGTACCTTCTTGACTTAGCGACAGATGTCACTATCACGTGAAACTATAATTTCCAGGCACTAGACGGTAGAAACAGCATTGTCAGATTTGTTAAATATTAATAGAAATCTGCGAAACACATATCTAGACTGGTTGCCGCTCCACATATTCCACATACAACGACTTAATTAAGGATCTGAAATTGTGTTTTTGATCAATGAAATCTGTGCTATGGACTTAGTCCATTAATTTACAATCATAAAAACCCTACTTGGAAGTTGTTTGGGGTGTTAAAATCAAGGTTTTTGATTTTTATGCTAATTAAATTTACATATGCATGAGCAAAGTGGTGATGTCACATTAGGAAAATGCAGGAAAATCTCATTCAACTGTGCACAAGAGTTTCCAAAATTTTCTCCAACTTGCTGAAACGTTTGTAACCCATGACAGTTTAGGTTTGTTTTACATGTTGCCTGTTGCAAACCATGAAATAACTAAGGCTGGAAACTGCAGCATTTTTCCACAATTCTAGTTTGAAGTCTTATGTTTTTTCTTTGCTTTTCTGCTGTGTTCCTAAAGTGACATTCCCGAAACAGCGCCCTCTTTCTGTGAGTTAATGTGAAGAAATTTTCAAAGTTGAAAAATGTCACTTTTTATTCATGGGGCATCAAAATGAACAGTAGTATTGTCTTTCTACACAAGTAATCCTTCCTACGCAGCAAAAACTGTGCATAAAGTTATTGAGCATTTCAGCCCTTTAAAATCAGTCTTGTCGAAAAAAAATTGGTACGGGTACCAGACTATCCCATATCTCACTGTAGCAAACCTGTTTAAGCTACCCGACTAAAGTGTCTCCTAGAGGCGGGGCTTGGGAGTCTAGAGGGTTGGGCCCCGGCCGCACTCCAAACTGAGCCGACCTGACATGACGTCATTTTCTTGTGGCGGTGGTTCTGAACTTTTATGCGTGTGACATTTGCATAATGGCTGGCACCCGAATTCTTCACTTTTAAATGGAGGTGCAGTTTAGAATTACAAGGTCACATACTATGCTATCGTTGCTATGTGGTGCACGCCATTGCCCAGCAATCCGATTATCTGGTTGCTTAATGTCATTCTCTCCTACAGTGAAGATGGTATTGATTGTGTAATCCACACCTGCAGCGTGCACCAAATGCACTGCACATCATATGCAGCACGATATGTGGCCGAGAGACTCCCCCTACCATTGTTCCCCCATTGTGTCTCAAACATCCAAGGAATTTAAAAGGAATTCCTTTCAGTTTTCAGGGGGTGTTGGTGCGTTAACAAAAGGGAAGAGTGTGTTGAGGTATAGGGGCGTTAGGGGGTAGTCCCTTTGCCACATATCGTCCTGGGTATACTGCACATTGCAACAAACATTTAGTCTGGTCAGGTGGATACTAAAGTGTGCATGTGAAGGGAAGTACATATATAAGTACACCTGATGCACTGTTCATGTAAAACGAGCAAAAGGCTAGTTCTAGTCGTTGGGCAGTCGGTTGAAGCAAATGGCCTGGGGCCAATTTCATGGCGCTGCTAAGCACAACAATTTGCTTGGAACAGGATTTCTTTGCCTTATAAAATGGATTACAAGCCAAAACTAGAGCTTATGTGCTTCACGAAGCACGAATATCAGCCTGAAATAGCTTTTATGAAAGGTTTTTATGACCTTTGAACACTGCAAAAGGTTGGGGAATTTTTTGACTGGAAATATTATCAAGATGCTGATCCATAGACCATATCGCAAATCAGTTTCCACCAGCAGAGGGCGTCCTTTGCAATGCACTATTAGATTAAAAATGGGTCAAATTTGACCAAATTTAATTACAATTGTCCTGCACTAGCGGGAATACAGCGTTTCCTTGATTACTGTACAGTCTATTGCAATTGTCCTGCACTACCGAAATAGCCAATACATCGTTTCCTTGAATACTATACAGTCTAACAATTGTCCTGCACTAGCGAAATGGCCAATACAGCGTTTCCTTGAATACTATACAGTCTAACAATTGTCCTGCACTAGCGAAATGGCCAATACATCGTTTCCTTGATTTACTGTACAGTCTAACAATTGTCCTGCACTAGCGAAATGGCCAATACAGCGTTTCCTTGATTTACTGTACAGTCTAACAATTGTCCTGCACTAGCGAAATGGCCAATACAGCGTTTCCTTGATTTACTGTACAGTCTAACAATTGTCCTGCACTAGCGAAATGGCCAATACAGCGTTTCCTTGATTACTGTACAGTCTATGGCCCCTTACTAAAATGACCCGTACTGACCATAGGTAGCCGATGGCCAAATTCTGTGAACAACCCATATGTAGCTTGGTCCAAAGATGTTACTGACCACATTTGACATTAATTGGGTCAAGACTGTGGAAGAAGAAGCATTTTATAATTTTGAAGAAAATGACCAGTAGTGACCAGTCGGTGACCATTGGCCTTACGTGGCGGTCACCCAAGATAGGACTCCGGTCAAGGAAGACTGTGTCCAAATCTGGTTGAAATCGACCACGGCGTTTGGCAGTTATTAGCAGATATGTGATGTCACGTGACCGTTTGCCCGAAGAAAGAAAGAATTTAGAAAGAAAGAAAGAAAGAAAGAAAGAAAGAAAGAAAGAATTTAGAAAGAATTTAGAAAGAAAGAAAGAAAGAAATCGGACGATCACAATATACCAGCGTGCTGCGCACGGCTGATATAAATATTCGCCAACTTGTGTTCTTCGCAAGAGTAGCAGAATACCTTTCGATACACATCACTTACAATTTTGGCTGGCAATCTATTTTTGAAAAATAAAGCAAACAAATCCGGTGCTAAGCAAATTGTTGTGCTCAGCAGCGCCATGAAATTGGCCCATGTGATTTTAGTGTAATCCCCAGCCACCCCAGAAATATTTTGACTTTTTGTTGGGCTGTTAGTTGCCTAAGTAATGGCTCCACGCTAAAATTGTTTTAAAAACTTGTCCGTGTGCTGTACTTTTGCAGTGGATGCTATATCTGATGGCTCAAAATTTAGAGCCAATAGACTGCCAACGTGAATACAAGTTAGAGCCAATTGATAGCTTTCTCATGACGTCATGTTGTGTGTCAAACAACGCCGCGCCACTGCGGAAGCAATGCGCGCGCGCGCCGCGTGTGTCCATAGCACGCGTAACGCTCTGTACGAAGGCTCCCATTGGTGAACTAAACCGCGCTACGCCCACTAGAGACACACGCAACGCGCACGCACATCACTTCCACAATTATTTGACTTACAAAATGGCGTATTCGCACGTGTTCGAATACTATCTATACATGGGCCTTTTTCCAAATCTCGACTTGGGTTCAGGCTCAGGCTCCGGCTCCAAGTGGTTTACATGGAGCCGCAGCCTGAGCCTGAGCCCAAGTCGAGATTTGGAAAAAAGGCCATAGTTTCGACCTGTCAATCAAGCCGAACCCGCTGACCAATCACAAGAGCTAACCACAAGACAGCGCCCACATAGGTCAAAGTACATTGCCTCACAAACGACATCACGTGATTTTCTGCCCATAAAGTTTGTACAGTGTTGTATGCCACGATCCGTGTGAATTTTTGGTTTCAAGGCCGGGCGATTCGCTGTTCAAAGAAAGCACGTATTTCATGGTATGACATCCCTGTATTATTGGCCATTTACTCAGTGTGTTCTAGATAGGCCTAACCGTCAACCCTGAAACATGAATACTTTCTCCAATGAATCTGTGCTTTCCGTTGAAAGTCCCATCGGTTTGTGCATGCAGTGTGTGTGGAGATTTTGACGATAGCGTGTGAGGCATAGCAACAGTATATCCAAGGGGGCGGGGTTAATGCATAGTTCCGACCTGTCAATCAACCGAACCCGCCGACCAATCACAACAGAGCTAGCAGATGTCACCCACATAGGTCAAAGTGCACCGTACGCTCACAACAACATGATCACGCGATATGTTCTGCCGGCCCCATATAATTTGTACAGTGTTGTATGCGACGATCTGGGTGAATTTTTGGCTTCAAGGCCGGTCGTTTCGTTGTTCAAAGGTACGAAAGCTACACTACTCAAAATAATTAAAGGAACAAGAGAACATAATGTTTTTGTCATGGTCTATATGGGCTACCGTTAGAACAAGAGGCATTAAAGTTATGTGAAAATCATTCAGGTGTTGTCAATTGATTCTCAAACAATACTCAACAATGTTGGTGAAATCATAGGTGTCTTCCAACACGTGGACACGGGGGTGTCAACAAGCGTGTTCTTTTACCCTGTATAAGGTGTTGGTATTGGTACACTTGTCATCACTAGTTGTTATCACTTCTTGCAACAAAATTCTTTCAATTCTGTTGTTTGTTGTCTGTCTGCTGGGACTGAGTACTGGTGTTCGCCGTCAGTTAACTGAAGCTGAGGTTGCTAGAGCTGTCCAGCTCCTTGAATTTGGCAATACACAGCGTGCGGTGGCTGTACATTTTGATGTGTCCGTAAGTGTCATCAACCGGTTGTGGAGACGTTTTCAGGAAGATGGTCTGTACACCAGGAGGCCAGGACGGACAAGGTCGCAGACGTGTGACTACCCCTCCCCAGGACCGATACCTGAGGATCCTGGCACGTCGAAATCGACGATCTACTGCAAGATCCTTAGCCACAAGCTTCCACAGGGCAACTGATGTCCGTGTTTCCAATCAAACAGTCAGGAATCGTCTGCATGAAGATGGTATGAGAGCCAGACGACCAGCCACATGCCCCATTTTGTCCGTAGTACACCGCAGAGCCCGGCTGGACTTTGCTAGAAACCATCAATTTTGGCAGATGGACCAGTGGGCACCAGTACTGTTCTCAAATGAAAGCAGGTTCACTGTTTCAACCAATGATAGACGTGTAAGGGTTTGGAGACGGTCGGGGGAACGATATTTCAACTGCAACATTGTCGAATTTGACCACTTTGGAGGTGGATCAGTTATGGTGTGGGCGAGTATCTCCCTGGAGGGGCGTACGGACCTCGTCGTGGTACCTGGTGGTGCACTAACAGGTTTGAGGTATCGAGATGAGATACTGGAACATGTTGTGAGGCCATATGCTGCTGCCGTAGGTGAAAATTTCATCCTGGTGCAAGATAACGCTCGTGCACACACTGCACGAGTGTCCATGAACTTTCTTGAGAATGAGGGAATCAGCACGATGCCCTGGCCGGCAAGATCTCCTGACCTAAACCCTATAGAGCATGCATGGGACATGCTTGGCAGACGTGTTGCAGGTCGAGAACATGCTCCAGACTCTGTACAGACACTCAGAGAGGCCTTGGTTGAAGAGTGTGAGAACATTCCTCAAGACTCCATAAGACAGTTAATTTTAAGCATGCCTCGACGCTGTCAGGAGTGCATACAAGCAGGTGGAGGTCATACCAGTTACTAGACAATGATTAATTAACGTTTACTTTGCCAAAACGTGGACAATGTACGGATAGTCATGATAACCTGCCAGATGATGATGTCCATATTTTTGTTCATTCATGTTTTAGTCATGTTAACAGGCTACCACATTAATAAATTTCGCCATACATTGTTGAGTATTGTTTGAGAATCAATTGACAACACCTGAATGATTTTCACATAACTTTAATGCCTCTTGTTCTAACGGTAGCCCATATAGACCATGACAAAAACATTATGTTCTCTTGTTCCTTTAATTATTTTGAGTAGTGTATATTTCGTGATGATATGATATCCCTGTATTACTGGCCCTTTACTCAGTGTGTTCTAAGATAACTGTTGACCCTGAAACATGAATACCTTTGAGTTTTCTTCAATGAATCTGTGCTTTCCGTTGAAAGTCCCATTGCTTTGTGCGTTGTGTGTCGCCATTTTTGACGATAGCGTGTGAAACATAGCAACAATGTCCAAGGGGGCGGGGTTAACTGGGCAAAATCGGAACTATGCATAGACTGCCAAAGTGAATACATCATCTTTTGTTAGTTGCCCAGGCAATGGCTCTACACTAAAAATCACTAAACCGTGTCCCTGTGCTTTTGCAATGGTACTTTTCCCCGACGGCCATAATGTGTAGAACTAATTACCTTGGTACACATCACAGTAAGCCCCGCCCACAATCCTTATATTTTTTTGAGATCACCCAAAAGACCACGTGGATCACCATTGTCCGTCAAAATGATTGGTTGGTGAAAATTGCGGGGGCGGGGCTTAAACACCAGTTTCAACAACACATACAAGTATCATTATTTCAAAGGGAAGTATCCAAGACGTTTTATTACACATGAAGATCTTTAGATTAAAGAAATCATTTAGCAATTTGATATGAAAGTCGATTCTGTTTAAGGAAATCATTTCATAATTTGATTTAAGACAGATTACACGATTGGAAAACTTCTAAAAACAGGAACAACAGCATCACATAACTAAAGAATAATGTTGATAAACTGCCTTGGAGATATTTCAGCCACATAGGTGCTTCAGAAAACATTATAAATTCATGCATGGTTTTTGTGTTGAATGAAGGGTTAAAAAAATCGTTTCAAATGATGTTTTTTTAAAGCTACCTTCAGTTTGCAATTTATCCCACAAAGGTACCATTTTACACGTGGTGTTTGTTACCCTTGCCATCAACACTTTTAGCTAGTCGGATTTTTCTTGTCAACTCGTGAAATAAAAGTTTGGGAACTGCAAATATTAACTAAACATAGCATGACGGCTGTGCACTATCAAAATATCTCTTTTGTTTTACTGTAAAACCGCCTTTATTCCATGACACACAAATTCCAACAAACGTCCAGGTTAGAAAAACAGTGGACATTATGTACTCTTTTTGAGCATATTTTTCCTTAAAAAAAGGTTTGGAAACTCAAGTTTGACCGACAATATCTCTCTTGTTACCCAGTCATTTTTCTTGAATTTGGTATCATTAGAAAGCCCTGTTATTCTTCTTTACAACGATGAGTCATCTATTACGATTAAGCAATTGTGGGATGTGAAGCACAGCTGAATACAGGGGTGGGTGTAAAGTGAAATGTCACAAAATTCACTGCTATTGTCATACAGAGCATAATTTCCATTTTGCTTGGGGGATGGGAATGTGTCAATGCACTTTTTGACAATAGCAATGCATTTTGTGACATTTTACTTTACACCCACCCCCTATTCAGCTGTGCTGCTTAATCGTAACAAATAACACATCATTGTAAAGAGGAATAACAGGGCTTTCTAATGATACCAAGGAAAATGACCTGGTTACAAGAGAAAATTCATCAGTCAAACTTGAGTTTCCGAACATGTGTATACCCATGTGTACATGTAGTACCTTTAAGTTACGAAAAGGCAAAGCTGATAAATTTCCTGTTTGTGCCCAATAGTCCCCAATGCATTATCACCATTAGTTACATTCCTTTTAATTAATGCACATTTTCGTGTACATGCAGTTTTATTACAAATTAATAAAGGGGCGTAAACACTATCGCGGAAAAATCACACTGCGCTCACCGCATTGCATGAGGTCCCAATCGCCGATCTTTCCAAAATGGAAAATTCAACCCTGGTAACTCGGGGCTTCTCATTGACTGCGCGTTGGAAAGGTTGGAGCACCGCGGTCAAAGTTCAACAAATTGGAACTTTGATCCAGCTCAAAACGTCTAGCGCGTCACGACAGGCCGCGCACAAGCGGCAAACCACATCTTGTACAAACCAATGGAACATGCACGCGCAAAGCCATTTTTCCGCGATAGTGTCAATGCCCCTTAACTGTTTCTTGGCCATTTCAGAGTGGTTCATGTTTTCTGACATTTCTTGATAGAAAATTATTTTAAAATACTGATTTTAAAACTTAGACTAGTCAAATTACTTGTCAGAAAACCCTAATACCATGCTGTGTGTTCCAGTCTTGCTGTTGATTCATTTCTCAACATTTGAGAAGAAAATGTGGTGTAATGGATAGAGCACGACTCCTAATTGAATATAGCGGGTTCGAGTCCCATTGCAACCAATGTCTAGTGCCTTTGGGCAAGGCACTTTGCCTCAATTGCCTCTCTCCACCCAGGTGTATAAATGGGTACCACCATCATGCTGGGAAGGTAAACAGACTCGCTGTGTGGGAGGAGTGGTGAACCCCCCACAGCAAACTCAAAAGAGCAGTCTCCCAGGCATGACCTTTACAAGTTAAGTCTTTCCACAGTAAAGGGGGAATTTTGGCAACACAGACCATATTTTCCCAAAAATACCTTTGTCTGGTCTCAAAATAAAAGAAATAAGTTTCAGTTGTTCTGAAGAAATAACTTAGGCCCAAAAAGGGTTACAAATAGCGTGACAACATGCCTTTCTAAAAACCCCGTGTACAAATTTTCAATATTTGCTCTTAACTGGGACAGCCTAAAATGTAACATGAGTGTCCGTCCCGGTTTTGAACGGTTGCGCAACTTTTGAAAATGGCATAAGCCCCTATAGGCTTGCATGTAATTATCACAGGAATGTTGCGCAGCATATGCAATAAAAAGTTGCCCAAATGGGCTTACGCAATGCGTAAGGTTTTGTGAAATCGGCTGCAGAAGTGTACAACTTATTATTTGCTCATTTCAGATGAAAAACACACCAAGACACCTACATGCATAGATTGTGCATATATATATGCTTTATACACTTATACAATAGTTGTTTATTAAAAGTATTCTATTGTCTTATGCATTGTCAACATCAGTCGCCATCTTGGATTCAACGTATTCCACCGCTTTCCGTTTGACTTCGGCCACTTCTCGTTCGGAGCCACATTTCTTCTCAAAATCCAAGTAGCGTTTGAAGAAGAACTTCATCTTCTTGGCCGAGAGTTTCAGGTGAATGACCCGCTCAAATAAGTGTCTTGAGGTGGGGGAAATAAAAAAGTGAAGTTAACAAAATCTTCAGTCATCAGATAGACTACTGAAGTGTAATGTCAATTATCAGGGTAACTGCGTCTAAACATTCGCTAGTAATCTGAAACGTCCATTGCTAAAGTGCAGGGAAACAGTTCACTGGTTTTAGTATAGACGCAGTAACTTTGGCGACACACATTTTTACTTTTAGTAGTCTATTGGTAAGGGCTCTTGCATTTTTAAAGGAGCGTGTTCAGATCACACTTTTGAGCCCCTCATTTTTCCCATGGTTGTTAAGATTTTTATACCATATCATTGTCATATTTTTCTCATTACCATTCTGAAATTTTACGCTCTAATTCTGTATATTTTTAAGGATATCATAAAAAAAAACACTGAGGTTTTGTAAACTAAATTATCCTGTTCCATAAAACAGTGCAGTGATTACACCAACCATTTTGCTTCCACATCCAATTGGAGATTGCAATTTTCCGTTTTCCTCTCGTGGATAGTATTTTGGGGATGTACTTTATATGGTTTTTAGGTTATAACAAAATTCCATTTTCTGGAAAAATCTGAACACGCTACTTTAAATATCAGCCAGAAAACAACAGATTTTTTGTTTACCATTGTAGTTTTGTTCAATGAAAATATCAGTCAGCAAATAACCCTTTTGAGTGTTTCACGTGAATAAGGATGGATATACTGATGTACTTCCTCTTACCGTGCACACAATACTATCCAGATGACCAGACTAAATTTTTGTTGCCGTGTAATGTGACCCAGTGCAAGTGGCAGGCGTGAAGTACAGGTTTCGCAATGTCCTAAAATTTTAATCAACCATTTTATTAAAAAATTTCAAAAATCTGCTTGTAAGAGGGGGTTTTTATACCTGATGGCCTGTACATCCGCTTGCTTGATCATCATGTCCAGGTAGACCGACCATATATCAATACGCTTTGGGTAGTTGCTGAGAACACTCTCAAACATTGTTTTGCCACGTTCTGCCTCTCCAAACTTGAACTCCATCTGGGAAAACTTGACAATGACGTCAACGTCTGAAATAAACAAGGGACAAAAAGTAAATTCACCTGCACAGGGCAGTACTTGCTACATACATCTTGTAAGAACTCTGCACTTCAAACCGAGGACTTTGAAGGGTTAACACAAACAAGTTTATGATACAAGTTTATGATACAAATGTGGACAAATGTCCATATGAGTTTGGGAAATCTAGAAGCAGTGAAAAGCAACTTGGCTCCACCGGGATTCGAACCGCAGACCTTCTGCTTTACGTGTAGACGCCCTACCAATTGAGCTACACGTACACTGTATGAAGCCAACTGGTGGTCTCGAATCACGGTAGTGCATGTGGGCCTCACTGATTGGGATTGGCTATAACATGAGCATAGCAAGCCCTACAGAAAGATAAACCACTCCTCCCAGAGATCACTTAAAGGCCCAGTGTATCATTTGCAATGACCTCAAAAAGTAATCGACGAGTTTACAGGGGAAAAGTTCTGAAAGTAAAGATTGAATTAATAGCAACTACCCAATGAAAGGTTTCCGCTCAAAATGATATAATTTCACCAGAAAATAATCCGTAAAGATAAAATTATTTAGATCGTTTGCAAACGATTTACTTATTTTTGGTTCGCATCTACGCGGTCCAAAATGCATGGGCGCTGTGTACTGCGTGTGCGTGTTCCAACGCAATGCATTTTTATGGATCGCGCGCACACACAGTATATGATGTGCGCCACAGAGTGCATGACGCAAGCCACATAGTACCCGATCAACTGAGAACGAATATTTGAAACACCCCGCCAAGACCAGGAAAACGCAAATGGATTTTCATGGGTTTTTTTAAACGTGGTACATTTGACAAAGCTGAAATTTCTTCGGATGAGTTTGTTGATGTCTTTCTTTTGATTTATAATGGTTTTATTCGCAGAATCGCTCAAAAACAGATCATCTACAGGGCCTTTAAGAAACGCCTCAAATGAAGCGTGTAATAACTGATAGTTATTACTGAGTCACACGGCATAAATTTGAATTCTCATGTTATTTTAAAACGCCTCACGTACGTTCTTTAGGAGTCAAGCTCTTAAAGCTCCGCTGCATTAGGCTGTGCGCTGCATCGTGTCGACCGTTCTTCATCAGGAAGTATCCGTAACTGATCCAGACCTCCTTGTTCAAGTTGAAACGCTTCACCATGGTATTATACAGCTGCTCTGCCGGCTGAAATACAAACAGAATGCGTATACTGAATAGACACTCAAGTCCCTAGCCTTGTATGAAGAGTAGACAGTGCTAGAATAATAAAGATGGACCTTGTTTGGATGATGATTTCACAGAGATTTCCAAATTTGAACACATGGGATGAGAGAGAAATCCATATGGGCCTCATCAAAATTTGAACCCAAGACCTCTGATTCTCCGGGAAGAGTTTCTACAAGCTGAGCTATGAGGCACAGTGGTATACTCCCTCAGATTTTTCCACAAACCCAATTTTTATATCAATGTTGCGTGGATACACATCTGAGCAAATTTATGATTAGAATATTTGGTATAGTGCCTAATCACCAGGGAGCACTTGTGGTCTAGTGGGTATGAAGCAGGACTCCCAATCAGAGGTTGGGGGTTCGTGCCCCACTTCGACCAACGTGTCTGTGTCCCTGGGCAAGGCACTTAATCCCAGTTGCCTCGTCAACCCAAGCGATATATGGGAAGCTGTTATGGGGAATGCCACAATCTAACTGCTGATAGGTTTGTGCGCCTTGGCCGGGTTGCCACCTAGTTGTAGCGAAATGTTTCTGGTGATTTCCTGATGGCAGCGGTAATAATGGCAACAGCCGCCTCGGAATATGTCTACATAGATAGATGGCGCTTTACAAATGCTTGTATTATTATTATTATTAAATGAAACAACCAAACTTGGGATGCGAGAAAAATCACATGGGCCTTATGGGGATTCGAACCTGATACCTAGGACTCTGCAGACGGATGCTCTACCAGCTGAGCTATGACACACAGTGGTATACTCCCTCAGGTTTCCCCCAGACCTCTGACACACCGGGCAGATGATCTACCAGCCGAGCTATGAGGTACAGTGGTATACTCCCTCAGGTTTCCCCCAGACCTCTGACACACCAGGCAGATGCTCTACCAGCTGAGCTATGACACACAGTTGTATACTCCCTCAGGTTTTCCCCCAAGACCTCGGACTCTCCAGGCAGATGCTCTACCAGCTGAGCTATGACACACAGTTGTATACTCCCTCAGGTTTTCCCCCAAGACCTCTGACTCTCCAGGCAGATGCTCTACCAGCTGAGCTATGAAGCACAGTGGTATACTCTCTCAGGTTTCCCCCCGAGACCTCTGACACACCATGCAGATGCTCTACCAGCTGAGCTATGAAGCACAGTGGTATACTCCCTCAGGTTTTCCCCCAAGACATCGGACTCTCCAGGCAGATGCTCTACCAGCTGAGCTATGAGGCACAGTGGTATACTCCCTCATGTTTCCCCCGAGACCTCTGACACACCAGGCAGATGCTTCACCAGCTGAGCTATGAAGCACAGTGGTATACTTCCTCAGACATCAAGTATGTTACAAAGTTATGAAAAAAGTAGACAATGCACCAGTGCTTTGCTTACCTCATGTTTACCAGTACGTGAGTAGATATTGACAAGATTCTGGAAGACCTTCAGTGGTTCGCAGTGTTGCAGCGCCCTCTCAAAAACTTTGAGTAGGGATTCCTCTGAGCCGTACAGGTTCTCCAAGTTCAGCAGCGCCACCCAGACGTTTAACTTCTCCTGCTCCTCTCTATGGAACAAGAAAAGAGCAAATAATGACCATTTAGAAATACAAAAAAAATATACTTGAAACAGACTGATCACTGCTACTTAATCTAAAATGCAATCCTTAAAGACCCTATGTATCATTTGCAAGATAAAACAGATTTTACAGATTCGTGGAATAAGAGTGTAACATATCTAAGGAAGAATGTTGGTAAACTAGCCTGAAGAAATTTTAGCTACTTAGATGCATCAATGCTTCAGAAAACCTTGAAAATATATATGTGACCCGCTCTGCAAAAAAGGGTCTTAAGTCGCGCTGGCTAGTATTCTTTTTGCAACCATCAAAAGAAATCTGTGGCATTTCTACGCTCATTAAAATACCTAAACACAAAAGAAATTCCAGGCGTAATGCAGACATTCCAGGGGGAACACAGATACTAGACATTCCAGGCGGTATCTGGGCACCGCCAGGAATTTCCATTGTGTTTTGGTATAATATTGAGCATGGATTTGCCGCGGATTTCTTTTGATGGTCGCAAAAAGAAAACTAGCCAGCGCGACTTAAGACCCTTTTTTGCAGAGCGGATCACATATATGAATTTTGTGTACAAGTGAATGGTAAAAAACCTTTTTAGAAACCCACCTTCAGTTGTCAAGTTCCAACACTTTGAGTAAGGTTTTTCTTGTCAACTCATGAAAAATCAAAATTGGGTCATTGCAAATGATACAGTGGGCACTTTAGGCACTTTACCTGAAACTGATGTTCTTGAGTGCTCTCTCGGCAACAGCTCTAGCCTTGTCTATCTCCGATGACGTCAGGTGAAACGCCATGTAGCGAACCCAAACTAAGGATGAATCGGGGGAGCTTAGGACAAGACGATCAAAATCATCAGCTGTCTCGGGGAGTCTGTCTGTGTCCATGAGTTCATGCTCCGTCTGCAATGAGGACATTGTGTGAAATGTTAATCAGAGACGGTGAAACAAAGAATTCCGTTTACTGGTCGCCACTTTTTCTCCTTATAATGACTCAATAAGCACCAAACCGTGTTTATATTTGTTATGATTAAGCAATTGGGGGATGTGCAGCACAGCTGAATACGGGCCGGGTGTAAAGTGAAATGTCACAAAATGCATTGCTATTGTCAAAAAGTGCATTGACACATTCCCATCCTCCAAGCAAAAGGGGAATGCACTGCATGACAATAGCAGTGAATTTTGTTACATTTCACTTTCCACCCACCCCTGTATTCCGCTATACTGCACATCCCCCAATTGCTTAATCATAACAAATGACACATCACTGTAAAGAGGAATAACAGGGCTTTCCAATGATACCAAATTCAAGGGAAATGATTTAGTAACAAGAGAGAAATTGTCAGTCAAACTTGACTTTCCGAACTTGTTTTGAGGAGTTTAGTTCTGGGCCATGTGTTCATCTCTAGGTCATCTTTACCTTGTACAGTAACGCTTCTTCTGCCTTTTCCTCAGCTTCCTTCTCCTTTTTGCTCTTTTTACGAGGAGGCTGAAAGAAAAATAAAGTTGGAAATACAGCAATGCTAACTAAATACGAGGGCATACATAAGGGGGACTGCCAAAATCTGGTCACAGTTCAGTGCCCTACATATAAAGGTTCTGGGGCGGTATTCACAAAACTCAATCCAAGCAGGGTACTTAAGTCTGTCTTAAATCTAAGCACCCCGCTAAGATAAGTGGGGCACCCAACTTTGTATTCACACCTTAGTGGTGTACTTAATCAATCAGTGCACGCTTAACTCTGTCACGTCATAATGTCTCTGCAATCAAAGCAGCGCAGACCACGCGCGGACGTTTGAAAAACATTCGATTACTACGCGCGTGCATCATACGTGCACACATACGCGTGCGCGTACCACAAGTAGACGACGTACGTTGTGCTTGTGCTATGTGGTAGTCACGTCAATGGTCAGTGGCGAACAAAGACGGAAAACGAAGGCTTTTTAAGGTCAGTAAGAATATAAATTGAAATCTGTTGTAATCTCCCAATGTCTAAATTGTTTAGGCGTTCTCTAATTAATCATATAGCTGTTTTTCGATAACACACTGGGCAGAAAAACACTGCAATGGCAGACGGTTGACCCAGCGTTAAATGCACTTAAGACAGGTCAGACCACACTTAAGTCTCAAAAATAAGCGGGCCACTAAAAGAAAACGCGCTGTGAATACCACTTAACCTTATGATTAAGTCTAGAATTTAAGCGGGGCGCTTAAATTTAACGACTTAAGTCGTTTTGTGAATACCGTCCCTGGAGTGTAGCAAAGACAAAATTTAAGACCAGGGGTTGATTTCACTAAGTGCCACGATGCTTCGTAACTCGAGTTGTAATGGATAACCCATCGTAACATCTATAAACGATTTAAAGAAACTTGCGATGAGTTTAACGATGCATATCTGTCATGGCAATGCACCATTAACTACAATGAGGCAATGGGTCATCGTAGCGTACATTTTGACCAATGATGGTTGTGGTTTTTGCAGTTTTTGGAAGTTGAGACGAACTCTGGCTACCCCGAAATCCGATTTTTGCTTTTGATGGATTCTATTCTAGTCTTGTCAAAAAAATGCAAATGTCCGTATACTATACTAACAAATTAGATGCATCGCGCTTACAATGGGTTTGGTGAAATCCACCGCAGCACTCATCATAGCTACGATCCATCACAGCATTATAATCCATTGGAACTTTTTCAGGGGGATTGGGTGCATCCGCACCCCCCGCACCCCCCAGCCTACGCCCCTGTTATGGGTGCCCTTGTAAAAAGTGTGCACACACACATTCATAGAAATGATTCCTCAATTATCGTTTTCTTATAAAAAAAGATATCTCGAAAAGAATCATTGCATCGGACAGTTGGAACCACTTCTATCTTTCATTTGAGTGAGGTTTTTTTTTTTCAGGTCGAATATTTGATTAAAATTTTTAAACATTACAGTGTTCTCCACGGGTTTTTTATTTGCTAGGGCGGCACGCCCCCGCGAAGCCCCGGCCCCTATTTTTCTGTTACCTGGAATTAGTTTTATCCTTATATTATTCTATTGAACGCGGGATGCACATCAAGAAGGGATAATAAAGGACAGGTTTCTGTCGTCACAGATCCAAATTTAGATCACAAACTGTGTCACTATTAGTTTTTTCCTCAACGTTTTTTGTTTTTTTAAAAGTTTTCCCACCACTTACACGTTCACTTCCACCTCCAAAATTTCCTTTTTAAATTCATGACGATGTCTCTTCCGGCCGGTTGAACAAAAAAGGATTTAAAAAACCGCAAACGCATTCACCTTCTTTTATGTCTTTTTGTTTTGATCGGTACTGAGTGGGGCACCTGTACTCCCTACGCAAAAAGCCGTACTAACAACGCGTAAACAAAGTACCCGACTATGTTAGACATATTTAGTCAACAGAGGGCGACATCAGTTCGTTTTCCTTGGGAGCGGCCCGTGCGCGCGGTACATGTACATACATGATGTAAATACATAAAAGGTATCGTAAACATTTTTGCAGTGCAGCATTTTTTTTTGCTAGGGCAGTCCTGAATTTGCTCGGGCGGTCAAGATTTTGCGTGGGCGGCACAAAAATTAGGTAGGGCGGCCCGACCTAGCAAAACCTCTCGTGGAGAACCCTGATTACAAATCCTGCATACGGGCTTTAAAACTGACCTCTTTCTGAGCCTTGTCTTTATTTTCTTCTTCCTCATCACTACTGCTATTGTCATCCTGGTTGCCTAGCAACGTCATCTTACTAGTCTTGCCTCCAGTCTTAAGATCAGTGTCCCAGCTGAACCCTGACTCAACCTGAAGCCGAGCCACTGGCTGGTTCTCATTCGTCTTTTGCACGACCTGTGAAGTTGTGAAAAAGAGATGTCAATTAAAGGCACAGGCTCGTCAGCAATGCGCGCGCGACAAATTCGTGCCTCGAAATACGCAGCTCCATGCCTTTGCTATGGAGCTGCGTATTTTGTGGCACGAATTTGGCGCGTGCGCATTGCTGACGAGCCTGTGCCTTTAAAGAGCAAATATAATTATGTTTTCTTCTCTATTAACTGAGAGTACTAGTTGAACAGGGTAGTAAACTAGCCTGCAAAAATTTCAGCTATGTAGCTACAGCAATGCTTCAGAAAACCTTTAAAATCCACGCATGATATTGCATTAAAGATAGTATACATGATTGGTAAACTGTTACTAATAGTTTTATCCCCCTGTGTGATTAAAGATATGCATGATTAAAACCAACCTGAGCAAAAACCAGCTCCGTACGTCGGCTAACTTTTGAAAAAACAGTAAAAAAAGGGTTTGCAGTCATTTCGCCCCAAAACCACTTCGCCCTGAACCATTTCACTCTGAACCACGGCCTGTGCACGAAGTGGTTTTGGGGCGAAGTAGCATTTGGGCGAGGTAGTGTTTGGACAAAGTGATTTGGGGAGAAATGGCACTTAGGCGAATTGGTTTTGGGGCGAAATGGCACTTGGGTGAAATGGTTTTGGGGCAAATTGAATTTTCGTCTCATGAGAGGAAAAATAATTGTTTTACTCATTTCTCAAAGACTATAGCACTTCAGACAAAACCATTTCATGGGAAGTTTTCTGCGGTCATCATGTTTATATTGTGTAAGTTAGGCGTAAATCTGTGAACATTTCTGATTCTTCAAGATACCAATCATGTATAGTGCCTTTAAATGTAAAGGGTAGTGGGCACCACTACTCGGGCACCAAAACGAAACTGGAAAGAAAATGTTTTCATGCTCAGAAAATCGTTCCTCATTCTTCAATATTGAAGCCAATATGAAGAGAATATGGATGAGGGAAAATGTGTAACATCACAGCATGAAAACAGTTTTCTGCAGAAATGTTTATAAATGTCTTGCGCTACAAATAATGTCACATAAAACCGGGTGAAATGGTACTCGGGCGAAGTGGTTTGAGGGCGAAATGGCACTTGGGCGAAATGGTTTTGGGGCGAATGGAATTTTCGTCTCATGAGACGAAAACTAATTGTTTTACTCATTTCTCAAAGACTATAGCATTTCAGACAAAACCATTTCATGGGAAGTTTTTTACGGTCATGTTTATGAAGTGTAAGTTAGGCGTAAATCTGTGAACATTTTCTTAGCAAGGATAGTCCTTTGGGGAGGTAATTTATGCGATTGTTAGGTTCGAATGAAATCGATTTTCTGGAAAAATCTGAACGCGCTCCTTTAACTCTGAATTATGAGTGAGTGATGTTACCTCTACTTCCATGTCGCTCAGTGTTTCTGGCTCTTCGAGTCCACTGTCAGAATCGTTATCTTGAGAATCTAATCGTCTTCTCTTCCTTCTGGGCTTCTCTGTAAAGGGAAAACAGGCATGTGATGCCATTTTTTCTGATCACCAAGTTGAACACTCTTAGGCTGCGTTCGGGCGTGCAGTTCTCGTTACTCGGGAGTAATGCGTGCGCATTGCACTCGGGTCACATTACGCGAACGGCAAGTCCGCAAGAGCGAATGGCCATCAGTCAAGATGGCCGTCTCTTGCCATGCCTACACAAAAAACGCTGTTTTACTGCTCACAAGAAACTGAAGAAAATACAGACCGTAAGTCGTGAGAACCTTTGATGCCGTCTGAAACAAACCTTAGTGAGTTGTTGTTTCAGTTATCGAGTTGACACGGTGAGCAAATTCACCAAAATTCCCACCTATATTTCACCATCTTTGTACAAATCACATATGATACTTGTAAGGAGTAAGGTGCAAGACAGACCAGTCTACCCAGACTTCCGTAGTACGTCAGACGCCATTTTAGTAAGCAAACTAGATGTGCCTCATGTTTGTTTAACACGTCTCTCTTGGATGCTGCTGTAACTATTCACCACAACACAGATTAACACCACAAGAGGCATGTCAAACAGACACGAGATGGGTCTAGTTTGCCTACTAAAATGGCGCCTTGACGTATTACACTTATTGAATTGAGTGGTCTATCTTGAATTGAGTGGTATACTTACTCGATACCCTGCGTTTCTTGGGGACCGGATCCTCTAAACCAGTATCAGCACTTGATGAGGACAATTCAATCTTGCCAGACGCTTTATCAATACTGCAAGACAAATAGTGCAGCGGATAAGTCCCTAATATTTGACGAATTGTGCATTTTGTGACTAAAGCATGAAACATTCAGAGCGAGGTGTGCATACCTTGAGGATCAATGTTTGACGTGGAGGCATTTTGGATCTGACCTCAGTTGGCCTGGAGGTCATTGACCTTTGACCTTACCATATATTACAGCAGTATTTGTACCCGTTTGCACAGCTATAGACCGTATCGAATAGCCGCCATTTCGTGGGGCACCTTTTGTTACTTAAACCGTTCAACAATGGAAGCACAATATGTGCAACCATGCATGTCCTCAAGGAACAAAGAAACTGCCCCACGAAATGGAGGCTATTCGATACGATGAAACATGGAAAATGCTAATTGGGTCATTCCACGAAGTTGGGGCACAAAGTGTGATTTTGCTTCACTTCCACAAAAGTCGTCATTTATATAATAATGTTGAACGATATGGTTAGTTTGCCTGTTTTGTAATAATACATAGTTCCGACCTGTCAATCAACCGAACCCGCCGACCAATCACAACAGAGCTAGCATATGTCACCCACATAGGTCAAAGTGCACTGTACGCTCACAACAACATGATCACGCGATATGTTCTGCCGGCCCCATACAATTTGTACAGTGTTGTATGCGACGATCCGGGTGAATTTTTGGTTTCAAGGCAGGTCGTTTCGTTGTTCAAAGGTACGAAAGCTATATTTCGTGATAATATGATATCCCTGTATTACTGGCCCTTTACTCAGTGTGTTCTAAGATAACTGTTGACCCTGAAACATGAATACCTTTGAGTTTTCTTCAATGAATCTGTGCTTTCCGTTGAAAGTCCCATTGCTTTGTGCGTTGTGTGTGTATATAAACAAAAACCAAAGCGATAACTTACATACATACATGTACATAGATAAAAAAAAGATTAAACGTTAAAACCAAACAGCATCATCAAGAGCATCAAGTCTGGTAATACTGAACAAAAAGATGTGTCTTAAGCTGGGACTTAAAATTACTGATGGAATGAATTTGACGCATGCTGTTAGGAAGACCATTCCAGAGGTGTGCTGCTGAAAAAAACAAATGATCTATCACCATATATGGTAAAAAAGGTCGCTGATGTAACGGGGACGCCGTATCCCAACTTCATGGAATGACCCATTTCACAAACAAATTTAACATGTTGCCCCGATTTCAGCCTGCATGAATCAATCGCCTCACCTTAAAACCTTAACGGTTAGGAGTCTTCCCTGAGGAAACAGCGATCCTGGATCTCTGACGTACGATACCGATAGATTCTTCAGTAGTATCCGGCCTTGAACTGTCCTGGATAAGCTGCAAGGAAAACGTGTACAAAGAAAGTCTTCAAAAAGAGAATTATGGGGAAAATTGCATCTTACAACACTTAGTTCTGAAAAGACAAATTTCGAACAAGAAATAACTGCATTAAAGGCCTGTAGATGATCTGTTTTTGAGCGATTCTGCGAATAAAACCTTTATAAATCAAAAGAAAGACATCAACAAACTCATCCGAAGAAATTTCAGCTTTATCAAATGTACCACGTTTAAAAAAAACATGAAAATCCTTTTGCGTTTTCCTGGTCTTGGCTGGGCGTTTCAAATATTCGTTCTCAGTTGATCGGGTACTATGTGGCTTGCGTCATGCACTCTGTGGCGCACATCATATAGTGCGTGTGCGCGCGATCCATAAAAATGCATCGCGTTGGAACACGCACCCATGCATTTTGGATAGCGTAGATGCGAACCAAAAATAAGTAAATCGTTTGCAAACGATCTAAATAATTTCATCTTTACGGATTATTTTCAGGTAAAATTATATCATTTTGAGCGGAAACCTTTCATTGGGTAGTTGCTATTAATTAAATCTTTACTTTCAGAACATTTCTCCTGTAAACTCGTCGATTCCCTTTTTGGGGTCATTGCAAATGATACACTGGGCCTTTAAAGGAGCGTGTCCAGATCACATTTTGTTGAGATTTTGATACCATATCAATTGTCATTTTTTCTCATCACCATTCTGAAATTTCACGTTCTCAATCCGTATATTTTCAAGGATATCATTAAAAAAAACAACTAATTTATCTGGTTCCATTTAAAATGTTGACACTTTGGAGCAAGTTGGATTGACGACTATGATTGTCGATAGTTTGACTATATCCAACCGAACGCAGTCTAGTCAACGATGGTTAGTCGTGTCTGGTCGACGATTTGAAACCAGTCCCCAGGGCACGGTCGCTCTGGTCACTGGTACCCATCATGCATTGAGTTGATGCAGCGCTTCGTGCGGAACCAATTGACTAACCAAAGGCGTTCAGACGTTAACGCGCATGTGTGTTGGCAGGATGACGTTCGACTGGTGGTTGTCTCAAGTTTTGAATCGAACTTGATCCTTTCTATAAATTAGGGGTCCAATTTTGGTGTCCCCCGTTACATTTTACATCTCGTTTTTGTAAATTCAGGACACATTCTTTACATACTTTCCATCTCAAAGAGTGAGTACATTTAGTACAATTCATAAAAATTGGTTTAAAAGCCATTTTAATGATTTTTGTACGAAAAATAACACACTTTTGGACCCCTAATTTATAGAAAGACCCTCCTGGTTGACAGATATTTCATGTATTTTTGAAACACCCCTCAAAGACAAATGTTGGCACTGCATTAACTATTAGACTCAACACTCTCCTACCTGACAAAAGCACCGACTTTGGTGACATTCTTGACATAACCCTTGACTACATCGTCTTCTGACAGATCCTGAATGGACATGATATCCTGATCGATGGCTGGATCATGATGTTTACTGACTGCCGATGGTCGCATTGACAAGACAACATTCTCCTTGTCTTGTACATCCAAAATACAACACCTGAGCAAACAATTCAAATATTTAGTCAAACCAGTAAGTGGGTCTTTTCACAGTTATGGACAGGGTACTCAACTAGCTGTTTTGTCCGGGCGAGCTGCCAGGACAAAATCATTAGAGGTACCGTAAGCGCCCCGACATTAATTTGCCGTCCGGACAAAAAACTCGGCTGCCCGGACAAAAATTATAAATTTTCCAATCTAAAAACACTTTAGAAATCTGGCAGAGTCATTTCAAAATTAGGTGCAAAGTCACAGATTCGCGAAACATGATTCGCGAAACATGATTCGCTGGCCGCTGGTGTCATTATCGTTCATTTACCACGCATATCTATCGCATCGGCAACCCAATCTGCAGCCGATAGCGGCCGTGACAGTTGCATGTACCTGTTTCGAACAGTGCCCTCATGCAGCAAACAGGGGGTGGGTCAATATTTCCCGCATGAGGGCGCTGCTCAGTGCACCCGGACAAAAGCGTTGACCAGTGGAGGCTGGAGAACACTGAAGAGGTCCCTGAGACTTTGTAAATTAGCTTGTTATAACAGGAACCTTGTAATATCAGGAATGAAAACAATGAAGAACAAAGACTTTGGACTTAAAAATTGTCCTTTTTATGAGCAGAATATCGTCAGTGCTGTTGGTATTGAGGTTTGACAGTATGTGGCAGTAGTTGTAACGAGTCTTCCTCTGCTCGAGTCCAAAGTCAAGTCAAGTCAAACTGCCTTCGAGTCCCAAGTCAAGTCAAGTCAAACTGCCTTCGAGTCCCAAGTCAAGTCAAGTCAAACTGCCTTCAAATCCCAAGTCAAGTCAAACTGCCTTCAAATCCCAAGTCAAGTCAAGTCAAGTCAAACTGCCTTCGAGTCCCAAGTCAAGTCAAGTCAAACTGCCTTCGAGTCCCGAGTCAAGTCAAACTGCCTTCGAATCCCAAGTCAAGTCAAGTCAAACTGCCTTCAAATCACAAATCAAGTCAAGTCAAACTGCCTTCGAGTCCCAAGTCAAGTCAAGTTAAACTGCCTTCGAGTCCCAAGTCAAGTCAAGTTAAACTGCCTTCGAGTCCCAAGTCAAGTCAAGTCAAACTGCCTTCAAATCACAAGTCAAGTCAAGTCAAACTGCCTTCGAGTCCCAAGTCAAGTCAAACTGCCTTTGAGTCCCCAGTCAAGTCAAGTCAAACTGCCTTCAAATCACAAGTCAAGTCAAGTCAAACTGCCTTCAAATCCCAAGTCAAGTCAAACTGCCTTCAAATCCCAAGTCAAGTCAAGTCAAACTGCCTTCGAGTCCCGAGTCAAGTCAAACTGCCTTCGAGTCCCAAGTCAAGTCAAGTCAAACTGCCTTCAAATCCCAAGTCAAGTCAAGTCAAACTGCCTTCAAATCACAAGTCAAGTCAAGTCAAACTGCCTTCGAGTCCCAAGTCAAGTCAAGTTAAACTGCCTTCGAGTCCCAAGTCAAGTCAAGTCAAACTGCCTTCAAATCACAAGTCAAGTCAAGTCAAACTGCCTTCGAGTCCCAAGTCAAGTCAAACTGCCTTTGAGTCCCCAGTCAAGTCAAGTCAAACTGCCTTCAAATCACAAGTCAAGTCAAGTCAAACTGCCTTCGAGTCCCAAGTCAAGTCAAGTCAAACTGCCTTCGAGTCCCAAGTCAAGTCAAGTCAAACTGCCTTCGAGTCCCAAGTCAAGTCAGGTCAAACTGCCTTCAAATCCCAAGTCAAGTCAAGTCAAACTGCCTTCAAATCCCAAGTCAAGTCAAGTCAAACTGCCTTCGAGTCCAAAGTCAAGTCAAACTGCCTTCAAATCCCAAGTCAAGTCAAACCAAACTGCCTTCAAATCCCAAGTCAAGTCAAGTCGGTTCAAGTCAAGTAGTAACAACAGTGAATTTGTTCGAGCCAATTTCAAAATGAGTCTAAACCCTGAATCTTGCATTCATATAGAGTATTTTTGTTGTTCTGGCCAAGAATGCTCCATGTTAAAAGAAAGCTTTAGTTCTGAAAAACGATTCGGTCCTCAAAACGACAAAAAATGCATGAAAGTTCAATTTTATTTTTTGCAGACCCGAGTCAAAAACATACAAGTCTGAGTCAAACCAAGTCAAATCATTCGAGGTTCATGTCTGAAGTCAAATTATTTTAGGGTCGAGTCACAAGTCAAGTCAAGTCAAGTCAAGGCATTTGACGTTCTAGTCTCAAGTCAAGTCAAGTCAATTTGTGGTTCGAGGCTTAAGTCAAGTAAATTCAGTGAAAATTGGGGCTCGAGTCGACTCGGGTCACGAGTCTCGAGTCCGAGTCATTCCAAACTTGGTATGTGCATGGTTTTACCTGACAAACTGCTTTTCCTCATATCCCTTCAATGCATTCTCAGTGAAGTGATCTCGTAGATCAGTCAGAAAGACCCGCCCTCGGTAGCCAAACGGCAGATGGATGACAAGACCAATGCCAGGCAGTATCTTCAGTATTCGGCCACTGGTGACCATACCGGGGGTCAGTTCTGTTGACCCATTCCCTGAGTGGTAACGGACAAAAAGTGAAATATGACAATAGTTACAAAAAGACACAAACAATTTGTTGTTTTTACTCATTTGGCTACAAACTAATGGCCAGTTTATGCACATGAGTCATTCCCAAAATTAGGGGTCCAAAATGTTTGGTGTCCCAGTTACGTACGACACTCTCTGCTTCAAAAATCACCACTTATGACCACAATTTCTCAGTAATGGACTGTGGCCTGTGATTATAGGGGGCAGCATCATTTTCTTCAATATTTTGTTTTCTGATTCGAGAAATATATTTAAAACAAAAGACCATAATGGCTTATAATTTGTTCCATGATATTGGATAGGGTTTTGGTGTCCCGGGTTACCTACGCCAATGAAAATTGGCTGTAGAATGAGTTTGCATTAACCTTGGTGCCATATCTACACATAAACATTAAATTTGAGTGGCATTTGTTCAAATAAAAATAATTATTTTCTACTGGGAAACCATTTTCAATCATTAAAAACACTTGGAAATCTTAAAAAGCATGTCACGCTTTTGGACACCTAATTTTGGGAATTACCCACATACAAGTATACATCCTGGGGCTGAATCCACAAAGACTTGTGATCGTAGGGACACTGCAAAACCAGGAATGTGACACTAAAATTGAAAATTTGACTTGCCAGTGAAAGTAAGTTCCAAGACTTGATGTTCACTGTCGACCTTGATGACCTTCGCTGACCGAACCGACCCTGGCTGGAAGTACTTGGCTGGTTTCTCAAGTACAGTTGGATTGTGGGACATGTTTAGCTGGTAAACTTTGCCTTGCAGGATACCAGTCACGCATACCCACAGAACGCTGTCCACGTACTGTTGGGAAAAGATAA
Organism: Henricia sp. BOLD:AAB3569; assembly: GCA_037783545.1. NCBI lineage: Eukaryota > Metazoa > Echinodermata > Asteroidea > Spinulosida > Echinasteridae > Henricia > Henricia sp. BOLD:AAB3569. Next base: position 810,972 of record JBBELK010000772.1, read on the forward strand.
GAGAAAAGGGTGGCATAAAGCGTTTCCATGCAAGTTGCACAATAGCCGATGTGTTCTTTGTTTGTAATATCTAAAGCGCCCTCTGTTGAAAATTGGTCGTTGTTATGCGCGCACATCCTGTTTTGCATAAATTTGGTTTGGTAATGATGCCAAAGGTCATAAAATTCAGACAATTTGGCATGCGACCTCATTCCTAAACCAAATTTATGTAAAATATGATACCTGCGCATAACGCCGGGCATGTTTTGGTTTGTTGTGACGTCAAAGAGCACATCGTTTATACAAGTGTACGACCACTCTAGGAAAGAATTGCCAGTGCCAAGTGCAGAGAATTTGGCCCCTCACACTGAAACGAGATAAATACGTTGGTCTCTTTTCAGTACTGCAGCCGATTTCACGAATCCTTACGCACTGCGTAAGCCCGCTTGCGCAACTTTTTATTGCATAAGCTGCGCAACATTCCTGTGATAACTACACGCAGGCTATGGGGCTTATGTCATTTTCAAAAGTTGCACAAAGCTACGCATTTTCTCGTGAAATCGGTTGCTGGTATTTTGTGAAATTAGAGGTCCAAAAGTGTGACATTTGAAGAAATAGTTTTTAATGATTTTTTTTACCGATTTGAAATCCCTTTTAATGTTGTCAAAACAGCACTTGTATTTTGTCAGATGTATGCGAATTAGTGCACTAAGTGCATTAAACCAAACTAGCAATTTACATAACAGGGACACCAAAAAGTACAATTTATATGTGTTTTTGGTGTTTCTTATAAATCAAATTCTGTTTATTGTAACAGTCAATATTCCTGTAACTAATTTTATTCTCCAACACATTTAAAGAACAAAGCATCAGATGCACGTTAAACACCAAAGACTTTTACTGGACCCCTCTAGGAATGACCCATACAAGTAGAGCTAGGAGACACCTTTGTTATTATTTTTAGGTGTGGCACAGTATCAAGCACAGGAATACACACGCCAAACCCACATTTTAATTGGTATTAGACTTTACCTTTTGCACTACACATTTGATGCTCTGTCCAGATTTGTAAGCTCCAAGCTGTTTTTGAAGTGTCTCACCCACGTAGTTATCATTACTGAGTTTACTGCAAAATTACCAACAGGAATAAAATAATTTAAGAATAAAATAATTAGTCTGTAATCATTTGGATACCAAGAAACCTTTCCTTATTTGAAACTGTGGATTGTCTTCAACTATGAAAAGAAACACAGTAATTTGTCTGATATTAGGGCAAGTTCGTTTCATAACTCTAGTTAACCATAGTTTGACTATTTCCAACCTAACGCAGTCTTGTCAAAGATGGTTTGTCGTGTCTGGATAATCATATGGTCACTGGTACCCATCAGGTATTGAGTTGATGCAGCGTTTTGCACGGAACCAATTGACTTAAACCAAAGGCGTGTGCACTTTCACGTACGTTAATGCGCATGTATTTTGCCAGGATGGCATTTTACTAGTGGTTAACTCTAGTTAATTTAACATCTGGTTTTCGTGAGTATTAAAATGTGCCAGTTTATGCCACAAATATGGAAAAGAGTGGTTCGTTTTTCGTGATAATAATTTTTGGCCTCGTTTGTAAATTGCAAATTTTATGGTTATGCTCCCGTGGACATGGATTTCAGCTTTAAAATTTGGGTTCAAATTGCCATCGAAAATGAGGGTCCTAGTGTTTTATTTGGGAGAAAATTTACAAATTAATAGACACGTGACATAATACAATGGCACAACATCTGAAACGAAACTGCCAGTACTAATTTTAAATTTGTCAATCAGTGGTATGCTATGAAGTTTTTCATAGTGTCTCGGGAAAGCACCGAGTATACAGTGCTAATATACGTCGGGTAAGGTCAAAACAAACCCTAATTAACATACGTTCTCCCCAACGCAAGCCAAATTAATTACTGAGTAATTGCGATCCCCGTTACAAAATGATTCGAACCGGCCATTCAACACCGGCTAGCTCGGTGGTCGAGGTGTTAAGACGTCTGCCTTGTTTGTAGGAGGTCGTGGGTTCGAATCCCACCCGAGCACGCTATGAAGTTTTTTATAGTGTCTCGTGAAAGCACCGAGTATACAGTGCTAATATACATCGGGTAAGGGAAAAACAAACCCTAATTAACAATCAGTGGTAAGTTGTCGCTAATGCCAATTCAGACCTCATGTTAATGTTACCAGGGTTAATTTCCCAGAATACCAAGTGAAACCCCGGGTTACACAAGAGTTGATCTAGAAGGCACGAATCGTGGCTTCCCCACAAGGGTAACACCTAAAGACCTGGCGAAGCTGAACGAATGCACACAGTGTTAACCTGAGACTGGTCATGTTACACCCTTTTGACCAATCATAACCGCTTGATCAAATTGATGGAAAATACCTTTGTCTGAGAGATAGGTCCAGTGCCGACCTGGTGAAGTGCGAGTGTGTGATTGGCAGATAGCGGTGGTTCTTGACCTCTAGGTGACCTAAGACCCTGCCCTTGACCTCCATGCCTTCCTCAAACTTATGCAATGGGAATGTATTCTGTTGGAAAATATTATGTAATTACTCCTTAAGGTCAAAACAAAAAAGATGTTCTGTCTCTGGTCGGTGCGCACGCCGATCTCAAGCATGCCCGTCAATCCTATTTGTTTTCCTGCGCCAGCTAAAACAGCGCCCTCTATTGCCTCACCACCTCACATTTTCTAGACTGATCGCCAATCCTGTAGACTACGTAGGGAATGGAAACAAATCTACGTATTTTCCCGGGCAGTTCGACCTCGTACTCAGGGCAATAGATTCGGACGATGCTGATATCGAATGAGAACGAATGATAGCGAGTAGGAGGTTGTTTAATCAGCTGCAACAATGGCAGCTAGTTCTCATGCGACACAACAAGGAATTGCGATTGTGAATTAGAGCTGAGCTAAGCGGAATACTGAAATATGCCACTTATTTCAGTGTCCATTGTTTGTGGAGTGAAAACTCTCAGAACATTCAGTGTTGTGACGGCTCTGCAAGTTTACTATAGGCCTTACTGTGTACGAATCTGTGTGCGATAGAGGAAAAAAACCAAAAAAAACCTGCGTCGCCGCATTAATTCCGGAACTTCAGTCTGACTAGAGTGAGGGCCATTATCAGCATCCAGGCCCCTAGCCGGTTTTAAACTGATTGTTTAAAACTGGCCAAACCCACTTTTAATCCCATTCATAAATACCTTTTTGTGTAAATCAGTAAACTCACAAAAATTAGCCCGTCGTTTTGCCATGTTTTGCATTTTTCCTTCATCGTGTTATTCGTTCAAACTGCTTGCTGTGCGTCGAGTTGTTTGTTCGATCGCACGCGTAATGCAGTGCACATTTTGCTTTCAGGAACGTGCAGTTTCTGTGTGCGTGTTTCATACGCGCTGACTAGGGCGTGGGCACAAATGCAAGCCAGCCGGCCGGTCATTATCGCTGGTCTTTATCGTCCCTTTAAAACTGGCCACGTGAGGTGCTATCAGCCAATAGGGATGGGTAAATTGTCCAAGTTATTTATGAATGAACTATAAATAGCTTGACCCCAGTCACACCCCTACATGATGTACTTAATTTCAAACATATCATTCTGTAGGACCACTGCCCAAGTTTGTACATGTACTTACTGGTTTCATGTTGTCTGTCACCTCAGTAGCATGGATCCTTCCCATAATGCCATTCTGCACAACGACATTCAGTTGGCACTCTAGCACATTCTTTACCCTGCAACAAAAACATACGCACTAATAATACATTCTGCACGAAGCTTTTGAATATTAACAATGTCCTATCGCGCAATTGCATTGCATGAGCATGTAACGCACAGTCGCACACGCGAATACAGTTTAAAAAAAATACTCTACAACAGTAACAAAAGCACATGTAGTTGCAAATGTAGGAAATAAACTGGAGTTTTCAACACCAAAAAAAACCAATCTTGCGAAAATTCTACAAAATTAAACATGTGTATGGGTTTGCAGTAGCACCATGTGAATCTCTTTTGTGTATATGTGTGGTTCGGAATAAAAGTGTGAACACAACGTTTCGAACAGCGTGCTCTGTTAGTCTTCAGGAGTAATGCCGGACTCGTGATGATGCAGGGCTATACCGGTAAGTACTGGTTGAGGGCATTCAGTATGCAATGAATGTGTGCACTGAACTGGAATGGCTTGGGCTGTGGAGGCGTGGGTATGCTAGATCCTAATTCTGTGGTTGGCTGTGGTGTGCTCACTTATGCGCGTCATTGTGGCAGTTGCTGTCGTGGGTATGCTAGGATCCTAGCATACCCACGCCTCCACAACCGAAGCCATTTGTCACAAATAGTGTGACAAATAGTGTAAAAACCCTGTGTACAAATTTCCAATATACGCTCGTAACCGGGACGGACACTTGTGTTACATTTTAGGCCGTCGCGGTTACGAGCACATATTGGAAATTTGTACACGGGGCTTTTAGAAAGGCATGTTGTCACACTATTTGTAACCCTTTTTGGGCCTAAGTTATCTCTTCAGAACAACTTAAACTTATTTCTTTTATTTTGAGACCAAAGGTATTTTCAAGGAAAATAGAGTCTGTGTTGCCAAAATGCCCCCTTTACCGTGGAAAGACTCATGTGCGTAATTATTCGTCGGAATGACTTACACAGCTGTCACCGTCTGTCCCACTCCTATGTTGTGAGATATTATTGTCCCAGTCTTCCTTTTCTTTTCTTTATTAAAACCTCCATGCACTTCAGATCTAGCTTTCAGTTTTTCTTCCTGGGTGAAAAACTGTGATGCAAAAACTCTCTCGCCGACTGCCCTGTTTGAGAAATACAACATGGATTATACTAAGAAAGCAATGTTACATGTGGGATAAAATACATCAAGTTGGGACTCGAAAAACAGCAGTGTCTATGTAGCACTAGTCTTTAAGTTGTCTTAATTTACTTGTTACTGTACAAATGGTATAGCCCCCTGCTATAATAATAATAGATCTTATATAACAATCATACTATCCTGCAGCCTGCAGGATACTCATGGCGCTTTACAATATCATGGTTGATAGAAAACTAGAATGGAATCATCAGATCGACTACGTTGCCAAAAACTCAACTCAAGGTTGTTTTGCCTGAGGAAAATTAGCAAGTCTAATATTTTGAACATGTTTTATGGCTCTGTTATCGAAAGTGTCCGGAGGTATTGTTTGATTTGCTGGGGCGGGAATGTCTATAAAAGTGGTGTAAATCGCATAAATCGTATCGTTCGAGAGGTTAGGCGAATTGTTGGTTTGTCGCAGCCTATGGTTGAGACGGCGTATGGTGACTTGCTGGCAGGGAAGCTGGAGGTGGTATTGGATGACACGAGTCATATTCTCCATCTCCAGCTGACTGGCCAGATGAACCGGTCTGGGCGAATGAGGTTACCGTACGCTGCTACAAATCGACATCCATCCTCTTTTATTCCACGTGCATTCAGATTATTTAACGGGCAGTTTTCAACGGTAAATTGATAAAATTTGTTTAACTATGTATTGTATATGTTTTTAAAATGATTTTGACTGTGCAGTTTTATTTGGTGTTTTAATGTTTATTATGCGAGCAAAGAATTTCCAATTTAAAAAGTTTAAGATCAAATCAAAATACCCTGGTCATTAGGCACAACTTCCTAGGGTGTATGCAGCCCCAGCAGCCTGACACAAGTGCTCAAATGCTGCAACCCTTGCAGGTACCCATTTACTGGGTGGAGAGGGCCAACTTATGGCAAAGTGACTTGCCCATGGACACACGCCATGGACAAAGCTGGCAATTGAACCCACGACTGTTAGAATTAGGCATGGTCTAAAACCGTCTTGAGTTCAATGCGGCAAACTGCTTGACCATGGTACTCTACAATATGTATTGTCATTTCTGTGTAGATTTCCATAATTTACTCAGCACATTTTTCTTCCAAGCCTTCCTTAACAGCACAAAACTTTCATTTCAATCATTGGTGCGTGGCTAAAGCTTGTGTTTGAACCTACCTCTTTTTGTAGACTTTTATTGTTTCGCCGACAGTTAACAAGCCGTCTCCACTAGGAATGTCTTTCAGATGCTGAAATACAATACACACCTGCGCATTAAAATGTCATACACACCCCTTGACAATGACCACACACCAAGTCGCGCATTACGTACGCACTGTGGACGTTTCTTTGTATTCGTGCACCTAGGAGAATTGGTCGGAAAATAGTTGTTTTCTCCAAATTCTTCCCTCATCCACCCCAATTTTTTCCTAACCCATGTTTCTAAACTTTACTCCTGAACCCTAACTTTTTTTTTAACCCTCCACCTGCACCCTAACCCCTTTTCCCAAGTTTGGACAACATGACTGTGGACTTGAGCGAACGAGTCCACAATCCGTCACTTTACCCGCAAATTGTGGACTTGAATGGGTTTTCGAGTCCACACCACGTACGCAAGGTGCGTACACACATGCGGTCTGTCATTATGAGAGGTCAAAATAGAGGTTTCATTGGTCGAGCATTGCATGTACATGTACCATAAAAATCTGCATATAGGGCACACCCCGACTTTCAAGAAAAAAATTACCACAAATATGCAGAAATCTAAAAGTAGTCCAGATTTCTGTAAGTTGTTTTTAACTTTTCTGATCGCACTTTGTGCGCGTTTCCATTTAATTCTTGCACCGCAGTCATGTATGTCGCGAGTATGGAAAGATAGAGCACCCTCTATCGAATGATTTAGGAAACAGAAGGGCTGTGACATATCCTTCATGCACCGTGTGTGCATGTAGCTTAACGAGGGTTGACCGGCTTGATATGGCATTCGCTGGCCATGCCCGTCCATCAAGATTTTGCCGGAGAATTGTTTTAAAATTGTTTTATATTATCAACACTTATGAAAGGTATATATAGGGTACTTATTTTGAAACTAAATTGGTTCTCATGCCTTCTACTTTAATATAAACAGAAATAAAACTGCACAGTGATTAAACTGCAGACAGTGGCCAGCTCTCTCCATGTATTAAGTGCATCCCCGACTTTTTTTATTTTTGCTGTGGTAAAAAAAAAAGTGTCTTATACATGTACATAGGTTTTTACGGTACTTGCATAGTACCTGTGTTTCTCTAGACTCTGAAAGAGGCGTGATCATACTTATTGGGACAATAATACTATGTACAAATTCAATGATTTTTATTTAGATTGTGGCATTTTCACCATTTAAGATTTGGGTATGATAGCCAAAATTTATTGTTGTCAAATCTTGCACCACTAAATCTTGGGGTAATTTACACCACCATGTCCTTCTAACAATTGACCACCCTCACAGACGCCATTTTGGTAGGAAAAATGCTACTGCGTATCAAGCGCCATCAAGTACGCGCACGCACACCATGGAAAATGTTCTAAACACGCACTCGTATTGCTCGAAATTTGTTCGAAATACGACGCAGTCATTGCGCGTCACAAAAATTTACTTAAGACCCTGATGCACGTGACAATGCATAGTTCCGAGATTGCCCAGTTAACCAAGCCCCTTAGATATTGTTGCTATGCGCTCACAAGCCATCGTAAAAAAATGGCGACACACAACGTACAAAGCAACGGGACTCAGCAGGGAAAGCACAGATTCATTGGAGAAAACTCAAAGGTATTTATGTTTTAGGGTAGACAGTTACCGTAGCACACACTGAGCGAAGGGCTAGTAATGCAGGGATGACATATATTCATAAAAATGCGCTTTCTTACCTTTGAACAGCGAATCGCCCGACATTGAAACCAAAATTCACCCGGTCACTGGCGCATACAACATACAAACTGTATGGGCAGAAAATCGCGTGATTGTGTGATGATTGCCTCACTTTGACCTTTGTGGGCACCGTCTGCTAGCTCTGTTCTGATTGGTCTGCAGGTTCGGCTTGATTGACAGGTCGGAACTATGCATTAGTAGCAAGTGACGTTATTTGAGAGTGGTTAATACTCAAACCTTACCTTTCTGCGAGGAATGTACGCCATTTCTCCATTTGACTTCAGACACACGAGGACAAAGTTATCCGTTACCATAGATACCACGGCTGCCTGGTACTTTGTAGGCTTTCCTTTCTTTGCCTTGGCATGAGTTGTATTCATGCCAACCAGTTTAGGGTTCAGGCACAAGTCGATTCTCTTGTTTTTGAGGTCGATGTGAAGAGCGTACGCCGTCATCTTTGATCCCTCATCAATGTTCCTTTCTAATTTCGTATAAAACAAGGAAAAAGATAAAGCAGAATAAGTCAAACAACCTGCGACAATTTGAAAGTGCTTAAAACCAATATGGGGTTTATTACTAGAGAATCCTTCAGAAGATGCACAACAAAAGGAACAGGGTTTTGTTTTCAATTTTCGGGAAAAAAGGATGAAAAGTTGTTTTTAAGAAACAGACAGTTTCGGCAAGCTCAAAATCCGCGCGCGTATACGTATCCGTACCATTTTCAGCTTTGACGTCATCATTTTATGCGGTCTCCTCGTACGTGATGCGGATCAGCCACACACGTAGGACAACGTATGGGAGCCGTTTGACACGGGAGCGGTACGTATAAAATTAATCTCGACTTGTTTACACCAAATTAGTATTATGTCACACGGATACGTCTGCGAACACGTACCATTAAACTGAGATGCCGAAACTGTCTATTGCTGTTGATCGACTCACAAGGAAAAATGGAGCTGGTGCCAAATGAAATAAGTATTCCTAAAGGTAACATTAGACTTTTGTAAGGAAATCAAACGCTTTGATGAAAATGCATGTTCACCCACTTTTCCTGGTATTTTCGTTCACCTAAAACAGAAACCTTGTGTAATGCGCCAGTCACACATACACGACGCACGGCCCGCGCACTGAAAATTTTGCAATTTTGGCCAGTGCGTTGTTGTTCGCTAGTTGTGCGTCAGCATTCGTTACTCGTTTGTCGAGCGTGCTGGACCAACGCTATGCATGCACAAAAATGTGCGCGGAGCTCGACGCATGAATGTACACGCTAGAAGGACGCCAGCCACGCGCTGGATCAACGCCAGACACACGCGGAGCACACGCTGGGTATTCGTTGTATGTTCGTCGGCTGAGATCTAGCGCACACCTAGCACACACCTAGCATGCTTCTAACGCATGTCCAGCGAACATGCAGCGAATTTTACACCATGAGAGGCATGTCCAGCAGACAAGTGGCGCACTTGCTTACTAAAATGGCACCTTGACGTACTACACTTTATTGAATTGATTTTGCACGAGTGGTCTATCTTGCACCTACTGCGCTATATTATCTTTGGAATAAATGGCTCATATTTACCTCCTATATACGAGTCTGCAATGAACCCCATCTGCTTGTCAGGCAGCACACATCGTACACCTCCATCCAATCTCCTACCAATCTTCACTATAACTTCACTGCCAATCTTGATGTCTAACAGCTTCTTCAGTTTGTCTGCAAGAAAAAAGGGAAGTGGTGTTCATATATGGGAAGATTATTTATATTTTTTTATGAGTGTTTAGGTTAGAACAAAATCCATTTTCTGGAAAGAAATTTTAATAAATAAATGGTAAATTTAAATAAATGGTAAAATAAAATTCTGCAGATAATGTTTTTAAAAAAGTAGTACTTGCAAACCAGGTCAAACATTTTTATTACTAGTCTGTGACAGGTTCATACAACATTTTCCTTATTTTATTTATTGCATCAGTAGAATTTAAGGTGCCCTTTTAAAGGCCCTGTAGATGATCTGTTTTGAGCGATTCTGCGAATAAAACCATTATAAATCAAAAGAAAGACATCAACAAACTCCTCCGAAAAAATTTCAGCTTTGTCAAATGTACCACGTTTAAAAAAAACTATGAAAATCCATATGCGTTTTCCTGGTCTTGGCAGGGTGTTTCAAATATTCGTTCTCTGTTGATCGGGTATTATGTGACTTGCGTCATGCACTCTGTGGCGCACATCATATACTGCGCGTGCGCACAATCCATAAAAATGCATCGCGTTTGAACACGCACACGGAGTACACAGCGCCCATGCATTTTGGACTGCGTAGATGCGAACTAAAAATAAGTAAATCGTTTGCAAACAATCTAAATAATTTCATCTTTACGGATTATTTTCTGGTAAAATTATATCATTTTGAGCGGAAACCTTTCATTGGGTAGTTGCTATTAATTCAATCTTTACTTTCAGAACTTTTCCCCTGTAAACTCGTCGATTACCTTTTGGGGTCATTGCAAATGATACACTGGGCCTTTAGAGTGAAAAATGAAAGAACATCGCTACAATGTTAAAACCCCATTGCCATTCCCTGATTGATGCCCGGAAGTCCGTCTCGCAGCGAGACTTACACGGTCTATTGAATTTGAATTGAATTTGATGCATGTAGTCAACATGTATACAACTCGAGTGCTAATAGGTTATAGGTTTAAAAGCAAGCAACCGTTCCATACCTTCACGTGGGGCCAGTTTATTACAAACGACATCCCTCTCATGGAAGTACTGCTCCAGCAACCTCTGCCCCTCCCCCTCTCCATCCCTATACCCCACCCCCTCCTGAGGGTGGCAAGTAGACGTCCCGAGGCTCAGTAGGATACGGCCTTTCTCCTGGTCAACGTCAGTGACTGATGCCCTCAATGTTTGACCGACTTGGAATGTACTACACCGCTCAATCATGTCATCTGACATGGCCTAAAGAACAGCAATTGCAAGTAAAAATATTAAAAGAACATTCTGCCTGCTTTAGTGTAATGCTGCTCTCACACTGTGGCGAATATGCTAACGAATGTGCTACCGAATGGAAATATTTGACAATCGCTCAAACTTCGCAACATTCGCCGTGTCTTCGTAAGCGTTGGTAACAAATTCGGAATGTTCACAAGTCATTCTCCACCTCCTTACGAAGATCGGTCAATTTAGGAAGCGCTTCCTAAATTTCAGCAAATGTTGTGAAGACGGTCATTCGCCGTCGATTTTCGTAAGCATTGGTAAGCCATTGGTAACGTTGGTAAAGCATGCGTAAGCGTTGGCAACGTTCGTTAGCTATTCGTAGGGCATTGGCAAGCATTGGCAAGCGTTGGTAAGCATTCGTAATATACGACCGAGGGGTGACCGAGATGAAAATATTCACTATCCAATCGCAATTTTTGGGCGAATTCACCGCGAAATTCAAATATTCATATTCGCAAGAATATTCGCCACAGTGTGAGAGCAGCATAAATGATCCAATTTTATATTTGGGTCTTTTCACAGTAAAGGGGGCATTTTGACAACACAGACCATGTTTTCGAGGAAATACCTTTGACTGGTCTCAAATAAAAAGAAATATGCTTCAGTTGTTTTGAAGAGATAACTTAGGCCCAAAAAGGGTTACAAATAGTGTGACAACATGCCCTTCTAAAAACCCTGTGTACAAATTTCCAATATACGCTCATAATCAGGACGGCCTAAAAATGTAACACAAGTGTCCGTCCCGGTTACGAGCGTATATTGGAAATTTGTAAACAGGGTTTTTAGAAAGGCATGTTGTCACATTATTTGTGACCCTTTTTGGGCCTAAGATATCTCTTCAGAACAACTTAAACTTATTTCTTTTATTTAGAGACCAGACAAAGGTATTTTCTGGAAAATATGGTCTGTGTTGCTAAAATGCCCCCTTTACCGTAGAAAGACTCACGGAGGTCAATTTTGAAGATAACTGGCTATGAATTGAAATGAAAAACGTTTTCAAAATGTGCAAAAAAAAACAACATTCAGAAAACACAACAAAACAATATCTCCGAACATAAATTACCAGCAGCAACACTTACCGCTTTTGGCGCCAGTCCCACGATATTATTTGGATATTCAATGAAAACACCATAGGCCATGACTCTCTTGACCACGCCCATAACCAGAGACCCTGACACCACTTCATCTAGCGAGGTCACTAGCTCCTTATTCTCCCCCGACTGTTTTAGCAATGGTTTGAGAGTCAGAATCTGGGTGAATAGGGGGTTAAGGCAAATTCTCAAACATCTCATGTACATGTAGTTTAGGTTTCATTTACTTTTTCTTTCAAGCGAAAAAAAAACATGAATGACGATATGACAATGGTGAATATGACAATTTTCAATTTTTTCTTCTTCTAAAATGCTGAAAAATTATGACCCTTAGGCCCGCTTCAAACGTCGCGCTTATGCCGTGTCGAATTAAATTAAACTTGATTTTTAAAATTCGACACGGCACAAGCACGACGTTTGAAGCCATTTGGCTCGGCAAAATGAGTTCGACACGGCAGAAGATTTTAGCTCGACAGGGTCTGCCGTGCTAACTCTATTTAGTGCGGCACAAGCACGGCTTGGCTTCAAACGTCTTGCTTCTGCCGTGTCGAATTTAATTCCAGTTCGAAGTTGGTCCGCAATTTTGTTCACAACTAGGAATGCGCATGCTCGCAGCGCGTATATGAGTAAAGAAATAACCAACAAACAAGTGCATCAAAATAATAAATATGGCGACGTACAATGGACAGAATGGAAAGCACACGCGACAACGTCCATGCACAATACTCATTCGCCATGTAGGATGTATTTAAGCTCGACTGGGAGTTTGCAATTAAGTTCAACGTTTGAAACCACTGCCATGCTAACTTCGTGCCAATGTCGTGCCAAGTTGAATTCAATTCGACATGGCATAAGCGCGACGTTTGAAGCGGGCCTTAGAAAGAGCTTAAAAAGAACAAAGTCAGAAATCTGAGTATAACTTGGTGATTTCATTTAGGGATAATGACCCACAGATTAATCTGATAGAAATGTTGGCAAATGTCCACGAGTTTGGAAAATCTGGATGCAGTGAAAAACATTTTGGCTCCACTGAAATTTGAATCGCGAACCTACATGTACCACTTGACGTGCAAACCTCCCCTTACCAATTGAGACCTATGAAGCCAACTGGTGGTCTCAAAACATGGTATTGCAGTTGTTCCTCACTGATTGGGATTGGCTATCACGTGAGCTTAACAAGTCCTACAGAGGGATAAACCCTTAAATGAGATAACCCCCCCTCCCAGAGATCACTTAAGATACGCCCCAAACCCCTGCTTGGCTTGCCTTAATGCATAGTTCCAATTTTGCACAATTAACACCACCCCCTTGGATATTGTTGCTATGCCTCACACGCTATCATCAAAATGTCCACACACACTGCACAAACCAATGGGACTTTCAACGGAAAGCACAGATTCATTGGAGAAAATTCAAGGGTATTCATGTTTCAGGTTCGACAGTTATCTTAGAACACACCGAGTAAAGGGCCAGTAATACAGGGATGTCATATCATGAAATACGTGCTTTCTTACCTTTAAACAGCGAATCGCCCGGCCTTGAAACAAAAAATTCACCCGGATCATCGCATACAACACTGCACAAACTGTATAGGCAGAAAATCGCGTGATGTCGTTTGTGAGGCAATGCACTTTGACCTATGTGGGCGCTGTTGTGATTGGTCGACGGAATCGGCTTGATTGACAGGTCGGAACAATGTATTAGGTTGAACGTATGTGATCAAACAAAAACAACTCAAGGTTTTTTGTTTTTTTTAGGTCAAAACGGCATCAAAATTTTGAGACTTCTGATAAAGGATACAGCACAATTTCTGACGGCCGAGTAGGACCAGTGCATGGCATCACTTATGGTGTCTCCCCTTTTATACGAGGCCAGCATTAAATTGCAGTTTTCCACAACATGTGATAGGTGCATCACGGGAAGAAATGCGTGGTCCCCACCAGACTGAATGAAGACCTCTAACCCTTCATTGGTGACGTCTGTCACTTTGACGTTTGTCAGCTGGAAAAGACAAAACGGATAAAATATGCTTTAAAATACACTCGACCAAAAAAGTTCCGTCACCAGTAAGACATTTGTAGATATTTATTATGAAATTGGATTTAATGTAGGAAAATAATATATCAAATTTTAGCTGAACATATCACTCATAGGAATAGAGCTCAACGGAGTCCATGATGGCAAGCTTCACGGAACAGGAATGCAACAAAGGAGTGTGGGGTCAGAATGAAAAACACAAAAAAACAACGATGTCAACTTTATTGCACTCAGGCAAGGGGAGTTACAGTTCAGTATTTTGCTTCCACCATACCTAATGCAATGGCACGATTCAGATTGGACAATTTAACCATTTTGATTTGGATGTTTTTGACAAGACATTGATAAATCCAAACTCACTTAAAAATGTCCTAATTGTCTACACACAAATTTCCCAAATCAAGTTGCATTGTTCTTTGGTGTTTTTCATTCTGACCCCACACTCCTTTGTTGCATTCCTGTTCAGTGAAGCTTGCCATCATGATCTCTCTTGAGCTCTATTCCTTTCTTCTTCTTCTTCTTTCGTATGATCCCCTAAAGGGATCTGGTTGCTGAGATTCGCCGACTTAAGTCGTTGCCCTGTAGCCACCTTAGGAGGTTCTTCAGCATGGCCACGAAGTACTATGGAACAGGAAGAAATTCTCAGTTTTAGATGTGGGAGGAAAGCCCCACACACCACCGTGTGTGGGGAAAACCCACGGAATCAGGCAGGGACTGAGAACCCAATCCACATACTGACCCGGACGGGATTCGAACCTGGACGGGATTCGAACCAGGGCCACATTGGTGGAAGGCGAGGAAAGAGCCGCTACGCCAACCCGACTCCCCTCTCTATTCCTTTGAGGGATATGTTCAGCTAAAATTTGATATATTATTTTCCTACATTAAATCCAATTTAATAATAAATATCTATAAATGTCTTACTGGTGACAGAACTATTTTGGTCCAGTGTAGTTTCATCAGGGTAACAGTGCTTGAATATTCAGCAAAGGGTTCGTATTCGATGATTACATAAGAAGCGTTCGAGATGCTTACACCGTGTAACACCAACTTACACCGGAGCATTCTTTTAGCCAACACGTGATACACGAGACTGCCCCGGTGGCAGCCACCACTACCCGAGGTCGGGGGCAGGTCTGTGGTGTAAAGCTTGGTGTAACCTAGTAACCGCGAGTAGTAAAACATTGCTGAAACAAATTGGAATCGTGACGCGAGTACGAAGAAAAACACACATTTATGATAACCTTTGACCTGTGTTCCCAGAATTCAAAACGAAACCCTGTGTCATTCGTTTTGTGTAACATGGTGTAAGCATCTCGAACGCCCCTATAATTGGAGAACTTTTTATAACGGGAACAGCATTAGGAGCCATCCAAAGTTGACAACATTTTCACGGTTCTACAGAGCGTTGTATTATTTTACAAGACCCTCTCCACCCCCTGAAATACTACTTAACCCCCACCCCCACCCCTTCGTGTGCACAACAGCCTATTCTTAAGTCTGAAATTTGCTGTAAACAGGGTTTTGATCTATCCAGTTTTGATTTAGCAATATTTGACTGTTTAAGCTTACAGAAGAAGCTTTAACTAACAAACCTGTCCAACATGCGAGTTTTGCAAGTTTGACTGCTTCCGTTGTCGGTCGTCATCCGGCGTTAGCCTGAGTGATAGTGTGATGCGTTGGACCTCCGGTGAGTGAGTCTTAAAGACCCGACATTTGACCACTTGGCCCATGTAGTAATCATCATCCGACACTGGAACAATGCTCGATCGTTTGATTTCTGATCGGGGAATCAAGCCTGTTGGGAACAGAGAGGAAAACTAGAGCTTAGAAGTTCAGACAATTCATTATTTCTCTATTTTATCCAATAGGGTGACACTTTTTGCGTAGAAAGTTATGTTAGGGGGACACGGTCGATTAGGGCGACAATTTGGTGTAACCCCAATATTTTGGAGGTCAAAAACCATTTTTATTAGGTCTAGAACCATCTCTCTTAGGTATGGAACCATTTTTGGAAGCTCTGGGTACAGAAATTTGGTGTCCAATCGATGTCTTCCAGCCGAAATTTCGGTGGTCGTTTGGGAAAGTTTTACCGGTGCGTCTCCCGTTTGCAGCATTAAGAAATATTTCTCTATTTTATCCAATAGGGCGACACTTTTTGTGTAGAGAGCCCTATTAGGGCGACGCGCTCTATTAGGTCGACAATTTGGTGTAGCCCCAATATTTTGAAAGTCAAAATCAATTTTTTTAGGTCAAAATCCATCTTTTTCAATTCGAGAACCATTTTTATTAGGTCTAGAAGCATTTTTATTAGGTGTGGAACCATTTTTGGAAGCTCTGGGTAACAGAAATTTAGTGTCCCATCGATGTCTTTTAGCCGAAATTACGGTGGTCGTCTGGCAAAGTCTTACCGGCGTGTCGTCCCTTTGCAGCATTAAGTGATATTCATATTATTATTATTATTATTAATTATTTCTGGTACTGAAACCAAAGATTCCTCACAAGTGCCCGAGGCACTGTAGCTCATTAAGCCTGAAGAAACCTGTGAAGAGAAGACGATGACAAAATGGTGGGAGCAAAACCCCTACACAATTCTGTATAGGGGAAGCCCACGGAATCAAGCAGGGACTGAGAACCCAATCCACATACTGATCCTGATAAGTTTCAAACCAAACTTTGACAAATCTGATAAATAAATTGCTATTAAACATGATTTTGGATACTAGTTGAGAGCAGTTCGGTTTATTTTCACGCGGAGAAACATCTTGGGATCTGGATTCAAACCTGTGATGAAACAAAGGCTGCATTCGAATGTACCATTTTCAAAACTCCAGAGTAATGCGTGCGCAATGCACTCGGGTCACATTACGCGAACAGCAAATCTGCAGTCCACATGAGCGAATGGCCATCAGTCAAAATGGCTCTCTTGCTAAAAAATCGTTTCACTGCTTACAAAAAACTTAAGAAAATACAGACCGTAAGCCGTGAGAACCTTTGCGGAATCATTGATGCCGTCTAAAACAAACCTTAGTGAGTTGTTGTTGTTTCAGTTATCGAGTTGACACGTTGAGCAAATTAACCTAAAATTTCACCCATATTCCGCCATCTTCGCACAAATCACATGACACTCGTCAGGAGTGAGCGCACACTCCCCAGTTGTCGGGGAGTAATGAGAGCATACTCTCACTGACCCGAGTGTCGTTATTATTGCCGTTCGTGCGCGCAGGAGTACACGCTCGAACGCAGCAAAAAAATGCCAAAATCTCCCCACCTGTGACGTCATTGTAGAACTGCACCACATAGCCAAAGTCCTTGATAGCAACGATAGTGCCATGGAGTATCATATCCTTATAAGGCTGGTCGTACGAGTTCAAAATTGGCAGGTCAGAGTTCACAAGGCTTCGTTTGTGGGTCAGAAGTAGACGATGTCTGCGTGGGTTCACAAGTAGGACCTAAGAACAAGTAAAAAAATGAATTTATGAAAGAACTTGGATACTACGAAGAGTAGGTGCCTCTATTCCGTCACGTAGAACATCCGGGAATGTTTGGGTGTCACCGGTCACGCGCATACATGCGTGCGCCAATAGACGCACATGAAAATGCGTACAAAATATTCACCAGCGTATTTTCATTCGAGAATGCCGCACGCGCGCTTTGCGATACGTTTAAACTATTGAGCATGTAAGCTTGTAAAAACAAAAGTGTTTTTACTTGATCACGATTTTTGGCCTGAAGAAATACATTTTATCTTTATCGATACAACAGCCATGGCGCAACAACATAAAGCAAGGTTAAGCAACAAAGGTAAGTGCAATCAATGCGCATTTCTTGCTTGTTTTGCCGGTAATCACTCGAGCCACGTGGATCATGAAAAATGACGCCCAAAATGGTGGATAGAAGGTGTGACCGTCACCGAAAAGCAATCAATATTATGAGAGTAATTATTCTATTTGTGATTTTCAACTACGTTTATTGATTATTTAGTCATACAGACACCAGGGTCAGTATTCAATTCAATTAGATCAAGTCCAATCTTTATTTAGAATTTACATGTAGCTTGGCTAAGAAAATAACTTATCTGGTATTCAAATGTCTCTTTGAAATTTTTACTTTATTTAGTAAAATACCGAGACAAATTGCGTCACAAATTTACGCAACTCCATAAACAGTCAATTGAATACTTAAAATCGCTACACGCGCACCCAAACAATGACGAATTGAATACCAATTTTGCTTAAGCCCAAATCCAAGTAAAATTCCCATATACAGCATTTGTCTCAAGTCTTGAAATAAATACCAGTCCTTGCCTTTGTATTTCTTCCTCTACCCCACCCCCTCCCCAACCCCCAAAAAAAACCACACACAAAAAAACATGTGTAAAACCAATTTCGAAATATACTCTCCAACAAAAGAAACTGTGCATGATAAAAATTGCTGTATTTTTTCAGCCATGGTGATAACTCGCTGGAATAAACTGTTAATGAAAGTCCATAAAATCTTTCAAATGGTTAACTGAACTTGAAATGTACAAAATGTGTTCTTCGTGTTCTCAGAGGTTGCTGAAAACTGACTTGCCAATATTGAAGTCACAAAGTCAGTATCGAGTGTGTCCCCCTTGTGCATTAATCACTGCTGTGCATCTTCGCCTCATGGAGACAATGACACGCGCATGAAAGAGAATATTGACTTTTGGGTAGTCCTTTTATACGGCTTGCTAACGAGACCTGAACTTTATGGAATTCTGTTACATAACAACCTATAGGACCCCTATTGTGAAATCAACACCCTGGCATGCCTAAGTCCTGCACTATGCCATGAGCAGGTTTTGAGTGCATAACCTTTTTCTAACAATGTCAGAGAATATTGTCTGTGAATTTAGTGTTTATTTTCCACCTTCTTGAAAAAATACAGCAATTTTTACCATGCACAGTTTCTTTTGTTGGAGAGTATAGTTGCTATAATTACCCGTAACTCCAGCACTTCACCAACGGTAAACTTGGTGTGGGGCTTGTGAATGGGGACGTCAGCCATGTGCAACTGTGGCACAAACCCATACAGGTGATCTGAGATCTTAATAGACAGCTCCTTCTCTGCAATGGCGGTGATTGTACCCTGCTCAAAATCAACAACAAAGGATATTACAGACGGATTACATGATTGGAAAACGTTTAAAAACAGGAACAACATCATTACTATACATAACTAAAGAATGATGTTGATAAACTGCCTTGTAGAAATTTCATCCACATACATGTAGATGCAGTAATACTTGGGTAATTCCCAAAATTTGGGGTCCAAAAGTGTGACATGCTTTTTAAGATTAAGTGTTTTTAACGATTGAAAGTGGTTTCCCAGTAGAAAATAATACTTTTTATTTGAACAAATGCCGCTCAAATTTAATGTTTATGTGTAGATATGGCACCAAGGTTAATGCAAACTCATTCTACAGCCAATTTTCATTGGCGTAGGTAACCCGGGACACCAAACTCCTTTTCAATACCATGGAACAAATTATAAGCCTTTATGGTCTTTTGTTTTGAATATTTTTCAGGAATCAGAAAACAAAATATTGAAGAAAATGATGCTGCCCCCTATAATCACAGGCCACAGTCCATTACTGAGAATTTGTGGTCATAAGTGGTGATTTTTGAAGCAGAGAGTGTCGTACGTAACTTGGACACCAAACATTTTGGACCCCTAATTTTGGGAATTACCCACTTCAGAAAACTTGAAAAATCCATGTATGGTTTTTGTGTTGAATACATTTTACACAGGACAAAATCATGTGGTGTTTGTTACCATTGCTATCAACACTTTTAGTCAAGTTTTTCTTGTGAAGTAATATTTTTGGTCACTGCAAATGATGTGATGGGGCTTCAAAAGCCCATTTTTAAAATTTGTGGTGACCCAAACTTTTACCTTATGAGTTGACAAGAAAAACTACCCAAAGTGTTGATAGCAATGGTAAAAAAATACAACATGAATTTTTTTGATACAAATGTGGACAAATGTCTATGAGTTTGTAAAATCTGGATGCAGTGAAAAACAACTTGGCTTCACTGGGATTCGAACCACGGACCTTCTGCTTAGAAATTGCCTAGCAACATGCCACACATGTGAAGCACGTGTGCAGTAGAGTCGCGTGGCCGCGCCGTGCGTCAGCGTCCGCGCCCTGGTCAGCGCGTATTAAAACACGCACACGCACACAGAAACTGCACGCTCGAAAGCAAAATGTGCACTTAAGTATCCGGTCGTGTGCGTGCACGTACAACACGCCTGCATTACGCGTAACGCGCGCGATCAAACAAAAACATCTCGACACACATCTAGAACACAGTGAATGCAAAACATAGCAAAACGACAAGCTAATTTTGGTGAGTTTTTCCCGTTTACACAAAAACACATTTATGAAGGGATTAAAAGTAGGTTAGGATAGTCTTATACAATCCGTTTTAAACCGGCTAGGGTCATCTGCGCTGATAAAAATGATGTTTATGGTGTTTTTGCGACACTCGTGCTGCATTTGCCGTAGCTCTGTGCACAAAATTTTGAGGACTCAGGTAACCAAACATTTTGGTTACCTGAACCTGAGGCTGAGCTTACTGGATCGGTCTATTGAGCTATGAAGCACAATGGTGGTCTCGAATCACGGTATTGCAGTTGTTCCTCACAGATTAGGATTGGCTATTACGTGAGCTTAACAAGCCCTACAGAGGGATAAACCCTTCAGTGAGATAAGAAGTCGTTTTACCTTTACTTGAGCACCAGGCTTGATGTCATTGAAACCCAGAAATGGTTGCGCGAGAACCGACGGCTTTGTAGAGACTGTCGCTATCCCATCCACTAGATGGAGATTGAGCACGCGACATCTTACCACACTGCCAATGCTGTACTTGGTCATAGGATTGAAGGTTTTCTTGTCGGAAATGTCAAGAGTCTGAAGAAAATAAAGAAAATTCACTAAGTAATAAGTTAAAAAAATAATTGAACATGGAAACAAATTAAAAATATTACTGCCAAGAAATGGGTAAAAATGGCAAGACTAAAAAAAATAAAAATGTCCGGGAAAAAAAAACATTTTGGAAGCTTATGAATAAACGGCATGAAAAATAAAAGAATTGTCCTTTCAAATGTAAAATCTTGGCTAGTAAATCATCCCTGCACAACATGACACACTGCGCGTAAATAGTGCTACATGTGTCGTGTCCGGCTGGTACCGTATGCAGCTATGCAACTTTGAGTTGTCATGTGGAAGCCCATAGTGTACGTACACAAGTACGTTTACCAGTCTACTCATGTACAGACCACACTATCTTGACCGCCGCGACCGCGGCCAAAACCCTTTTCCTTATCGAGTTCTCGCATGATCTTCGGTGAATTGGTGTTCATTGTTCAAGTTGGAAATATTTTATATTAAAGGCCCAGTGGATCATTTGCAATGACCCCAAAAAGTAATCGACGAGTTTACATGGGAAAAGTTCTGAAAGTAAAGATTGAATTAATAGCAACTATCCAATGAAAGGTTTTCGCTCAAAATTATATAATTTTACCAGAAAATAATCTGTAAAGATAAAATTATTTAGATCGTTTGCAAACGATTTACTTATTTTTGGTTCACAACTACGCGGTCCAAAATGCATGGGCGCTGTGTACTCCATAAAAATGCATCGCGTTGGAACACGCGCACACGCAGTATGTGCGCCACAGAGTGCATGACGCAAGCCACATACTACCCGATCAACTGAGAACGAATATTTAAAACACCCCGCCAAGACCAGGAAAATGCATAAGGATTTTCATGGTTTTTTTAAACGTGGTACATTTGACAAAACTGAAATTTCTTAGGATGAGTTTGTTGATGTCTTTCTTTTGATTTATAATGGTTTTATTCGCAGAATCGCTCAAAAACAGATCATCTACAGGGCCTTTAAAAGATCAGGGCGAGTCAAATCTGATAAAGTATGTACAATTGTTGTTTCGGCGCAATATTAGGAATGCCATATTCATTCGGTAAAGTGACAATTCAAAGAAAATCGTCACAACGTTAAAACCTCAGTGCCATTCCCTGACTGGTCCCCAGAAGTGTGACCCACTGCGAGACGTACACGGTCTATATCACATCGTGTCTATTTCTCACCTTGACTAATCCTCTATGTTGTTCATTCAACTGCAGCAGCATTCCAGCCTTAGTGGCGATTCTGATGACTTTGGCTGTCTTGATGATGTCACCCGATGCAAGCCCCTGGAAGGGGAGCTGTTTATCATCGGTTGATTGCTGCATGTGAGCTGGAATCAGACTTAGGCCTAGGGACTTACTCTGAAGACACTGGAAGATGATGCAGGCATGAACCTGTGAATGGAAAAGGTGGGACTATTTGGAATGTTTCAAAACAATGAGAGAATGCGATTTGGCCTGCATTGGAGAGAAATAATATTACATACCTGCCAACATTGCCAAGTAAAAAAATCGGACTGTAGTGAAACTTGCAACGGTCGAGTTAGTACAACGGTAAAGTTGACCTAGTACTGCACCCGTTTTCATGTACACAACACATGCAGCGCGTGCGGGGAGTCAGGTCAAGTCGACCGTTTACCAACTGTTCCGATTTTAAACACTTTTAACACTGAAAAATCAGAACAAATAAGAAAAAAATCGGACTAGTTGGCAGGTATGATATTAATAAGGTTTGTTTTGCTTACCCAACGAACTTGATTAGCACAGTGCTTCCCTGTCACACTATGAGAAAAACTTCATAACGTACTCTTGTGGGACTCGAACCCACAACCTCCTGCAAACTAGGCAGTCGTCTTATGTACCGAGTATACAGTGCCAATCAAGTTATGTCGGGAAGGGCAAAACAAACCCTAATTAATATGTTTCAAAATAGCATGAAATTTTAAATCATCGTTACGCGCTCACGCACTCCGGTACAATTATGTGAATAGATCAAACTAACCACTTGTTTTTCCTGATAGTCCGATGGCGATTGACTGTTGTCAGCAAAATGCAGCTGGTGAACGCAGCCCGTATAGCAAGTCAGGAAACCAACACTGATGTGATCCGAATAAATCTAGACACGAAATACAAAGAAAAAGAGAATATTTTAAGGAAATGTTTGACAAAACAGATGCCTTCACATTCACATAAAAAGGACTTTTGGTTGAACCTCGATAATAGGAGCACTGTTGAAATGACATTCTGCATATAACAGGGACAAGTTTGAATTCCAATTCCTTTGTTTTTCGTTGATTTTATTCCTTATACATGTGATACAAGGTTAGTTGTATCACATCTGCAAAGTCCTGAGGAAAGCTACTAAATGTTTGATTTATTAATTAGAGAATAAAAGTGTGAGCGGCCTTTCTTCAACTGCGTATTTAAAGCCCGACGCAAACGGGAGGCAAAAAACACGAAACACGAAACAAATTTGTTTACTCCCCGTTTCGCATTTCAGTGTGTCCACCCCGCAAACGGAAAACAGAAATGCCACCGAAACGGATATAGCGCCGCCAGCGGCGACAATAAAGCAGTACAGTCACATGATATCTTGATACCACATGATCCGGAATATGATCCGGAATACGATAACGAAACGTTTGTTTTGATGAAAACATGTTTCGCGAAACAAGCAGGTTTGTTTCGCGAAACATCGTTTTTTGTTTTGGTTAACAGAGACGAATGTCAAAGTCACGAAAAAAACGTTTTTGTTTGTGTTTTTTGCCTCCCGTTTGCGCCGTGCTTAAGACTAATTTTATTCCCATTTATAAATGTCTTTTGTCGACAGTAAAACTTTGCCACTTCACCATCTTGTGTACTTTTCCCCAGGTCTTATTATTCAAAGTGCTGCGCATCAGGTCATTTTTGTTTGATTGTGTGCATTACACGCAAGTTGTTTGCACAGACACACAGGAAAACATATCCTATTTTCTATCACACTGTTCAATTTGCTTTCAGCCTTGTACAGTTTTTGTGTTGATGCCCGTTTTCCATACACGCTAAAACTGACCAGCAGCCGATTTCACGAAAAATTGCCTAGCTTGCGTAACTTTTGAAAATGGCATAAGCCTCAGAGGCTTGCGTGTACTTATCACAGGAATGTTGCGCAGCTTACGCAATAAAAAGTTGCGCAAGCAGGCTTACGCAGTGCATATTAAAGGATTCGTGAAATCGGCTGCAGAATAGGGAGTGCCAGACAAGAACGTGTTTAAAACGGGCCTGGTCTTTATCATCCGTTTAAGACCACCCATGTGACATGCTCTCCACCAATGTGTAAAATGCCTAAAGTACTTATACATATCGAATAAAACTGACAAAATATTCTCACATTTTTAACTGTGGCTTTGACTTTTGTGCCCGGTAAAAGAGCGTCAAAGCAGTCATGTGATGATGGCTTCGCTGTTGCCTTGGTGACAGAAACTGGATTGGCTGACAGAACTAAAGATCTCCCATTGGCTTTAACATCCTTGATCAGGCATTTCACTGGCTGGGCAGCATACAAAGGCTGTCCTGAAAAAAAAATAATTACCGTATAAAATATTGAGTATAAGGCGCACACCCAACTATTGACGGCTGCTACAGAAAATAAATAGTGCACTTCATACAGGATTAAAACAATTATTTTACACAAGCGAACGAATTTAGAAAGCTTACATGTCTATGTAACGAAAAATATAAAAAAATTAAATTTCCAAAGTCGAGAATTGGAGATACACGCCTTTTTCTTGAAATGTGCTTCACATGTTGTACATGTGTGCGTACGCTCATATGTACACAGCATGTATACAATGTGTACACAGTATGTGTACAATGTACACACGCGCTTGTTCTCCCAAACAATCGTGGACGTTTTAGGGAGGTCTAACAAAGAGAACAATATCGTCTGCGATTGGCAAGCAAACGTCCGCGATTCGCTCCTGTACAAAACCAACGAGAGTAAGGAAAAATAGACTATGTCCAAACAAAAGAGGAACAAAGGGACGTCCGCGATTGTATGTGGATTCGCACCTATATGTACGCGCACATGTACGTCATAACCCTGTCAAATAAAAGACAGGGGCGGTCTTTTATTATTTCTTGTTTTTAATCGACTGGCATTAATCCTTGACGGATTTTATGTTTTTGGTACCAAATAAAAGCTGATAACTTTTTTATATTCTAGAAAAATAGCAATTTAACTTTTTAAAAACCAATTGGTGTCAAAACTGGTGTCAAAACACCAAATTAACAATAAAAAATGCACCCCCACTGCGCCGACGCATGGCGATTGATCCACCCACAAAAGCAGTATTGTCTCTTTGGTCTTTAAATGCCGGCTCGGCAAACACAAAAACGTTCAGCGCTTCTATGTGTTGTTAGTTGATGAGATACCTTGGTTCCAAGTCGTGATGAAGCTACTGGCAAGATCTGTAGGCAGGAAACCGTGGACTCCTTCGATACCCACATCAATGATGTAGCCATGATCCTCACTACTGGACACTGTGCCACTAATTGTCTGGGGGAAAAAGAAGACAATATCAGTGATTTAAATGTTCCCTGATTTTGTGTGTTAAACATGTGTGGAGCAAAACGGGTGTTTACTATATATACAGTTAAAAGGAAGAAATTGAAATCAATTCTAATAAAGTGATTGGTCGACTACTGCCTTGTTATCTACATGTTCACTGTATTCAACACATTTCTGTTCCGAGTCAACGTGTTAGGAAAATTGTTTCAGGAAAAGTACATTTATGACAACTCAACTTCTCCACACAGGATGATGTTGTCCTTCATACCGCCGCATTCCACCGCCCCTGCCCCAAACCCCCACCCCCACCCCCAAACCCCTCACCCTCCCCCTCCCCCTCCCCTCCCCCTCCCTGACCCTTTCCGTGCTCCCCCAGAGCAACCAGAAACCTGGTAACACTGATAGCTACATACATGTACATGGGTCTTTCCACAGTAAAGGGGGTATCTTGGCAACACAGACCATATTTTCGAGGAGTTACCTTTGTCTTGTCTCAAAATAAAAGAAATAAGTTTCAGTTGATCTGAAGAAATAACTTATGCCCAAATAGGGTTACAAATAGTGTGACAACATGCTTTTCCAAATTTCCAATACAAATTTCCAATATATGCTCGTAACTGGGACGGACACTGGTGTTACATTTTAGGTCGTCCCCATTACGAGCGTATATTGGACATTTGTACACAGGGTTTTTTAAAAGGCATGTTGTAACACTATTTGTAACCCTTTTTGGGCCCAAGTTCTCTTCAGAACAACTTAAACTTATTTATTTTATTTTGAGACCAGACAAAGGTAATTTCTGGAAAATATGGTCTGTGTTGCCAAAATGCCCCCTTTACCATGGAAAGACTCATATGTATAACATTTGGTATATGTGACCGGCTCCAGCAAAACCCAACACTTGTGATGAAAATTCAAAATTTAAGTTTTGGTATCATCTTAGTGTGCATACAAACAGGTATCTTTTAAAACATGTTTGAGGAAATTCTGATAATTTTTGGCGAAGTTATGACCAATTAAAGTATGACAGATCAGAAAAAGTGAAATGGAGCTATTGGTCTTTAAAGTTTGACAAACTAGTTGATTATTTAATTTTTTGTCAATAATATGAGGAATTTTGAGACAGTTCAAACAACAAAACAAATCTTGAAAGTTGAATGTATCCCGATGTTGATTCTGCCAAATTTTCAAGTTGGTCCCAGAGGTCATTTGTTAAGGTTGTGGGCCCATATCACGTATTGGGAAATGCCGAGAAGCGTCGGGTTTTGCCAGAGTCGGTCACATATGATAGCAGTATTTACCATGCCTGGCTGCAACATGCTTGGAAGGAGATGACTATGAACAGCTCTGGGGTCAAGGGTCAACTGAGTATGCTTCTTTCCACTGCTTGTTGACACGATAGACTTGACCTTGCAGACAACATGACTGCCTACAGAATACAAATCTTGAAGGCTCGGAACGTCCTTAGAAAAATAATGAAACAAAACAAATTGTTTTCTCACTGTAACAAAATTCAGACAAAAACCAAATTGAAGATGGTCATTTCATAAAAACAAGAGCCAAAGTGTGACATTTTGAAGCGTTTTTAGTTTACATTTTTTAAAAGAAATCCCGAGCAATTTCGAAATAATTTACAATATCTAAAATAATTTACGAACAGTTAAAGACAGATTACATGATTGGAAAACAGGAACAACAGCATTACATAACTGAAGAATAATGTTGATAAACTGCCTTGTAGAAATTTCAGCCACATAGATGCAGTAATACTTCAGAAAACCTGAAAAATCCATGCATGGTTTTTTGTGTTGAATGAATTGGTACCGCAAAGGTACTATTTACATGGGAAAGAATCATGTGGTGTTTGTTACCATTGCTATCAACACTTACACCCGTTTCATACTGGTGTACTAGAGTCGCGCCGAACTAAATTATCCCAGAAATTTGAATTAAGTTAGACGTATGAAACAATTAGGAGCGACTTGGTTGTCGAAAGATCGACTGTTCCAGTCGGTCAGAACGACTGAAAAGTGACTTGGTTTTAGACGTCGATCTTTAGTGTGCGCACGGCTCGCATCAAGAACGCCGGTCTGAAACCAAATTTTAATCGGAAAAAATTCAATTAGTTCGGCGCGACTCTGGTCTGCCTGTATGAAACTGGTGTTAGTCAGCTTTTTCTTGTCAACTCATGATATATAATTTTGGGTAACTGCAAATGATGTATTTGGGCTTCAGGAAACCCTGTACACAACACAAACCAACTTTTTTTTTCATTTTCTGGAAAAAGATTTTAATTTTATGAAAGTTTATTAATTTACCTGTGTCTGGTCCCCAGACTCCACGCTTCTGTCCCCTAATCTCTCCAGCATCTTGGTGTATGTTGTAGACACATCAGTGATTTGTACGCGGCCAGTCATCATGTTGGGTAAACTGACTACCAGCTCATACTCGTTGACTTCTTTGACTACGCCAAAAAGTAGCATGTCCTCTGAAAAAGTCTTGAAAGGAAGAGGTTTCTCGTTAAAAAAAAAAAGTGTCACAAACTTTTCTCATTCCATGTTTGGTTAGGCCCACACAGTGGTGTTGATAGAGGGTGAGGGGGGGGGGGGGGGTGGTGAGGGAGGGGGGATTCATTTTTGTCTTGTCGGCAAAATCACGGTACTGTCGGCAAAATCATGGTACTGTCGGCAAAACAATTTTTGTTTAAAAAGAATAATTAAAGTGATATAGGATGAATTTAGAAACACAAGAAAATTGCAGTGCCCCGACTGGGATTCGAACCCAGGTCCTTATATATACTCTCCAACAAAAGAAACTGTGCATGATAAAAATTGCTGTATTTTTTCAGCCATGGCAGATAACTCGCTGGAATAAACTGTAAATGAAAGTCCATGAAATCTTTCAAATGGTTAACCGAACTTGAAATGTACAAAATGTGTTCTTCGTGTTCTCAGAGGTTGCTGAAAACTGACTTGCCAATATTGAAGTCACAAAGTCAGTATCGAGTGTGTCCCCCTTGTGCATTAATCACTGCTGTGCATCTTCGCCTCATGGAGCCAATGACACGCGCATGAAAGAGAATATTGACTTTTGGGTAGTCCTTTTATACGGCTTGCTAACGAGACCTGAACTTTATGGAATTCTGTTACATAACAACCTGTAGGACCCCTATTGTGAAATCAACACCCAGGCATGCCTAAGTCCTGCACTATGCCATGAGCAGGTTTTTAGTGCATAACCTTTTTCTAACAATGTCAGAGAATATTGTCTGTGAATTTGGTGTTTATTTTCCACCTTCTTAAAAAAATACAGCAATTTTTACCATGCACAGTTTCTTTTGTTGGAGAGTATATATAGCACCGCTCATTAAAACGCCATAGCTATATCAGCAATGCTATTATAACTGCCGCCAGGGAATCATCAGAACCATCTCGCTTCGTCTAGGTGGCTGCTCGGCCAGAGCGCTCAACCTATCAAGACTAGTGGCATTCCCCTAAAAGCTCCCAAAATATCACTTGGAACAGCGAAGCAATTGAGATTAAGTGTCTTGCCCATGGACACAGACACATTGGCCACAGTGGGGCTCGAACCCACAACCTTCCGATTGCGAGTCCAGCTTCACACCCACTAGACCACACGCGCGCTCCCAATTTATACGTACCTTTTTGTTCAGCCGAGTGATTTTGGGTGTGGCGTCCACTGCAAACACCATGCCCACTTCTCCTCTGTCCTCAAAATTCTTCAACGTCGAATACTCATCATCACCATCGTCTCCAGTCAATTTATTCTTGAATCTCTGTTCTTTGACGTGCTTGAGTTTGCTCCTTTTCTTGGCCAATGATAATACATCTTCCTATATAGCAAATAGATAATTTAAAGGCAGAAGTAAGAAAAGTGTGGGTTTTTTTTTATTTGAGAGGTTTAATGTTAAAGCTAGTATACATGATTGGTAAACAGTTACAAATAGTTTTGGGGGTTAAAACAAAGGTTTTTAGTTTTTATGCTAATGAAAATATGTATATTCATGACCAAAAATCACATTCAACTGTGCACAAAAGATTCCGCTTTTTTTCTCAAACGTCCTGGAACTTTTGCAGTCCATGACTGTTTGAGTTTGTTCTGCATGTTTCCTGTTGTAAGCCATGATGACACTGGGGGAGAAAACTGCAGCAATTTGCCACAAGTCCAACTCGAAGTCTTATGTTTTTTCTTAACTTTTTCCCTTCTGTCTTCCTTACGTGATGCACTCCAAACAGCGCCCTCTGTCTGTGGTTTATTGCAATGAAATCTTTAAAGTTGGAAAAGGCTACCTTTTATTGATTTTACATCCAAACGAACAATAGTATGTCTTGCTGAACAAGTAATCCATCATATGAAGCAAAGATTAGGCAAAAAGTTGTTTAGCATGTCATGGCCCTTTAAGCATGAAATGGTGAAGACAATCAAATGGCGAGCGCTTAGCACAAAGCCCTAATGGCGTTTAGTCTGGGGCCCGCTTAAGGGCCCCTGAAAATTTTGGATTCTAGATGCTTTGTGCTGTGATATCTCAGGCAATATTTAACCACTTTAAGCAGGCAAAAGTGTGATCTCATATGAGGCAGATACCCCAACGGCTGCGGAAGTTATCGATAATTTAAAAAAAATAGATAGGGTTTTGTTTTTTTAGGAAAAGGGGGTGGCGTGCGCCCCCACGCCCCCTGGATCCGCCCCTGATGTTATGAGAAATGACTGAGAAAAATATGACACATGATATGGTATCAAAATCTCAACACCCACAGAAAAAATGTAAGGCTCAAAGAGATGGTAGTCTCTATAATCAAACAATGATTTCAAATTGTTCAATCTAAAGCCAGGGTCACACGGAAAAATTCTCGTAATTACTTGATTGGGATACGATTATGATAAATTGTAATAATTCCAACAACGACCGGGGTCAGACGACAAACTAATTATAATCAGATTGTAATCGTATTATAATAAAATGGGGTCACACGAACAACACAATCTCGTAATCGTATTGTAATCCATCTCATAGTCCCTTGCGGTGGCTTTCCCCGTGTTGCGTGTGCGTGCTTGATGCCTCATTGCACTGCGCGCACCTGGTGCCCTGTGAATGGAAAAGCATGCCAGGTGCGCGCGGTGAAGCAGAAAGTGCGCGCGCGACCATGGGGAAGGTTACCGCAGGGGCTTATGGGATGGATTGTAATAGGATTACGAGATGGGGTCACACGCGTGTTTTGCAACGTATCACAATCGAACGATGAGAATTCTCGTCGTTGACCAATTATGATATGATTACAATATCTCGTAACAATCGTACTATACTACAATAAATGTGACCTCGGCCTTAGTCATAAATACAATACCTTGAATAGAATGTCTGAATCTCTTTTCCTTTTCTGCGATTTCTTCTCCAGCATGTCCAGAGAAACTGAATAATCGTCTTTCTTCTTGTGACCTCGACCACGGGGAAAGCTTTCCTCTTCCATGTTCTCTGTAGATTCATACGAGATATTTTTCCATGAACATGTCAAAAAAAATTAAAAAAACAACCTGTCCTACTATTAATCTTAAATAACCTTGTCATTTTCCAACGGATTTAAACCAAAATTTTACATCATATAAACAAGACCTGACAAATTTAACTGAACGAGTTTCATCAATTTTAAAGAAGTCAATTTCAGAATTCGCCACTTTCGACTTCGCCTCCTTCAATGTCAGTACATCGCTGGAGATGGTGGTGGAATGTGTGCTGCAGCCGAAAGCTATGAAGAAAGGCAGGATCACTCCAAATGTTATTATTGCAAACCATCTCGCTCGCTTCAAGCATTTCATCAGGAGGTGCAAATGGATTTTTTTTCATATACATTGAACACGGACTTGGGTGAATTTATATATTGGAATCGATAGCTTATTCAATTCTAAGATATATACTTCCCACTGACACTTCCGTCGCAAATGTTGCATTTCTGAGATAAATAAATAAAAAATTACTGCATAAAGTAATGCACAAAATGACGTAGCGAGCGGTCTGTGCAAAAGCGCGACAACAGAGGGCGCTGCGCGCGCCCTTGAATGGTTATCTTGTGCACTAACTGAAGGCAATTTTTGAAGAAGAAAACGTGATTTTTCTACAGAAAAGCAACATTTGCGACAAAAGTGCAAGTGGGAAGTATATCTTGAAATTACATTATCTGTTGATTCCAGGAGGTAATTTCCTTAAAATCTTTGTTCAATGTATACGAAAAAAATACCGAAGGGTAGAATGGTGGAACAGAATTCGGAACATGGTACAGTGGAATGGAACGGTTCCGTTCCACCGTACCGTTCCGCGTTCCGTGTTTTACCAATATCCAATCAGGACCATGCAACGACGTGGACATGATGGGACCTACCGCAATTACCGATTTGGAGAAACAACGCAGAATATTATTAAAACGTGAAACACGAGTGTTATCCAACAGTTAGACTAATAACGTTGATATTTCTCTCTACGTCTCTAGTTAAACATAGGTATGTTTCCGTCATTCAACAACAACCAACATGATCAGTCATCATGACCATGCGCTCGCTCTAAAAAAAACGTGCTCGTCCAAGTTAAAGTGCGCCCTCTCCGTTGATGATGTGCAACGGTTCCGGTTGCACATACCGGTATGTTGTTTTTAGGTAGTAGGGATTTTCCGTAGTACTAGGCTAGGTAGCGGAAATCGGTATAAATAACGGAAAGAATTGAGAAGTTCATATGGCTTCAAACATTGTGCACAAAACTTAAACCGAGATTTGTTTAACCTGTTTATGTTTTAACAATCAACTCGACCGTTTGACTTGAACCAACTCGACCGTTTGACTCGAAACAACTCGACCGTCTGACGTTGTTGTAGCAGCACTAGCAGTCTACATACCGTACCCTAGGTACCAGCTCGACCGTTGTACCAACTCGTCCGTTGACCAACTCGACTTCAAAGTCAAGTCAAGTAAACTCGACAAACTATGCCAAAAATCCATAGACACACGCAGTATATTACTGGTCTGTCATATAATTTGTGTGGCATTATTTAATTCTGCAGAAATCACTGGCCTAGCCCTAGCCCTAGGCCTACATTGAACAAATATTTGAAGTATGGGGCGGAGAACAGTTCAAGACGCAGTTGTTGATGATATTGAGAAGTGGAGATATCCTACCAAGCACTATGTGAGTATAAATAAATTCTGTGGTTTCCTCTTAAAGGAGATTTTTCACCGTCCCCATTTTTCCCAGGCAGTCTGTTAAAGTCGGACCCTCCGGATCTTTGTTAAAAATTGATATTTAACGAACAGAAAGTACCGTACCTAGTTTGACTTCTAATTACGCTTACATACCTTTTACCACCATGTATTGCACCAATTTGTAATCATACACCACATCGACTATCCACAAAGTGAAATTTTCGAAGAAATATGCGTAGGAAGTGCAGGACACTAAGAAAAAAGAAATTTGTTTTTTTCCACGCCAGATCTTTAAAAATAAGGCCTGTACATGGCGGTAAAAGGTATGGAAGCGTATTAAGAAGTCAAACTAGGCACTTTCTGTTCATTAAATAACCATTTTTGAAAAAGATCCGGAAGATCTGAAAGGATCCGGAGGGTCCGTTTTTCACCCACACCCTTTTTAATTTGTCATATTTTTCTCATTACCATTCTGAAATTTCGCACTCTCAATCCGTATATTTTCAGGAAACCACTGATGTTTTGTAAACTAAATTATCCGGTTCCATAAAACAGTGCAGTGAAATACCAACCTTTTCGCTTCCACATCCAAATTGGAGATGTTTTCTTCCCATGGATAGTATTAAGGGGAGATATTTTATATTATTCTTAGGTTAGGGCGAAATCCTTTTTCAGGAAAAATCTGAACAAGCTCCAAAAAAGTTAATATCGAAATATTCACATACACTTCAATAAGCATGACTGCATAATAAAGATGTGTGAAAAAAATCCGACTCTCAGATTTTTCTGTTTTTTTTTTCAAAGTGCAGAAAATTTGTTTATTTCTTTTGTTGCTCAGTGTACATTTTGCTTAATTTTTTCTAATTCATTGTATCAATATTTTATAATTCTTCATACACAGGTTTACGTCATCCATGTTTCATGGTCAGATGGCTCCGTTAATGTTGTGTATCGGCGCTATAGCAAGTTCTTTGACTTTCAGGTATTAAAATCATTATTCTTGGGGGCCGTCCACGGTTCTGCAAAGCGTAGGAAGGGAGCATTTGGGTCGAGGGTCGCGTAGGACTTTACATGCGCTGTAAAATGTTGACATTTCATGGTACTGACAGAAAAATGTTGATAGTAGTATTTCGGGGGTGGGGGGGTGGGGAGGGAGGGCGGGGCGGGGAGGGAGGGCGGGGCGGGGGGTGGGGGGTGGGGAGTTAGGGCGGGGCGGGGAGGGAGGGCCGGGGGGCGGGGGGTGGGGGGGTCGGGAGGGAGGGCGGGGCGGGGAGGGAGGGGGATCTTGAAAAATACTACGCTCTGTCGAACTTTGAAAATGTTGACAACTTTGGATGGCCCTTTTATCTTATTTTTTTCTCAGACGTTCAAAGTTTTCTGCCAAAATGTGTATAGAAAAAGTATCTGAAAATCATCTTATCTAAAATTAGGGGTCCTAAACTATTTGCATACATGTGTGTGTGCCTGCAGTTACTTCAAACACTTAGTGATTTAGAAGTATTTTTAAAAATCAGTTACTGGAATTTGGGGCTCAGATATTCAGTTGAAAATTTGTTTCTTATGTCTCAAATTGTCTTCTTATGTCTCAAATTGTCTTCTTATGTCTCAAATTGTCTTCTTATGTCTCAAATTGTCTTCTTATGTCTCAAATTGTCTTCTTATGTCTCAAATTGTCTGTTATATATTTAACAACATTTTATTTATCAGAAACGGCAAATATTCATAGAAAGTGTTTGTATTATATTGAATGTAGTTTTTGGTGTCCCAGTTATGTTGTACAGTACAGTGTGCATGTAATTTTTTGTTTGGATTATGCATGCTTTGACAACATTAAACTTGTCTTAAAATTGAGTTTTAAAAAGGTAGTCTACATGATTAGTAAATTGTTACAAATAGTTTCATCTCCCTGTGTGATTGAAGGTATGCATGATTGAAATTGGTATGCATGATTGGCTCCGTACCGGTACTTCGTCTAACTTTTGAGAAAAACAGTCAAAAACTGTGTCGTTATTCTCCCGAAAGATTTACGATCACTTGACCCAAAAAAACAATTCGCCCTGAACAACTTCGCCCTGAACCACGGCCTGCACACGAAGTGGTTTTTGGGCGAAGATTTCCAATGGGCCACGCACGCGCTCGCAACGATACACCCGTTCCTTGCTACGCCACTGCGCTGAGCATGCAGCGCCTTCAAGAGATAAACACATTCACCACTTGAGGGTCTGTTAAAAACAAATGCATCCAACTGTCATGGCTGTTATATTGACGTTAATGCGATATATTTGCGTGTTAAGTGATCGATAATAGCAAGCAAATCATGTTGGAATGACCTGGCTGTACTTTCACAGTGTTTTAGAGGGGAAAATTAATTATTTTTGTCCGGGAGGCAAATTTTTCTCTGGGCGCTTACGGTACCTGTGATGACAAAACCGGCATCACTGACCAATCATGTGTTCTACCTTTAAATCAGTAAAACAAATTCAAAGGCACAAATTTTTAAATGTCACACTTTTGGAGCCCTAATCTCTGGAATTAACAACAAGTAAATTCTTAACATTTCAGAGGTGACCTATGTGACATTATTCCTGGATATATTATTCTTCTACTTAACTATGTTATTCACTATCAATTTTTAACCTTGCACTATGCAGTATTGTATAAGAGGCTGTCTCACAGTACTAACGAAAAGCCTTTCTCAGCTTTTTTGCAAATGTTGTATTATAAGTAAAATCAAAAGTAAAAATTTGTACCAAAAAAGTACAAGAATGCAAAAACTTGATTTTGTGCTACATGTTCTTCAGATAAGAAATGTGATAGTAAAAAAAACCAAGTGTTTTGGAATAATTTGTAATATAACTATATAAATAAAAGTAAATACAAAGAAAAAAAAGCTAAATGTAAATGTAGTTTTCATGTAAACCTTGTAGCACATTATCAATTAGATAAATAATTTTGTTATCAGTCGTTTATTTTATTTATTTAATTTTTTTTCCAGATGAAATTGCTAAGTTTATTTCCACAAGAAGCCGGAGCCAAAAACCCAACTCAGCGGATGATTCCATTTCTTCCTGGTTAGTAGTATTTCATTTTCATTTTCTGTAGTCCGCTGACTTTAAAGACAGATTATGATTGGAAAACATCTAAAAACAGGAACAACAGCATCAAATAACTAAAGAATAATGTTGATAAACTGCCTTGTAGAAATTTCAGCTACATAGATGCATTAATACTTACCAACACCTTAAAAACCCATGCATGTTTTTTGTGTTGAATAAATGTTAGAAAAAATCCCTTGCATATTTTTTTTTTTTTAAAGCACCTTCAGTTGACAAAGGTACCATTTTACACGGGAAAAATATGTGGTGTTTGTTACCATTGCTATCAACACCTTTAGTCGGGTTTTTCTTGTCAACTCATGAAGTAAAACGTTGGGTAACTGCAAATTTAGATGTACTAGGGGCTATAAGTAAACATGCTGTGGTTGTCTACGTACTCATACTTCCTGTCTTGTGTGTAGCTAATGTTTCAAACTTCTGTAGTCAACCACCATTAAAGGCCTACTGTATCATTTGCAATGACTCCAAAATGTTAATCAACAAGTTGACAGGGAAAACCTTCCTCAAAGTAAAGATTGAATTGGTAGCAACTATCCAATGGAATGTTTATGCCCGAGATGATATAATTTTGCAAGAAAATAATCCATGAAGATGAAATTATTTCGATCGTTTGCAAACAATTTACTTAGTTGGTTCTCATCTGGAAGGTCCGAAATGGGCGCTGTGTTCCGCGTGTGTGCTGTTCCAACGCCATGCATTTTTTTTAACTCTATGGGTCGCAAGCACACACAGTATGGTGCGCGGCACAGAGTACATGACTGAGAACGAATATTTGAAACACCCTGCCAAGACCGGCAAAACGCATATGGATTTTCATGTTTTTGGAAAACGTGGTACATTTGACAGAGCTGAAATTTCATCGGATGAGTTTGTTGATGTCCTACTTTTGATTTATAATGGTTTTATTCCCAGAATCACTCAAAAACAGATCTATAGGGCCTTTAAAGGCCCATTGTATCATTTGCAATGACCCAAAATGTTATTTCGTCAGTAGACAAGAAACACTGTTGATAGCAATGGTATAACAAACACCACAAGAATTTACTTCTGTCCAAGATGGATAAGAAAATAACAATTGAAGGTGTTTATTTTTTGTGTGCACACATTTTTTATCTACACCAAAACCGTGCATGGATTTAAAAGGTTTTCTGAAGCATTGAAACATCTATGTAGCTTAAGTTTCTGCAGGCTAGTTTACCAACATACTTCTTTAGATATGTTATGCCCTTATTACAGAAATATGTATAAACAAAATAAATAAGGCCAAACAAAATAAATGGTGTGTTTACGGTAACCCGACCCACCTGGAATTTTTAAGGCCAAATTGCCGACCTCAAACTTTTTATTGCCAATTTTCAAGTTGATAATTTTAAATGAGCACTATTTGCAATAATTTCCAACGAACATAACATTTTCTACACTTGTACATGAACATGTTTAATATTGTTAATAGTGAGTTTCAAAGATTGCAAAACAACACGCAAATGCATCACCTGAAGTGTAAAAAACAAAAGACAAAATAAAATGATTTTCCTACCTACCTACCTGGATTTTTTTAGGTCGTTACCGTAAATGCACCATTAATTTTGTTTGGCCTAATAATAAATTTTAAAAATAAATAAATAAAATAAAATGCCATCTTGAAAATGGTACATTGGGCCTTTAAGTTTACTGTGTATATTACATCCTTTATAGGCTCACTAAACGTCACACAGTACGCTGGTGAACTTTTCCTGTGGTTTCCATCTCTGTCTTCTATTTCCTTACAATTTTTGTTTTTATATCCTCCAAGGAAGTATCAAATTCCGAAAGTCATTCACTGTGTTACAGTGCAATTTTTCGTAGAAAATTGACAGCCTTTATTTCCATACTTCATACATATTCATAAAGGAGAGTCCTGGGGCTAATTTCATAAAGCTGTTAAGCGAAAGAATTTGCTTAATCCAAAAAATATTTGCTTTATAAAAATAGGTTAGCAGTCAAAATCTTATGTGATGTGTAATACAATTGACTGGTGTTCTGCTATTCTTGCTAAAAACACAAGTTGACATACAATTTTGACTATTAACCCATTTCTATAAAGCAAACGAATCTTGGATTAAGCATTATTTCTGCTACGAAATACGCAGCTCCATGCCTTTGCTATGGAGCTGCATATTTTGTGGCACGAATTTGGCACGCACGCATTGCTGACGAGCCTGTGCCTTTAAAACGTACTGGCCAACCACACATTATTTTATTCTCTTAGTGTTGGATTTTTTTATGGATTGGGTTTGTGTACATAAATCCAGCATTTCCATAAAGTATTTTTTAAATGTTTTTTAATTTTTTTTAAATTTTATTCTAGGCAAAAAGTTGTTCGGCCGCAGTCATACTCGAGAAGTTGCTTCCAAAAGACTGGTGCAACTTAATGAATACTGCAGAGTAAGTAACAAATGCAACATCTGGTACGTTAACTAATTACCATTGAAATGAAACAAGTTTAAACAATCAAACAGTGCCCTCTCACAACAGGACCTTTCTAATGCACTCCTCCACTTGCATATCTGAGCCCCTTTATGCTTATTCCGTTGTGGAAGAGTAGACAGAAATGTTGTCACTGCTTTGGGCCCCTCAGAACGCTTGTTACATTGGCCATTCAGTGTCAGATTTTACTACACGTGCACAGATTGTAAACAGTGCGATTAGCTGCTACATGTATTTGTATCCTACAGGGGCATTCTGTTACATTACATTGATCATGTTGCTGGAAATTTCGAAACGGGTGAACAATTGGTGTTGCGGGTTCAATACTTGGCTGTGGTACCTGTCTTCTTAACAGTAATATATACATGTTTGGTAAACTGTTAAGAACGGCGTGATTTCCACTGGTAATTAAAAGCCTAGGTCGAGAAAACTACCTTGTAGAAATTTCAGCCACATAGATGTGCACAGTAATACTTCAAAAAACATGAAAAACCCCATTATGGTTTTTGTGCATGAGATTTCGTCATTTTTCTCATGAATGGGGGCAATTCAGACGAAATAATTTTTTTCGAGGGTAATTTCAAATCCTTTATATTACGCAAGCACAAATGTTCTATCCTTCGAAAGGGATGTAAAGCCGTTGGTTCAGTGTGTTGTGTAACGCACTTAAAAGATCCCAGAGCATTCTTTTGTGAAGAGTAAGGAGCGTGATCCAAAACTGGTAAACACTGAATGAAGATTTCAAAATTTCTTAAATTAATCAAAATAATATCTCGATCTGTAAAGAAATGTCCATAATTTACAATCATATTACAAACATTAACAGAATAAATTTGACTGGGCACACTGTGCCATCACATTTTCAAGAAATAGTTTAAAATGCATGTACAAAAATTGCCTTTTTTGTCAATTTTATTGATTATCATAAAAACAACCTCCGCATAAAACTGTAAAGTCAATAAACTGATAAACTGGGTGTGTGTATTAACATCAATAGAAGGTAAACAAACAGGTTCACTTTAGTTTTCATTTGTTGTTGACTAAGGAAAGGCATTTGTCTCTTGATTTCCGTCCCTCGCGCATGACCATAAACGTTTTTGACCATAAACGAAGCTCGTTACAACCCAGTAATTGCCAAATTCAAATCAACAACCAACCTATTCAGAAAGTTTCACACACAAAATTTCTTGGTATTGACATTGACGAACATCTGTCCTGGCAGTTTCACATAAAGGCAATAGAAAAAGCAAAATATCTAAAAATATTGGCATTATAAGTAGACTTAAACACACTTTGCCTCCTAGTGTATTGCGTACATTATATTGCTCACTCGTTTTACCATATTTCTCATATTGTAATGTTGTTTGGGCTAATACTTATAAATCCAGATTAGCGGGGCTGGTCAAACTACAAAAGAAGGCTGTACGAATAATAAGTAAGGTGCCTTACAGAGAACACACCGCCCCCTTGTTCCAGAAATTGAACTTCCTTACTCTTGAGAACATTAATAAGTTTCAACAAAATGTAGTGATGTTTAAATTTTTTAATAATCAACTGCCATCAGTACTGCAAAGTCTTTTCTGTACTAATAGGTCAATTCATAGTTATAACACACGATCCTCCTCAAAGGTCCATATAGATAGTATTCGAACACGTGCGAATACGCCATTTTGTAAGTCAAATAATTGTGGAAGTGATGTGCGTGCGCGTTGTGTGTGTCTCTGGTGGGCGTAGCGCGGTTTAGTTCACCAATGGGAGCCTTTGTACAGAGCGTTACGCGTGCTATGGACACACGCGGCGCGCGCGCGCATTGGCTTCCGCAGTGGCGCGGCGTTGTTTGACACACGACATGACGTCATGAGAAAGCTATCAATACCATTCTCTAGAACAACAATATTTCAACATACGGTTTCCTTTACGGGGCCAAAACATTGGAACAGCCTCCCGACCTGTTCAAGTAGCTGTCGTTCAATTATAAACTGAAAATGCTCCTCATAGAAAGCCAACTGTAAAGTAATTTTATAGAATTATAAGACCTACATGGAATAGTGAAACCGCATGATCTATAATTTGTTGTTGTTTATATAGAGTGTTTATGTATACAGTGTTGTATGGCACTCCCGTCACAAGCTTCGGCTTTAAGGAATGTGCCTCCATTATGATGGAAATAAATGTTATTGAATTGAATTGAATTGAATTGAAATTGAATTGGATCACGCTCTAAGGGGACTACTCAATGTCTCTGGCTCCACCCTCCTATGCACGTCAATTTTTTGGTGAAACACACTTGTAAAAAGCTTCATGCAATTTACCCTACGGGCTGTGAAGTTCATTAAATCCATTAAATAAAAATTTTTAAAAAGAAACAAAGACACAAAGTTGTTGCTTGAGAATTTTTTTTTTTGTGCCTCAGGCCAACGTCAGAATGAATGAATGATTTGAAGTGGAAAATGAAGTGTTTTTTGTTTTCTGTTTGCTTCAGGCGTTGGTGAGACTACCTGCCAAAGTGTCTGATAGTAACACTGTGTTAGAGTTTTTTACTCCAACTATTGAGGACATCAACCCAAAGAAATACGGGTAAGAAAATGTACTTTATCATAGGCCGGGGTCATACTGGAACATTTTCATTATTTCTCGATTGTGATACAATTGTAATATTTCCAACGACGACTGGGGTCACACGATATACTTATTGTAATCGGGTTGTAATCATATTGTAATACAGGGGGGGTCACACTCACACATTCTTGTCGTCATATAAACCTTTATCACGGTGCGACCATCTTCCCTTTCCCCAATTAAAATGAATGTAACCAAATCGAGGCTTATAGGAAAAATAGTTTAACCCCGTTTTGAAATTGTTCATTGTGTGCATGACACATGCGTAGCGCGATAAAGAAAACGCGCAGCACGAGCAAGTGATTATCTGAAAACAACAACAGGAGATTACACGTGCTGTGGAGGCACACTGATCGTGCCCCGACACGTACTATGGGGAACAATACAAAGATGGACGCACCGTGATAAAGGTCAATTGTAATACGTCCCATCATCCCCTGCGGTGGCTTTCCCCGCCTTGCATGTGCGTGCTTACTGCCTCGCCTCACTGTGCCGCACGTGCTTGCCTTACCGTGAACGAAAAGCCGCACCCGCTAACGTGCATGAAAAGTCAGGTCTGCGTGTGTGGTGAAGCAGAAATCACGCACATGTGGAGAATGTACTGCAGGGGCTTTTGGGATGGATTGTAATAGGATTACGACATGGGGTCACACACGCTTTTTTTGCGTATATGCATTTAATCGCAAAATGTGGTAAAATACATTTGGGTCTTTCCACAGTAAAGGGGTATTTTCGAGGAGATACTTTTATCTGGTCTCAAAATAAAAGAGATAAGTTTAGGTTGTTCTGAAGAGATAACTTAGGCCCAAACAGGGTTACAAATAGTGTGACAACATGCCTTTTTAAAAACCCTGTGTACAAATTTCCAATATAACGCTCGTAACCGGGACGGCCTAAAGTGTAACACAAGTGTCCCCCTTTACTGTGGAAAGACTCATTTTCATTATCAGTTTGGTTGAGGCATGTAACGTTTTTGTACAAAGACCTCAATGTAAAAATGTTGAATCGTGGCTCTGATTTTCATGTCTAATTTTCCCATTGTTCTCCCACAGTAATCCAGACAAAAAAGCTGGACGAGGTAACGATATTAATTAGAAATTTCAGTAAAATATCTATGACTTGTAAAAAATTCTCTCCACCCAACCTTCAAAAATGTGTGATTAGCTTGGAAAAAGAATGGATATTTTGCAGTGTGTTTATTCGCTGCCAAGAAGATTTGTGATCAACTTTTCCCATAAATAATCAATGGAATTTTAAGAATTTTTGAAGTTGACCCAAAATTGTTTGGTGAAAATCCTTATTTTGACGTGGTGTCAAAATGGTACCGAAATAATGGTCACTGCTCACGTTTTACAATGTAGCTCCTAATCGAGGTTCCCGGAAGTCGACAAATCCCGAGGTGTCCCGTAAGCTCTCAAGGTCAACTTAAACGGTATCTTTTAATTATCGTTTTCTTTTAAAACGATAATTTAGGAACATTTCAAATCCTGTATACGGGCTTTAAAGCCCCAGC
The DNA here is from genome assembly GCA_037783545.1 of Henricia sp. BOLD:AAB3569. NCBI lineage: Eukaryota > Metazoa > Echinodermata > Asteroidea > Spinulosida > Echinasteridae > Henricia > Henricia sp. BOLD:AAB3569. The sequence continues at coordinate 853,259 of JBBELK010000772.1, forward strand.
AGCCGATTTCACGAATACTTACGCACTGCGTAAGCCCGCTTGCGCAACTTTTGATTGCGTAAGCTGCGCATCATTCCTGTGATAAGTACACGCAAGCCTATGGGGCTTACGCCATTTTCAAAAGTTACGCAAGCTACGCAATTTTTCGTGAAATCGGCTGCAGTACAACATTTGCAATTGCCCAAAATTTTACTTCATGAGTTGACCAAAAAAAACAGACTAAAAGTGTTGGTAGCAATGGTAACAAACATCACATGATTTTTCCCTGTGTAAAATTGTACCTTTGTGGGAGAAATTGCCGATTGGAGGTGCTTCTTTTTAAAAAAACGTCTGCAGAACATTTTTTTTTACCATTCATTCAACACAAAAATCATGCATGGATTTTTCAGGTTTTGTGGCTGAAATTTCTACAAGGCACTTTATCAACATTATTCTTTAGTTAAGTAATGCTGTTGGTCCCGTTTTTAAAATTTTTTCAATCATGTAATCTGTCTTTAAGAATTAACAAACATTCCGTGATAAACTTCATTCAACAGAAATCGATGTCATATCCGACCCCATCCAACCAGATCCATATATCGTCTTAGCGGAGTACACAAAACAACAGAAGAATGAGGTGGACTTGCACGCTGGAGACACCGTCGATGTGTTTGAAAAGACTGAGAGCGGTTCGTATCTTCTCAGTTTTATAACAGACACAATTAGCCACGGTTCTTGTCACAAGTCGTTTCCAACAATTTTAAGTTAGGAGCTGTCCAAAGTTGTCAAAATTTTCACGGTTCTACAGAGCGTAGTATTTTTCAAGACCCCCTCCCTCCCCCAGAAATACAACATTTTACAGTGTATGTAAAGTCATATGTAGCCTTCAACCCAGCCCCCTTCCCCCTACGCTTTTGGACAACCGTGAAAATGTTGACAACTGTGGACGACCCCTTATCTTTCAAGTTACACAATTTCACGCTTCGTGGAGATTTCACACTTTGTCAGCGGCTTAACAAAAACATTTCATGCATGTTTGCTTGTCCATTGGATGGCTAAAGACATTTTACCTACTCTATCTGTCTGTAAATCCATAATCCAGCATGCACGCATGCATACACAAGTTTTATAATTTGTAGTCTTTGGGCTTTGGAAGTATTGTCCCCAAGAATATTGTTTTTTTAGCCTGGTCACACATACGCGTGAACATGCCAGCAAAGTTGCAAAGTTAACATTAAGAAATATCTCTATTTCTGGACATGCCAAGTCAACATTTTAAATTCCGAAATAGATTTGTTTGTTTTTAATTGAATAATATATCTAATAGAAATAGAAATATCACTAATTCAGGATTAAATGTTAACTTCGCACTTCCAGAAATAAAGATGTTTCAAAATTTTAACTTTGCACACCATACTCGATGCTTGATGCGTGTGTGTCAATGTCCCCCACCCCGAAAAAGTTTTTAAAAAATTCTGTGCCCCACACACGTCATGTTCATTAAAAGTGCTGCGCGTTAGTTTTTTGTTCGATTGCACACAGGTTGTACATGCACACACGTCAAAGATAACTTTCTGCAATTTTGTTTTCTCATCAAATTTGTTTTTGGGCACATGTGGTTTTTGTGTACGTGTGCATTTTCCACATGCGATGAAACTGGCTCATTTGTTGTTAAGAATTTACAAGTCAGATATCACTAATTAGCCTTCCGTAAGTGCAGATCTAAAAAGAAAGAGAAAGAGAAAGATTTTGCAGGAAAAATTATGATGATTCTACTTTGAAAAACTTTTTTAGCTAGTCTCTCATGTTTTTTACATGAGGCCATAAGCATAGCGTACATCGACATTGCAACTGGAAGCAACTAGTGGCAACTGGTGTTTCCGGTAACTGGAAGCAACTTACGGCAACTGGGAGCAACTGATCAGTTGCTCAAAAAGGTCGATGTACGCGCACTTGCAACTACCGGCAACTGGAAAAAATCCCAGTTGCCGCGAGTTGCTCATGTTCTACTTTCTGGCAACTAGTTGTACCCAGTTGCATTCAGTTGTGTCGATGTAAGCGTAGTTGCAACTAGTTGCTGTCAGTTGCACGTGTGCGTCTGAATACGTGCACGCACATCGACAGCAACTACAAGCAACAGTTGGTTCCAGTTGGTTCCAGTTGCTTCCAGTTGCTTTCAGTTGCAAGGTCAATGTACTCTAGGCTTTACCGTGTTGCCGTGTCGATGTGCGCGCTCTGAAAACTGGATGTTCTCAGTTGCCGCTAGTTGCGCTACACACACATCGACAGCAACTGATCAGTTGAGTTGCTTCCAGTTGCAATGTCGATGTACGCTAGGCATTAAGTGATGTCCGACTTGTATGTGACTTGCTTTCTTCCACAAGGAATGCATTAACTGTCAGAGCTATTTAGGAATGAAAATTGACACATAATCCCTGTGACGATTGTATTTATCTCAGGTTGGTGGTTTGTGAGTACCAGGGATGGGCAAGGCTGGGCACCAGCGTCCTTCCTCAATCGAGAGGACGGTGCTGAAGATGAAGATGCCTTTGCTGTGACTGGTAAGTTGGATCCCGAATTAAAGACAAATTACATGATTGGAAAACTTTTAAGAACAGGATCAACAGCATTACATAACTAAAGAATAATGTTGATAAACTGCCTTGTAGAAATTTCAGCCACATAGATGCAGTAATACTTCAGAAAACCTGAAAAATCCATGCATGGTTTTTGTGTTGAATGAATGGTAAAAAAATTGTCTGCAGACGGTTTTCTTTTTTTTAAGCACCTTCAGTTGGCAATTTCTCCCACAAAGGTACCATTATACACGGAAAAAAAAATCATGGTGTTTTTTAGCATTGCTATCAATACTATTAGTCCGGTTTTTCTTGTCAACTCATGAAGTAACATTTTAGATTATGTATTGAGCTTTAAAATCAGTTAAATTAAACGCTGATTTCATTGAAATGAAACAACTAAATGTGGCATGAGAGAAAAATCGTAAGGGCCTCGGTGGGATTTGAATCTGAGACCTCTGGCTCACCGGGCAGGTACTCTACCAGCTGAGCTATAAGGCGCAGTGGTATACACCTCAGGTTTCCCCCCAAGACCTCTGGCTCACCAGGCAGATGCTCTACCAGCTGAGCTATAAGGCCCAGTGGTATACACCCTTAGGTTTCCCCAAGACCTCTGACTCACCGGGCAGATGCTCAACCAGCTGAGCTATAAGGCACAGTGGTGTACTCCCTCAGATTTCCCCAAGACCTCTGACTCACAAGGCAGATACATGCTCAACCAGCTGAGCTATAAGGCACAGTGGTGTACTCCCTCAGATTTCCCCAAGACCTCTGACTCACAAGGCAGATACTCTACCAGCTGAGCTATAAGGCGCAGTGGTATACACCTCAGGTTCCCCCCCCAACCCCCCCAAGACCTCTGGCTCACCGGGCAGATACTCTACCAGCTGAGCTATAAGGCACAGTGGTATACACCCTCAGGTTTCCCCAAGACCTCTGACTCACCAGGCACATGCACTACCAGCTGAGCTATAAGGCACAGTGGTGTACTCCCTCAGGTTTCCCCAAGACCTCTGACTCACCAGGCAGATGCTCTACCAACTGAGCTATAAGGCACAGTGGTGTACTCCCTCAGATTTCCCCCAAGACCTCTGACACACCGGGCAGATGCTCTACCAGCTAAGCTATAAGGCACAGTGGTATACACCATCAGGTTTTTCCCTGCGAACCCAATTTCGAGTTTCAATCCACCAAACTAATTTTTTAGGAAACCTTGGTTTCAGTACATGTACCAGAAAGAATTAATAATAATCATTTTGGTGTCATTGTAGATGAACGTTACATCACCAACAACTCCTACAAAGCGCAACAAGCTGATGAAATCACCTTTGAGAGGGGCGTTATCGTGACGGTCGTACAAAAGAGCTTGGATGGATGGTGGAAGGTCAGGTAGGTCAAAGGTCACGCCATTAACCCTCAAACGATTGCGTGTGAATAAAGCTTTCATACAAAATCATATTTTTACCCCCTGACCTCGTAATAAACAGCAGCTGGCCGAGATTCCAGGACGTTGTTAAAGTATATCTTTTTATGTCCATTTTTGTGCCTATCATTTCTTTTTAGGAGGCATAAATAATATCAAAGAATTGTTCATCTAAATTACGACAGTGTGAGTATAAGCCCTTGCTATTTAAAGGCCCATTGTATCATTTGCAATGACCCAATTTTGTTTTTCATGAGTTGACAAGGAAAACCTTACTCATGTTAACAAACACCACATGTATTTATTTCCGTCCAAAATGGTATTTCATGCTGGAAATTGACAACCAATGGTGATTTTCTAAAAAAGTTCCGTGCATGGACTTTTTTGCTATTCACTTGTACACAAAATCCATATATAGATTTTCAAGGTTTTCTGAAGCATTGATGCATCTAAGTAGCTAAAATTTCTTCAGGCTAATTTACCAACATTCTTCCCTAGATATGTTACACTCTTATTCCTCGAATCTGTAAAAGGTTTTATCTTGCAAATGATACATAGTGCCTATAAAGGTTGAAGGTTCTTAAACATGGTCAGAGCAATCTGCGTCATTTTGTGCTTTAAAACGGGTCAGATTTGACTGAAGAAAATCAACAATAACTTTAGTTTTAATAACTCAGTCACATACAGATTTGAAAGGGTTTTTTAATCATTTTAACATAAAAAATAATCACTTTAATTGGAGTGAGCCGGGCAGGGGTTTGGGGCGTATCTTAAGTGATCTCTGGGAGGGGTGGTTATCTCTCTGTAGATATTGCGAAGCTCATGTGATAGCCAATCCCAATCAGTGAGGAACGACTGCGATACCGTGATTCAAAACCACCAGTTCGCTTCATAGCTCAATTGGTAAGGCGTCTGCACATTAAGCAGAAGGTCCGCGGTTCGAATCCCGGTGGAGCCAAGTTGCTTTTCACTGCATCCAGATTTTCCAAACTCATGGTCATTGGTCCACATTTGTATCAAAATAAAAAATTGAGCAATTTGAAATTTTCAGAAAATAGTGATGATCCATATTTCCCATTTCTGTGTAGTTTTACTGATAATGCCGGTTGGGCACCCGCAGCTTTCCTCCAAGTCTACACAGGCCCTAGTGACGTAGTAGCCGGGGCACCAACCGAGCGTGTTGGTAATGTCATGAGCGTTTCGGACATCTTCAAAAGACGACTGGCATCTGAATCGTCAGGTGCTAGCCCACAACCGTTAAGGAAAAGTTAGTGATCATTCAACATTTGCCCCTTCTGCAAATTCTCAGCAAAATTCAGTTCCATCCTTTAGCCAAATCGTCTCACTGGGTGTCTTTCCAAGGACCTAAGTTTTGGAACTCCTTAGGTAATGACTTAAAATTAATCAGAAGTCTTCCCGTCTTCAAGAAAACACTTTGTGTTTCAATTATAATTTTTTTAAATAATTTTCGTGTGATCGTTTTCAGCCTCCTAAATCCCGCTTTTACGTATGATATGTATATCCCCAATAGTTCTAGGGGTAAGGTGGATGCAGGGGTTGAAATTAACACTGGTCCGAGACCAGTAAAAAATCAGAAGGACCACTAGATCTGTCAAAAGCAATTTCATGACTCATGACAACATTCCCTGATGCCTAATCCACAGTAAACATTTCTTACTCAATGCGAAGAATTCCTGATCGCTTTAGATAATTTCCAACGAACATAACATTTTCTACACTTGTACATGAACATGTTTAATAGTGTTAATAGTGAGTTTCAAACATTGCGGTTAGGCCGTTACCGTAAACGCACCATTTATTTTGTTTGGCCTAACTACATTTCTTTCTCCGATCTCTCAGTACTAGTGTTGGGTCAAAAAGCAATCCCATCCATCCTGCACTCAATGACCTTAAACCAGAAAGTGTTGCAGTATCTCGGTGCCATTTTGAAAAGCACCGGTGGACCACCAAATTTTCAGCAGGACCAGTAGAGTTCTCTAATCTACTGGGTCCTTCTGACCAGCATGAAATTCAGGTTAATTTCGACCCCTGTGTATGGGTAATAAACATGGTGTTAAATTTCCCATTTCAGATGACAGTCCTATTCATTATGGGACAGAGGCCAAACCAACACCTCCAAGACGCAATACTGTCAGGGTAAGAAATAATCTGCCATTGGTATGATCGTAGCATTGTCCGTGTCATAATTGCGCGAGCTATAGTTAATTAGTTCTCCAGAAAACCGATTTTGTTGCGTTTTTCAACCTGATTAAACCTGCGTGGGATAAGCTGACCTCTGGAGCTGCACATCTTAAAAACTGCCCCAGAAGTACAGGTTCTTAGGAAGCATTTCAGGCAGAGTGGCTCACCCTGCCTCAGTGGCTCTTACAGAGGCTAGTGCAGTCAGTCTTGCCACAAGAGGTGTTCTTGCACAATACTGACCAATACAATAAGCTACATCTATCAGCCTCTTTGATCTTCGGTCAGATTTGCATTTTTTTAAACTATATAAACTCCTCAAAAAAAGTTCGGAAATTCAAGTTTGACTGACGATTTATCTCTTGTTACTAAATCATTTCCCTTGAATTTTGTATCATTGGAAAGCCCTGTTATTCCTCTTTACAGTGATGTGTCATTTGTTATGATTAATCAATTGGGGGATGTGCAGTATATCGGAATACGGGGGTGGGTGGAAAGTGAAATGTCACGAAATTCACTGCTATTGTCTTGCAGTGCATTTCCCTTTTGCTTGGAGGATGGGAATGTGTCAATGCACTTTTTGACAATAGCAATGCATTTTGTGACATTTCACTTTACACCCGCCCCTGTATTCAGCTGTGCTGCACATCCCCCAATTTCTTAATCATAACAAATGACACATCATCGTAAAGAGGAATAACAGGGCTTTCCAATGATAGAAAATTATTTTGCAACAAGAGAGAAATCGTCAGTCAAACTTGACTTTCCGAACTTTTTTTGAGGAGTTTATTTGTCAGTACCCTAGGTAGAAGCATGATTTAGCAATGTGCAGCAACTGTAGCAGACGGACATTAAAACACAGCTAAGGCAAAAAGTGCTGCCCACTTGATAGTTCCATATAATTCTTGAAAATCCATCTTAGAAGTCAACAACAGCGGTTGCAACATGCACTGCTGTCATTGACTTCTAAACTTTGGATTTTCGATAAATACATGGACAAATTCTGACAAGAATCCACAGACACATGCAAGGTAAGGTACTCAAGAACAACATCACATGTATCACGATTTCCAACTTGCCCAGTGTCTATAACCGCTTTACGCGTTTGTGCGCAGCACTGCGCATACCAGTGTACAGAACATGTTGAAACAACCCACTGTCCGTTCCACCGTTTTACCAACATCCCACTGGACTGTAGTGCTGTTATCCTATCATCATGATCACGTGCGTCGCTGCAGTTTGAAACATGATTATGCATCAGTCAAAAACTTCAGTTGCCCAAAATTTTACTTCACGAGTTGACAATTTGTTGCCATTCGTTCAATACAAAAACCATGCCTGGATTTTTCAGATCTTCCTCGTTTTTTACTGCATCTATGTAGCTGAAATTTCTTCAAGGGGGCAATATATCAACATTATTCTATTGTTATGTAATAACAGTATTTGTATAAGGCCAAATAAATGGTGTGTTTAAGGTATCCCAACCTACCTGGAATTTGAGGCCAAATTGCCAACCTCAAACTTTTTATTGCCAATTTTCAAGTTGATAATTTTGAATGAGCACTATTTGCAATAATTTCCAACAAACATAACATTTTCTACACTTGTACATGAACATGGTTAATAGTGTTAATAGTGAGTTTTAAACATTGAAAAACAACACGCAAATGCATGAACTGAAATGTAAAATAAAATGACAAAATAAAATAATTTTCCTACCTGCCTACCTGGATTTTGTTTAGGCCGTTACCGTAAACGCACCATTTATTTTGTTTGGCCTAAAGATAAAACTTCAGATTTTGCCGTAATTCTACCACAACCGTAAACTCCAAGTTAATCTGAAAGCAATGAAAGTGCGCTGCTATTACATGTTAATATAATACTTTTGGTTGTTTGCAGAGAACCATTAGGAAAGGTGCGACGAGGAAACGAAATCCCCCAACTAAAAAGTCCCCTAAGCAGTACTACACAACGGGAGACTTCACGGACAGCGAGGGAGGCAGTCTCGATTTCAAGAGGGGTGAGCAAGTGCAGGTAAGATTTGTTTAATATTGACTAGTGTGCGTAGTGTGTTGATCGATTCAGTGCATTTGCGAGCAAATTGTGTTTCACTGATGCCAGCGCTGTGTTTACACTCGAAACAGCCAAGGTTAATGGTTGAATTTTATTTTATTTATTTCATTTTCCGGGATATAAATCACAGACAAATAAATTACACGCACATATTACATACACAAATAAACACTGAGAAGGAAACATAACAGAAAACAATACCCAAAAAGCTCCCGCAGGATTACCCAAAAGAAACAAGTTTCTATCGAGGGGCTCTCCAAACTAATTGGATAATACATTTAGGATAAATACATTTAATAAAAATATTTACAAAATTAAACAATTATCATAAATTATAATACTTGTAAATAAAATAAATACTGGCATGCATACTATATTTAAATCATAATTCTAAAAAACTAAAAAAAAAAATTAAAAAAAAAAAACACCGAACAAACAAAACAAAAACATCCCAAAACAACACACAAAACAAAGCAACACAAAACAAAACAAAAAAGTACATGATATTGAAGTGATAAATCCTAAGCTTAATGTCAATACAGTCATTAGATCCTTGATGTCGTCACCCACATTAATCGTTGGGTGATGGCATCAACGACCAGTTTACTGTACAGACGAAGGGGTGACTATGTTTTAAATCAAATTATATACTTAACCAAATACATTATCTAATTTAACTGAGGTCATAATTACAATAATTATATATATTAAAAACAAAAACAAAACAAAAAACCTGCAGTGTATTGAAAGGAGTTTGTTGAAAAGGCCAAAGAAATTTGAGAGACTTTTGAAAACACGGATTGAAGATGAAAATATGCTGGGTGAATAGGCCTATTCTAGAAAGCATGAGAGATGGGGTCAAGACTGAAAAGACTGAATGGTTTATTAACCTCTGCGACCCCAGCATGGGGTATGAGAGCCAGCTTAAATTACAAAACTGTTTATGCTATAGAATGCTAAGTAACTAAAAACAAAAAGAACATTAATTATCAAAACTAAAAACTAAAATAAAATACAGTTTAAACATGAGACTTTAAAAAGTGGAAGTTAAATGCAAACTATACTGAACAAAATTATAAACGCCCCATGTGACACTTTGAAACTTTTACTTGCCTTAGGGGTTGCAAAATATATTAAATCATACAAAATTAATTTTGTTGTTCAATATGCTACAGATTACTGTCCGTTAGAATATCCAATTTGTACAATTATAAGACAATATCAGCTCATTTAGGGTCGCCCATTTCAGTTACATAAATAATTTACATGGGGCGTTTATATTTTTGCTCAGTGTACATGTATAAGAGCAAAACAAAAATAATGAGTTTACGGGAACTTAGTCAGAATAATCTTAATAAAGGTGAATACAGACCCGGCTTTTTTATTGTGACCGCAAAACTGAACATTTGCTGCGTTTACACTACACATCGATTCGGCTTCAACTCGCCTTCATAAACTGCAAAAGTCACAGCTAATTGTGACAGCAGCGCATGCGTGGGCTGTTAAGTGTTGCAGAACTGGCATTGGATTCGTCAATGAAATTTATCACATGGCCGAACCCACACTGAAATTGCCGAATCTGTAATTGGGTAGCGTTTACACTATTTTTTATTATTACTTCTTTCTGGTAATTCCTCAAAAGTGTCCATTGCACTGTCGCTTGCAAGCTTGAGGAAACCCATGAGAAGAAGACGATGAACTACAAACGGCCAGACAATGTGCTCGGATGGGACTCTATGAAGAATGTTAAACACCAAAATGGTGGCATGTTGAGAATTGGACTAACTGTCGGTCTACTTTAATGGTGCAGGTTATACAAGAGACCGAATCTGGCTGGTGGTTGGTCAGGATCGGGGACAGAGAAGGCTGGGCTCCAAGTACCTTCATAGAAGCCCAGGAGGAGCGGGTGGCTGAAACTAGACCACAACAACCTCGCAGTGATGTAATGGATGAGGAAACCGGTGAGTCTAGTCCACGGCCTCCGCGCCCCGCTGTACCGCCGGTAAGAGAAACCTCCACAGAAACGGCCAATGTCGGTGCAAATGCATTTAGACCGGTTCCGTTGCCACCGGGACGCAGTGGGAATAGCGGTAGTAATAGCGCAAGCGGCAGTAACAGCAGCAGTGATAAAAGCGCATTTAGACCGGTACCTGTAAAGCCGGGGAGCAGCAATAACAACAGTAACAGCAGCAACAGCAGCGCTTTCAGACCGGTACCAGTTCCAAGCATTAACGCAGGCCGACCGTTGCCTTCCAAACCAGTGCGTAAATCACCTGCAGGGAGTCCAAACCTGCGTAGTGCTCAAGCCAATCTCAAACCAACAAGCGCGAAAGCCAAACCGCCTGTTGTCAACCGCAACCAAAAACCCGTCATCAAGCCCGCCGCGAAAGCACGCGCCAATCAGCCGTCGCAGGTCAACGAACTGAAAAACCAGTTGGAGAAGATGCATCGAAGTTCGTCTGGTGTTAAACAGGCGTCGGTGTCTTATGTAACGGCAGCGTCGTATCAAGACTCGAGTGGGGAGGGGTTGAGTTTCGATAAGGGACTCGACGTTGAGGTTGTGGAGGAGAATGATAGCGGATGGTGGCTGGTACGCATCGGTGGAGAGGAGGGATGGGCTCCCTCAAACTATCTTGACAAAGTGTAATCATTGCGATTTGGGTATTTTGTAGTCTTTTTGAAGTTCGTATTTGCTTTACGGTGGGTCATATGTATAACAAAAACTCTGTTTGCTAGGATAGGGCGACAATTTGTGTGTAAAAAAGCTATATTAGGGCGACACGCTCAATAGGGCGACAATTTGGTGTCGCCCTAATATTTTTGAGATCAAAAACCATTTTTTTAGGTCAAAAACCATTTTGTTTAGGTCAAAAACCATTTTGTTTAGGTCAAAAACCATTTTTATTAGGACTAGAACCAATTCTCTTAGGTCTGGAACCATTTTTGGAAGCTTTGGGTAAAAAAATAAGGTGTCAATTTGAGTGATTCTTGCCGAAATTTTGGTCCCCGGGGAAAGGCTTCCCGAATTGTCGCCCTATTGCCGCCTCTAGAGTTCTTACAATAACGTTGCGAAATGATTCAAACCAGCCAGATCGGTGGTCGAGTGGTTAAGACGTCTGCCTTGTATGCAGGAGGTCGTGGGTTTGAATCTACCCGAGCACGCGATGACGTTTTTCATAGTGTCTCAATTCACAGTGCTAATATACGTCGGGTAAGGGCAAAACAAACCCTAATTAACAACGTATGTGTTGCGCTTGTTTGGCACAATGTCTTTTGTGTCTTGAATATTCATGTAGTTCTCCCTTAATGAAGCATGCGTACACATCTCACATTAATAAAGATCGACTGAAGAGCGAACAAAAAGCAACACCGTTCACATTAAGCTCAAAATAAGCTATATGATGCTCTTATCTCATTACATGTGAAATCACTTTGAATTTGCTTTGTGGCGGGGTATTATTTGCAGGGTTGTAACGAGTCTCCCTCTGCTCGAGTCCCAAGTCAAGTCAAGTCCAACTGCCTTCGAGTCTCAAGTCAAGTCAAGTCAAACTGCCTTCGAGTCTCAAGTCAAGTCAAACTGCCTTCGAGTCCCAAGTCAAGTCAAGTCAAACTGCCTTCGAGTCCCAAGTCAAGTCAAGTCAAACTGCCTTCGAGTCCCAAGTCAAGTCAAGTCAAACTGCCTTCAAGTCCCAAGTCAAGTCAAACTGCCTTCGAGTCCCAAGTCAAGTCAAGTCCGGCATACTGGTCAAGTTGGGTCAAAACACGCTAGTGAATTTGTTTAAGCTTATTTCAAAAGGAGTCTAAACGCAGAAACTTACATTCCTGTTGCTCTGACCAAGGTTTCTTTAGTCCTGAAATACAATTCGGTACCCAAAATGACAAAAAAAATGCAAAAAATATCTATTTTATTTTTGGTAAACTCAAGTCAAAAAGTCCGAGTTAAGTCAAGTCATTTGAGGTTCGAGTCTCAAGTCAAGTCAAGTTAGTGAAAATCTGGACTTGAATCCGAATCATTACAACCTTCATTATTTGTATTGTTCAGTCAATGGTGGATATCGCCATTTGAGGTCTGTGCAAAGATAAATACACACTATAGTTCCAACATGTCAATCAAGTCGAACATGCGTGACCATTTATTGGGGGTGAGATTTGTCCGAATTTTATTTGGATTTCCGGAATTTTACCGACACGTTTTCTGTTTTTCATTGTGAAATCTCAGATTTTTAGCGGATTTCCGCTTTTTTATTGTGTGCTCCGCGATCCACATTTTATTTTCTGCTTTATTGCCCTTCTAGCAGGCCATTTTTTTTTTAACGAGCGCCCTCAATTGATTCAGTAATTTTGCGAAGCAAATTTGTGCAAGTCTAGTCGCCACGCAAGTGCCATGACAGAGCGCTGTACCATGTACATGTATACAAAAATGTACTGTGCCGCTCGGCGAGCAGACCGAGACTGCAATGACTAGCGAAGCAGACATGTACAAGTCTAATCCCTAAGCAAACGCTATCTTTGCCTGCATCGTAAACTGGCAACGGTTGTGCGTTGCATGTGGTTTGTGATGCGTGTGCAGTGCGCGGCTGGCGCGATGTGGCAAGCAGTGGGCAACGAACCGATACGATCGATTTTGCCTAGATTCTTTTTAATATTATACACATTTTTACAAGGTAAATATTTAAAACAAAACTGGTTCTTGTGATACCTGGTTAAAATGTTTTTGACATTGCAATTTGCACGATGGTGGTGTTTAAAATGATCCCAAAAGTTGAAGTCTTCGTGGTCTCTATGTCTCCCCCTCCCCCTCCCCCAAGGAAGCCACGCCCCTTCCGATTTTTTCTTCCGGAATTTTGGTTTTCCTTTAATCTCACCCCTGATTTATGATCAATCACAGCAGAGCTACATAGAAGGCGCCCACCTAGTGCATTAGCATATTGCTTTAATACAAACAAATGCACATGCTTGTATGCAGGGTTAATTGGGCAATCTCGGAACTATAAATTACAACGAATGAGTTCATCTAAACACAGAGTGTAATATATGTGAGATATCCATTATGCAAGTTTGAAGTGATTGTCATCAAATAGTATTTGTAAATTGTGATTAGATATTATTAGTAAATTGAAACTCACATGCAAGGGATTAATGGTGCTGAAGTTGCACTCGGAGTAGAATGATAACGACAGTATTTTAGAACAACATTTTTCGTTTTTGCTGGTTAGTGGCAATTTTGTACAACTATGAAATACGATTATATTTTTGTATGTAACATTTAATGATGATATACATGTATGTTTACAACTGGTAGTACTGTAAAATCAGATTTTTATATTATGAAATAAATTAAATAATTTTACATTTTAGATATATTTTTTTAACTTTTAAAAACTCTTAAAGGTAGAGTACATCATTTGCAGTGACCCCAATTTTTTTTTTCTCACGAGTTGACGAACTAAACCTTACTAAAAATGTTAATAACAATGGTACCAAACACCACATGATTTTATTTCAGTCCAAAATGGTATTTTGTGTGAGAAATTAACAACTGAAGGTGGTTTTCTGAAAACAAGTCTCTTGCAAAAACGTTTTTACCATTCAACTCGACAAAAAAAAAACATGCATGGATTTTTCAAGTTTTCAGAGGTATTACTGCACCCATGTGGCTGAAATTTCTACAGGGCAGTTTTATTAACATGGGCTTCTAATCACGAGTGCAAATAACACCCCTTCTAACAGTTCACCAATCATGTGTTCTACCTTTAAAAAAGAAAATATAACTCGCCAAAGGAAGGGACAACACTTGTTTGAAGTTATAATAAAATTTAATTAAAAAATGTTACCGATGTATTGCCCGGTGCATAAACCTTCATGAGAATCAGAGAATCTTGTTTTCAACGTCGGCAACCCAATTTATTTTGATGATAAACTCAGCAACTGATGCAACTATGTGCCTGCCATGTTTGAAATTGAGGGATTATAACGTCAACCATGCAACGATTGCATGGATGACGTCAAGATTGATGCCTTGTTTCCCGACTCTCATACGCCGTGAGGTATGTAAAAATCTGTTGTGTCCTGACTCACGTCCTCTCAAGTCCGAGCGCCGAACTGCAAAAGATGGCGACTTACAAGGAGCGTACAGTGTTGTCCCTTCTTTTAATATGACATTAACACAATACCAACATTTACGGTATAGTATTAGTTTTACAGTTATGTTATCAAGCTTTTTAAAACCTAATTTACCTCGACCATGGAGTGCCATGGCCGAACGGTCTAGTGGCTCAAACTGAAGACCGTGGTTAAATCTGAGGTTGTAGGTTTGAGTCCACCTCGTATGTGGTGCATGTGGCCTTGGGCAAGGCACTTTGCCATGAATTGCCTCTTTCCACCCAGGAGTAAATAAGTACCTACAAGGGTAATGAATGTTATGTGCGTGACAGCCAGGGCTGTATAATCCCCAGGGAGTTGCAATGTCGATGTACGCTAAGGAATAATATGTGTGTGACCAGTGATGATAAATGTTATCAGCGCCCTGAGCACCTTGCGTGGTGGGAATGTGCACTATATAGGACTCCAGCATTATTGTCATTAAATGAAAAATAAAACTGTTGCATTCGAATTGGCCTCACAATAGAAGTCTCAATTGAGTCATTTTAATGTGTGTATTTAACAAATCTGTTTCAGATCGTATGCACTTGGAAAAAGCCGTTCTAACACAAATTGTGCCGTAGGTCCAGTAACAACACGTAGTACACTTACTGTGGGTGTGCGCAGATATTTTATTGAGGGTATGCATTACGCTTGAATGATTTTGTATATGATTAGACAATTATTGTATCTGCATGTCAGACACACCTTGTCACAGGAATAGGTGATATTACAGTAATTTGAAAGAAGGGTTCACTATTTTCCGCAATAAATAAAGCAAATTATTTTCAAATTGTTTTGTGATAAAGAAGCGTGTCCACATTTTTAAACCCCCTGCGTCATATGTTTCTCATTCTGAAATTTCACGCTCTCAATCCGTATATATATATTCAAGGATATTGTCAAAAACCACCGATGTTTTGTAAACTTATCTGGTTCTGTAAAGCACTGCAGTGATTACACCAACACTTTTGTTTCCACATCCAAAATTGGAGAATGCAAATTTCCTGTTTTCTTCTCACGATAGTATTTTGGGGAGGTAATTTATATGGTTGTGAGGTTAGAACGAAAACAAAATTTGACAAGACCCTTTAATTCCTGGTTGTACGAGGTTTCTGTTACAGGTAATGTCCCAAGGACCTTAAAACGAAGCTCGTTTTTTAGCCCTGTAGGCCTACTGCAAAGCATTCCGAAAATCAATGCTTTTCTATATCCAAATTATTCTCGTACCCTTTTTCACGTGTTCGAAAAGAAATGACACAGAAATCATCTCAAAATGATGCTCGGGTTAAAAGACATTGAAACATTCCCTAGTTACCCACAGAGTAATTGTCAATTTGATGGATGTACATGTATTTGCAAATCAGTCATGTTTAACAAAATGCAACGTTGGTCCGGGATTTTCAAAACGGGCGAAGAACTTAATGCCGTTCTGTCGGTCTGAAAATGTTTGCTTAGCACCCGAGCGTGGCAATGTTAGGCTGCGTTCGGGCGTGTACTCGTGTTAACACGAGTTATACTCCTGCGCGCGTGAACGGCAAGAATAACGACACTCGGGTCAGTGAGATTATGCTCTCACTACTCCCCAACAAATGGGGAGTGTGCTCGTACTCCTGTCAAGTGTCATGTGATTTGTACGAAGATGGTGGAATATGGGTGGGATTTTTGGTGAATTTGCTCAACGTGTCAACTCAATAACTGAAACAATAACTCACTAAGGTTTGTTTTAGACGGCATCAAAGGTTCTCACGACTTACGGCCTGTATTTCCTCAGTTTCTTGTGAGTAGTGAAACGGCATTTTTTGTGCAGTGATGCGGGCAAGAGACGTCCATCTTCACCGATTGCCATTTGCGCACGCGGACTGCGGACTTGCCGTTCGCGTGATGTGACCCGAGTGCAATGCGCACGCATTACTCCCGAGCAACGAGAACTGCACGCCCGAACGCAGCCATAGTGTTTGTAGAGTTCCACAGATAGCGATTTGAAGAATATACGCTTCAAACATTTTGAATAAATAAAATCTTCGGAAAATATTTCCATACAGATTTTATTTATCAAGGCGTTTTATTGAAACGGGGAATAAATCGAAACCACTGCGCTTAAAAACAAATATGTCCTTGTGATCCGTATCACAAAGAAACTGGCTAAAACAGTATGTATATAGGCCTACGTGTATTAATAGTAAAAAGTCTGTTGCAAGTTGAATGTCGTTTTTTAGGAATTCCAAGATCAACAGCCTTACATAACTAAAGAATAATGTTGATAAACTGTCTTGTGCAGAAATGTCAGCCACATAATACTTCAAAAAACCTTAAAATCCATGCATGTTTTTTGGGTTGAATGAATGGCCAAAAAAAAATCAGTTGTCAATTTCTACCACAAAGATACCATTTTACACTGGAAAAATCGTGTGGTGTTTGTTGCAATTGCTATCAACACTTTTAGTCGGGTTTTTCTTGTCAACTCTTGAAGTAAAATTTGGGTCACTGCAAATGATGTTCGCTTTAATATTGCATGCTAAATTTAAGTCCACCTACAAAATATTTCTCAACATTATTTTGTGCTGTCTCCTGTCTTGAAAAGAGCCAAACGGTAAAACCATTTTGGACAAAACAAACACACGACAAACAAATCAGAGAAACCCCCACTTGTAAAATAAGCAATAAAACCTGCAGATTAAGGCAGCTTCCGGCAATAAAAGTCAATGTCTGGGCTGATTATGAAATCGCTCCTTTTAATTAGCGCGACTTCACTGGTTTCCAAGGAAAGGCAAATGCTCAGTGCACATTCGCAAATGGGATTTAATGAAAAGTCAGTTAACGGTCAATTATATGTATCTCACGTGACTGGCTCGCAGCACATACGCTTTGACAGTTTTCTGACATTTTAATTATTTTGTTTTCCTTGTGGAAATTCAACTCATATTCTCACTGCCAATCTGGGGTACTATGGTGGAATATCTAAAGGGCCTGTCACACACTACCGATGTACCTCGCCGGGACTAAACCGGAGCACACAATTAATACCCCCGTCACACCGGAGGCGCGGTGCCACTACGGTTTTTGGTCAAAACCGCCATCAACGTAGTGACACCGCCAGTAGTTTTTCATAGTTTTCCCCTACCCGTCACACATGTGTTTTTCTTCGCGGTGCTACTGCCGATCTGAACTGTTTGAAGACTTTTAGAACACTGAAATTGAAGCAGATACCGAAGCTTTTATACTACAAAATATGCCCGCAGTAGCACCGTGCAAGCACCTCAGTGCAACCTCAGTGGAAACGCCATTGCCGTACAAGCGCCTCAATAACACCGCCGGCACCGCCGTAGGAACGCAGTGGCACCGCAGTAAGATCGCCAAATTTTCTAAAATTCCTTCCTGGCCCCGCAGTGGCACCCCCATACCCGCAGTGCTACCGTGGTAGCACCTCCATAACCGCAGTAGAACCGCCACGGGATCGCCGTAGGGTCGCCAGTCTACTTTTTCGGCGATTGCACGGCGGTTGTACTGCGGAGGCACGGCGGTGATGGAGGTGCTACTGCGGTCCTTGTAAAGTCCCACGGCGGTCATGGCGGTGCCGCGGCGATCCCACTGCGGATTGGCCCAACCCGCGTAGCACTGCGGAAGTTTTGAACATGTTCAAAGTTTCCGCCGTGTTACCGCGAAGGTCCGCGGTTTTGACAGTTTTCCGCGGTGCTACGACGATCAATGGCGGAACCACTGCGGAACCACGGCGATCATGGCGGTGTCACTGCGGTTTATGCCGTACAAGCACCGCAGTGGCACCGCGCCTCCGGTGTGACGGGGGTATAACAACGGCGAGAAAATCGGTGGAGCGCCGCCGTTGTTCTACCGATGTGTCACCGTTGACCGGAGCTATAGCGGAGTGATACCGTTGTACTGCCGTTGTAGTCCCGTTGCTCGCTCCGGCAGCGCAACGGCAGACATTTTTTAGCATGTTCAAAAATGTATACCGTCGCCTGCCGTTGCTAATTTTTTCGCCGATGTTCTGACGATGTCCTAACGATGTACTACCGTTCTTAGCGATGTGATACCGTTGCGCTGCCGTACTAGTAGGCCTACCGATTTATCGGAACCAGATTCTGGTTCCGATAAATCACGTGTCCTTGGAGTTAGTTTTATTTCCAGCCATATGGCCGTATGATACACAGTTTATTCCTGGAGTTTATTACTGCAGTACTGCATCAAATTCAGCTCTGATTTTAAAAAAAAAACATTTATGAGTATTTGACAAAAGAGACTATTAATTCAGGTTATGAAACAAAGTGAAACATAACTCTGAAAAATCGAACATAAAATTTTGACACAAAGTCCAAAGAAACAAAGCGAGTTCCACGATGGACAGTCTACCGGACAATGTGGCATTTAGCCCCACGGCACACACACATTGCCCGCTCAAAACCGGTACAGTGCCGTGGAACTATACAATTGTACGTTCGTGACTTCAGACAAACCATGAATGTCGGCTCCTCTACAGAAAACGGAAAAACCCATTCGGTCGTCTAGGCTGTCCAGGGAAATCTTCAGCAGAAAATGGGAGATACCAAGCAAAAGGCTGGTAAAGCGCAAACTCGACTATTGACCGTTTCTATGATTTTATGCTTTTGTGGTTAATTACGGGACGTTTTGACGATCTTTTTTTCACAAGGACCATCAAAAAATTATTGTCAAGGCTGCTGTATCACTAAATTACGTAAACAGTAGGCCGGTGTGTACCTTTAAAGTTAGACAGAATACATGATTGGAAAACTTGAAAGCATTGATAAACTGCCTTGTAGAAATTATAGCCAATAGAAGAAATCATACTTGCATGACTTTTTCCATGCATGATTTTTGTGTTGAAAAAAATGGTAAAATTTCTGCAGAGATTTTTTTAAAAAGGCATTCGGTTGGCAGTTTCTCCCACAAAGGTACCATTTATACTTGAAAGCATTGATAAACTGCCTTGTAGAAATTATAGCCAATAGAAGAAATCATACTTGCATGACTTTTTCCATGCATGATTTTTGTGTTGAAAAAAATGGTAAAATTTCTGCAGAGATTTTTTAAAAAGGCATTCGGTTGGCAGTTTCTCCCACAAAGGTACCATTTATACTAGAAAGCATTGATAAACTGCCTTGTAGAAATTATAGCCAATAGAAGAAGTCATACTTGCATGACTTTTTCCATGCATGATTTTTGTGTTGAAAAAAATGGTAAAATTTCTGCAGAGATTTTTTTAAAAGGCATTTGGTTGGCAGTTTCTCCCACAAAGGTACCATTTATACTTGAAAGCATTGATAAACTGCCTTGTAGAAATTATAGCCAATAGAAGAAATCATACTTGCATGACTTTTTCCATGCATTATTTTTGTGT
This sequence comes from Henricia sp. BOLD:AAB3569, assembly GCA_037783545.1. Taxonomy (NCBI): domain Eukaryota; kingdom Metazoa; phylum Echinodermata; class Asteroidea; order Spinulosida; family Echinasteridae; genus Henricia; species Henricia sp. BOLD:AAB3569. The sequence goes on from JBBELK010000772.1 coordinate 873,027, forward strand.
TGAAAAAAATGGTAAAATTTCTGCAGAGATTTTTTTTTAAAGGCACGTCGGTTGGCAATTTCTCCCACAAAGGTACCATTTATGCAGGGGGAAATTATGTGGTGTTTGTTACCATTGCTATCAACACTTTCAGGTGGTTCTTTCTTGTAAACTCGTGAAGTAAGATCTTGGTTTCTACAAATGATGTATTGGGGTTTTAACATTGGAGAAAGTGCAGTCAACATTTTTGAAACTTTAAAAGAACCAAGATACGACTCTGTGATGGATAAACCCTGATTACGGTACGTGATTGAGTGCCTCTTGGCGCCTGCAGCTTCAGCCACTCGGGCGGCAGCACACATTTTGCTCACAATTTTGTAGCAGTCCGAATGTCAAAAAATAGATGTAATTGATAACGTCTGGCTATATTCCATGGAATTGACATTTTTACAGGTCAGATAATCGATGAGCAATTTATCTTATTTATACACGGAAAATCTGGTCAAGAAAAATTAAGCAGTAGGCCTATACGCTATACCCTGCCGTTATAGAGCTGCAGCCGATTTCACGAATCCTTACGCACTGCGTAAGTCCCCTTGCGCAACATTTTATTCCGTAGGCTGCGCAACATTCCTGTGAAAATTACACGCAAGCTATGGGGCTTGCGCCATTTTGCAAAAGTTGCGCAAGCTGCGCACTCTTTCGTGAAATCGGCTGCAGCTCTCTTCAGGTCGCGATGTAGGCCAAACCTGGCAACCTCCTCCTATAACATGCATGGGAATCTTCTATTGAGGAATCAAAATAAGTCAAGCGAATCAAAAGTTGTCATTTTTGGTGCAACAAAATAAAGTCGCACCCTAGTTCAGGATTAGACAATTCTTGGGTTTCACTTTCTTGACAACCGGTTGCTATCCGCCATTATTGTGTCCATACTATGGCACGCCAAAGCGAAAATAATTCAACACTGATAATTTAATGTTGACGCATATTTTCGCAAATGTTGCGCAAGAAAAATAAAATTGGCATGACTTTTAAATGTTGATAGACTGTTTGAAACCGGCATATACCGTGCTTTTGTTGGCAAGTTTTAAAAATGTTGAGACTTGTTTTTCAGGGTTGATGGCAGAATTATCAGTGTTTAATATTTCCGCTGTGGCGTGCATATGGACACAGTAATGGCAGATATGATAGTTGTTGACATCACGCGTATGGCACGCTAAATTCAACACTGATAATTTTGCCATCAACCCTGAAAAACAAGTCTCAACATTTTTTAAAACTTGTTTCAAACAGTCTATCAACATTTAAAAGTCATGTCAACTTGTTTTCTTGCGCAACATTTGCGAAAGTATGCGTCAACATTAAATTATCAGTGTTGAATTATTTTCGCTTTGGCGTGCCATAGTAATGGCGGCCATTACTGTGGACACAGTAATGGCGGATAGCAACCGGTTGCCAAGAAAGTGAAACCCAAGAATAGTCGGTCCCTCCAAGTTGAGGGCTGACTTTGTTGCACCGAAAATGACATAACTTTTAATCCGCTTGACTGATGTTGATTCAATAAAGACTATTTCTCATGTAAGAAAATCCTATCAGGTTCCCGCGGAAACCTAGATTCTGAGGTTGCCAGGTTTGACCTAGAATTTTTTTTTAACATCTTGTATAACCGTCTTAAGTCTGAGACACACTAAACTGTTTCAGTGCTACAGAAACAGAAATACGTGAATACATCCTCCACGTTTCACAGAGTCGCATTGAGGTGACGAACCGTAGCTTTATTTAAAGGATTTCCTCTTACCTAAAGTGGGCTCCATGACGAATGTTACACCTTCCTTATATTCCTTCCGTAAACAGGTTTTCCGGGCTCTCTCAAATATAACTTGTCCAGATTTTTCTAGAAAATGGATTTCGTTCTAACCTAACGATCACATAAAATACCTCCCCAAAATACTATATCCATAAGAAGAAAACAGAAAAAAAAATTAATCTCCATTAGTATTAACTAATGGATGTGGAAGCAAAAAGGTTGGTGTAATTACTGCACTGCTTTATGGAACCAAATAAATTAGTTTACAAAACATCCGTGGTTTTTACGAAACCCCTGAAAATATGCGGATTGACAACGCGAAATTTCAGAATGGTAATGAGAAAAATATGATGCATAAAAACTCGACACTCGTGGGAAAAATGGAGGCCCAAAAATGTGATCTGGACACGTACACTCCTTTAAACGGTGAATGCAACATTATATCTCTGGTTGATTGCGTGCATGATTGACTGATTTAATATCTGCGTCGGCTTCAGGCACTGGGGCGTATCGTAATATCACTTTTACGGCAGTATAGAAATGTTAAGATGCACGTAGTAAACAGATTTGTCTTACATCTGTCTAAATTCTTAGATTTTGCTTTGAACACCAAATGAGTCTGTCTTAATTCTCTTGCCACCTGCCTGCGTCGGCTTCAGGCACTGGGGCGTATCGTAATATCACTTTTACGGCAGTATAGAAATGTTAAGATGCACGTAGTAAACAGATTTGTCTTACATCTGTCTAAATTCTTAGATTTTGCTTTGAACACCAAATGAGTCTGTCTTAATTCTCCTGCCACCTGCCTGCGTCGGCTTCAGGCACTGGGGCGTATCGTAATATCACTTTTACGGCAGTATAGAAATGTTAAAGGAGCATGACCAGAGTTTCTGGAAAATAGTTTTCGATGTAACTTACCAATATTATCAAGTAACTCCCATACACACCTCCCATGTCCCAAAAACCCGAAAACATTCGCAATTTCCAGTAAAAAATTGAACAAAACTATCGTCGGCCTTCAGTGATAAACGTTGATACTGGAAAATTAGTTTACAAATAATCGGTGGATTGTCGACGATATCCTCGGAAATATGCGGCCTAGAAGCGCGGGAGTTTCAGTTTCGTAATCAGAAAAATATAACGGATGTTATGATATAAAAATCTCATGACCCATAAGAAAAGTCCCGGGGAGTTATGGGTAAAAAAAAGTGATCTGGTCACAGTCCTTTAAGATGCACGTAGTAAAACATATTTGTCTTACATCTGTCTAAATTCTTAGATTTTGCCTCGAACACCACCTGACTGTCGTGATACTCAACAAAGTTGAATGATTGCATTTTACTACAAATTAAAACTAAATTACATGATTGGAAAACTAACAGTGTTTCTCTATGTGTGATTGAGCCAAGCTATGTGCGTAAAGCGGGCCTCCCACTGTGCGATTTTGCCACGAATTTCATAGGAATTGGTACGATTTGTTACGATTACCAGAGACTGTCTGTAGACTCTACACACAATCGTACCCAATCGTAGCTAATCGTACCAATTCGTGGCAAAACTCGCACAGTGGGAGGCCCGCTTAATGGGCCAGTCACAAATCAGTTGCGATGCGTCGGCGATGGGTAAAACCGGGAAATTTGAACAAAATCTTGAGACAGATCTCACGATTTTGCACCCGTCGGAGGCGCTCTCCGGACGCCTGCGGCTTGTCGCAGATTTTTTTGGCATCGCCACACCCGTCGCGGTCCCCAACTTTGAACTTAAAATGTTAAGATTGCTCGCAAGATTTTTCACCCATTTTGGGCATCCCAGACACAATCTCTGATGACCTACGATGCCCTCCGATTAATCGGAGGCGTCCTCCGAATAATCTGAGACTAGTCGCAAGATTCTGTGTGGGATTGGAAATTCAGGTTGAGATTCAATGTCTGCGAGTGGTCTCCGGCGCCCTCCGACTGAATCGGAGGCGCCCTGCGACGATTCGTACGCTTTCTGTGATCGTCTCCGACGAATCGTACGGTGGAATCGTAGTAAATCGCCGTGTATATAAGGGCGCCTCCGATCGGATCGCTACAAGTTTGAGACGCTCTTGCTGCAGGAGGCTGTGACAGAAGATTTTGAAGATTTTGAAGATGCCAAGGGGAGGACCAAGGGGAGGAGGCAGGGGAGGAGGCAGAGGAGGAGGAAAGGGGAAAGCAGGAGGCAGGGGGAAGGCCAAAAACAGGCAGCCAGAGACCCCAGAAGAGGAGCAGGCTCCCCCAGAGGTGCAGGATCAGGAGAGTGGAGACAGATCTGAGGAGCAGGAAGAGGTTCTAGAGAGGCCTGATGCCAGTCACCATGAGGAGGAGGAGGAGGATGGTGGAGTTGTGCAGGATGATGGAGAAGCATGGGACAGGGAGAGGCAAGCTGCAGAGGAGAAGATCGCCGATTTCTATGAGGCACGTCCCTATTTCTTCGACAAGCGCCATGATCTCTACAAAAACAAGAAGAAACAAAGGTCTGAACTGGCAAAACTCTCACAGGAGCTCGGGGGAATCTACAAACGTAAGTTCCAAATTGTTACAATTTTTTCTGTATATATTTTCATGTATATATTTTGTTTTGTATATTGAAATGTACTTTTTGTACTCATTAATATTGAAATGTACTTAATTGTTTTTCTCTTCTTCTGTATGTTACAGCTGACTACATTGACACCAGGAAAAGAAGTAACAGGACTGATTATGGGAAGTTGCTGGAAAAGGTGAAGAATAGCAAGAGCGGCTCGGGAACTGCTGGGTTAACTGCTGTGCAGAAATGGAAGCTCCGGAGGTGGAGTTTTGTGGAGCCCTACATCAAGAAACGCAAGCAGAGCAAGTCAGCAGAGCTTGGCCAGGTAAGCATTTGCAATACTGCAGATTATCCCTTCTTATCCTTCCTTATTCTTATCCCTCTTATCCCTTTTTGCTAGTATGGCTTCTTATCCACATACAGGACTTTATAACTAATATTTGTCTTGCAAATCTGTTGTATTGCTTATGCTTAGGTGCAGCGGAGTTCTGCAGGATCATTCAGTACACAGAGAGCTGATGAGGAGGAAGAGGAGGGTGATGGTGATGACCTGGCTGAGCCCTCCCCCAGCACCAACACCGCTGTCCGCTCCACCCAACCAGCCAGCAAGAAGGCCAAGAAGAGCCCAGGGGACCTGGCTTCAGTCCTCTCAGAGTACCTTGCCCAGAGCAGGAAGGAGCAGGAAGCGGTGAACGCCCAGGTAATTATATGTTACTGTTGTTGTCATGAAATACCATGAAATTGTTTGTTCTTATTTCCATATTTCCATATTTATGCATGACAATAACATGACCATCTTCATCTGTTTCAGTTGAGGGAGATAGTGCAGCCGGAGGCAGAGAACCCCCGCACCAACTGGGCCAACTGGTTGTCTTCTGTTTGCATGGAGGTGCCGTCGGAGACCTTCCGACAGTTCCAGTCTGAGAGCTTCCAGTTGGCCATGCGGTTTCTGCCCTCCAGGCCCGTCCCTGCCCCATCTCTCGATGTTCCCCCTCCGCAGAGCCGCCACCAGCAGCAGCAGCAGCAGCAGGCGGCCTCCTCCAGCGGCACCGGCAGCTACCTCAGCATGCTGACCAGTGGCACAGGGCTGACTTCGCCTGGTCAGCAGCAGCAGCAGCAGCAGCGGGCTCTCCCGCAGATGCAGCAGGCTCCGCTTCTACAGTATGGCCAGCACCAGCAGCAGCAGCAGCAGACACATCAACCTGTAAGTATAATTTGAACCTTAACAGAATTTCCCAATTGTGTCATATTTTATCCCATTCACATACAATACTATCTCCTATATACAATACTGTATAACTAATATTTGTCTTCCAAATTTGTCTGATTGCAGATCATCACCCTAGGCCAGCCTGTTGACGCCATGAGGCCACTCTCAGCCCCTGGGGACATCTTGTCCTTTGCGTACAACACCACCATAGGGGCCTCCAGCTCCAGCTCCAGCTCCAGACCCCCCTCTGCTGCTCTGGGCGCTCCCCCTTTTGCCCCTGCTCCTGGCCGCTGGTCAACAGAGTCGAACCTCAACATAAGTGGACTGAGTCAGCTGAATGCAAGTCAGACCAGCAACCCAAGTATCAGCTCCATCCTGTTACAAGGCAACCAGGACATGGATTATGGACTAAACACCCACCCGCTCACACAGGATCGCTCAGGATCCAACACCCCCACTGCACAGGATAAACAGTGACCTTTTGTGAACAGAGAACTTTTGTGAACTTTTGTGCCTCTGGCAGGACTGCTGATGTTTTGCGATTATGTATTTTTATATTGTTTTGTGTTTGCAAAGAATGACACTGAAATAAAGTCTGGTCTGGTTTGAAATTAATATCATGTGTGACTCCATTTTCATGCCTACATACAATTTGTTTTAAAAATAAACTTAGCACATAAACAGTTGCAAATATTATACTTTGAAATAAATAGGTAATATTAAAGAGGTAAAGTTCTTTGGGAAAACTTCTTATAATAGCAAATAAAATACTTTATAAATGTGTAACTTTGGATCATTTAATTCTAAAAAATTGTAATTTTAGAAGAGAAGCTTTGCTAGAACTTTGAATTAAATTAAATATATTTACATTTATAAAGTACTTTATTTGCTATTATAATGTTTTCCCAAAAGAAATTGTAAATTTAGAAGAAGAAGCATTGCTACAACTTGGAATAAGATTTAATATATTTATACTCTTCTATTTATTTCATTACATAGAAATTAAAAAAAAAACATAGACAGATATAGACTTCATACCAGAAATTTAGACTTTATTCATTCATGTAAAGGCAAGAAATATGAAATGAGTCCTGAATTATTAACATACAAGACATTATAACTAATATTTTTTTCCAATGAGTCCATAATGAGTCCATGTACAAGTACAGAAAATGTCACAAAAGTCACAAATATATACAAAGAGTCCATCATCTTTCAAGTGCAGCTTCTTGCCAGGGCACACTCCCCACAGGGGAATTGTAGTAGTGGCGGAGATATGCACGGAGTTCCTTCCCCTCACGACTGGCCCTTGGACCGCGCCCCTCGTGCTCCACATCTGCCAGCACCTGGGCCTGGGGGTACCGGTCCCTCATGATGTTATGGAGGACCAGCATACCCTTCACCACTGAGATTGCGTTGTCTGGCTCAAGCTGAAGTGGAGTGTGGAGGCACCTCCACCGGGCGGAGAGAATGCCAAACGCATTTTCCACCACACGCCGCCCCCTGGAGCACCTGTAGTTGAAGATGTCCTGGCCGTGGTCCAGGTACCTCTGGGCATAGGGCTTGATCATGTACCTGCGCAGAGGGAACGCGTCGTCCCCTACCAGGAAGTAGGGGATGTCTCTGTTGTCCCCAGGCAGCGGAGCCGGATCAGGCAGGCCGAGTGTCCCCTCCCTCAGGGCGGGCTCCAGGTTGGACTCATTGAAGACACCGCAGTCCGACTCAGACCCAGGAGAGCCCACATTGGCCCAGATGAACTTGTAGTTGGCGTCGACGAGCCCAAGGAGGATGATGGAGAAGAAGCCCTTGTGGCAGTAGAAGTCGCTGCCACTCTTCTTGGGCTTGACGATCCTCACATGCTTCCCGTCAAGGGCCCCACAGCAGTGGTGGAAGTTCCACCTGGCGCTGAAGACCCTCTCGACTTCCAGCCACTCAGCAGGGCTGGAGGGGGTAGTGAACTGCTCCTGCCTGTACTCCTCCACTATGGCGTCACAGACCTGGGGGATGAAGAGGGAGATGGTGTTGTGGGCAACACGGAAGCTGAATGCAAGGCTGTGGTAGGAGTGGCCAGTGGCGAGGAACCTCAGGGTGATGGCCAACTTCAGACCTGGCTCCAAGGGGGCTCTGTTCCTCACGTCCTTCTGTATCCTGGGCGCCACTCTGGCCAGGAGCTCGTGGAACATCTGAGGGTCTATTCTGAGGAAGCCCCTGAAACATACAACAGAGACAAATATTAAAGTAAAATGTCTAATATGTTGTACTAAAACATTAATAAAACATTAATAAAGTCAAACATTTCATACCACATGACATCATATAACATTGCATGAAATGTAAATCAAATTACCTGAAGTCCCCTCTTGCCCCCCTCTCCAGCTCGGCCATCAGCCTCTCGTACTGGCCGTACAGTGGCCTTCTCAGCAGCCAGGGCCGCACCCACATCTGTCTTGGTCTCCTGCGCCTTCTCTCAGCACGGATCCTCTCCTCCTCAGCCAGAAGGGCCAGCATCACTGCCTCATCCCTTCTCCTCAGACCCATCAGCCTGGCCCTCAACTCTGCAACACGGCCCACAAGGAGCCTCTGGGGCGGAATCAGCGCCAGCTTCTCTGCAGAGTTGAAATGACTGTTCTATGTACAACCAGATGAGGGATACCACACTACAGTGTACAGGGAGAAATACAGATGACCGAGGTCAGAAAACCCTCCTTTTCCCCCACATATACCCGGGGGGGGGGGAAATTAAAAGAAAAGATGCTCGCAGATATCGTCTCCGATGCAATCGGAGGCGATCGGAGGCTAATCCCACGATTTTTCGACAAAACCGGGTCAAAATCCTTGAAAAAATCTCAGACAATGTAACTGCTCCACTTTTATTAGGATTATTGCTAGGATTGTTCAAGGCTTCTTTATTTTCTACGACGACCCCCCGCCAAAACTAATCCCCGACAGATCGCCGACATTGTGACTGGGCCATAAGTCAGTTCATTACCTCATCGATTTTTTTTTTTTTTTACAAATTGTTAAAATTGTTAAAACTGTTGCTTATTGGCGGGGAGCAAGTCCCTATATGTACTATAGTTCGTGGAAGAAAAAAATCAGTATCCTGGTGTGTCCACCTCGTGCATCAATGACTGCTGTGCATCTTCGTCTCATTGAAGCAATGACATGCACATAGAAGTCTTGTGGGATAATATAGGGATGCCATTCTACACTTAGATGAGGTCACTGCCAAGCTCCTGCATGTTTCTTGGTTGCTGAGGAAGATTATGCAATCGACGTTGCTTCTCATCGGTGAGACCGCTGGCCAGGGCAGTACGTCAATGTCATTTTCGTCCCAAACCTGTCGGACAACGCGCGCTGTCATACCCCTTTTTTTAAAGTTAATGAACAGGTGTGCCCAAACCCTCCTTGTTACAAAAAATACAGTAATCTTTAGTTTGCAGTTTCGTTTGTTGCAGAGTACATTTAGAGGCTGCAGCGCCAACCGCGTCCCGTTTACAATAGGGGTGTTCGAGATGCTGACACCGGGTAACGGGGGGCTTACACCGGGGGAAGCCCCCAGAAGATGCAAAACGAACGACACAGGGTCTCGCTTTGAATTCTGGGAACACGTGGTCAAAGGTTGTTGCCGGGTGGGGATTTATAAACGCCGTTATCGTTTGACTCAGGATGAAAAATGAAGCCGGCGCTACGCAAAAATAGTAGCCCTAAAGTACCGAAATAAACTTCGTCAATGCCCACAGACATCTACTGATTCAGCAAAATGTATTTACAGCCCGATTCCCTCCTATTTTGTGTCATAAATAAGTGTTTTTCTTCGTACTCACGTCGCGATTCCAAACTGTTCGCCATGTTCTACTACTCGCGGTTACTAGGTGACGTCATTACACTCGCTTTACACCACAGACCCGCCCACGAGATCGGGTAGTGGTGGCTGCCACCGGGGCAGACTCGTGTAACACGTGACGGCTAAAAGAACGCTCCGGTGTAAGTCGGTGTTACCCGGTGCGAGCATCTCGAACGCCCCTAATGTAGGGCTATACGAAGTTTCACATAAGTATATACATATACGGCAAGGCAATCTTATTGAAAACACTGGTTTCAATTTGATTATTTTATTACAGATGTTTTTGTAGCTGAAGACCCTGAGGAGGTAATACGCAGAATTGATTTAAATGTCTACTACTCGATTCACTTTGTTACATCTTGTATAACCGTCTTAAGTCTAGACACATCGATGTCCTAACTTACTGTTTCAGTGCATGCTACAGAAACATATATACGTGAATAGATCGTATCGAATAGCTGCCATTTCGTGGGGCACCTTTTGTTACTTAAACTGTTCAACAATGGAAGCACAATATGTGAAACCATGCATGTCCTCAAGGAAGAAAGAAACTGCCCCACGAAATGGCGGCTATTCGATACGGTCTATACATCCTCCACACAGAGTCGCATTGAGGTGACGAAGCGTATCTTTATTTAAAGGATTTCCTCTCACCTATAAAGTGTTGTATATTTTATGGCATCTTTGGCAACTAAGGCCCTTTATGCCAACCTATAAAGTGGGCTCCATGACATTAATGTTACACCTTCCTTATATTCCTTCCGTAAACAGGTTTCCCGGGCTCTCTCAAATATAACTTGTCCAGATTTTTCTAGAAAATGGATTTCGTTCTAACCTAACGATCACATAAAATACCTCCCCAAAATACTATATCCATGAGAAGAAAACAGAACAATCTCTATTAACTAATTTGGATGTGGAAGCAAAAAGGTTGGTGTAATTACTGCACTGCTTTATGGAACCAGATAAATTAGTTTACAAAACATCCGTGGTTTTTACGAAACCCCTGAAAATATGCCGATTGACAACGCGAAATTTCAGAATGGTAATGAGAAAAATATGATGCATAAAAACTCGACACTCGTGGGAAAAATGGAGGCCCAAAAATGTGATCTGGACACGTACACTCCTTTAAACGGTGAATGCAACATTATATCTCTGGTTGATTGCGTGCGTGATTGACTGATTTAATATCTGCGTCGGCTTCAGGCACTGGGGCGTATCGTAATATCACTTTTACGGCAGTATAGAAATGTTAAGATGCACGTAGTAAACAGATTTGTCTTACATCTGTCTAAATTCTTAGATTTTGCGTTGAACACCAAATAAGTCGTCTTAATTCTCCTGCCACCTGCCTGTCGTGATACTCAACAAAGTTGGATGATTGCATTTTACTACAAATTAAAACTAAATTACAGTCATGATTGGAAAACTAACGGTGTTTCTCTATATGTGTGATTGAGCCCATCCTGAGATTTCAGGGAATTTCTACTCTGCAAAGCGACGTGAGGAGTGAGGGAGTGCGTTAAAGGGGCACTGTTGCAAGAGGATGGATTGAGCCAAGCTATGTGCGTAAGTCAGTTCATTACCTCATCGATGTTTGTTTTACAAATTGTTGTTAAAATGGTTAAAACTGTTGCTTATGGGCGAGGAGCAATTAAGTCCCTATTTTTTGTGACAATATACAATGCAAGGCGTGGGCACACGTCCTGTCCCTGTATACGTTAATTTTACAAAAGGGGGCATGACAGCGCGCGTTGTCCGACAGGTTTGGAATGAAAATGACATTGACGTACTGCCCTGGCCAGCAGTCTCACCAGATCTCAATCCAATTGAGCATGTCTGGGATGAGATGCAGCGTCGATTGCATAATCTTCCTCAGCAACCAAGAAACCTGCAGGAACTTGGCAGACACCTCACCCGAGTGTGGAATGACATCCCACAAGTCTTGTTGTGCATGTCATTACTTCAATTAAATGGGACAAAGATGCACAGCGGTCATTAATGCACGAGGTGGACACATCAGATAGAGCGTGATCCAAAACTGGTAAACACTGGATGAAGATTTCAATTTATTTTAATTAATCAAAATAATACCTCGAAATGCAAAGAAATGTCCATATTTTACAATCATATTACAAAAGTTAACAGAATAAATTTGACTCGGCACACTGTGCCATCACATTTTCAAGAAATTGTTTAAAATGCATGTTAAAAAATCTCATTTTTTTGTCAATTTTATTCATTATCTGTCCCTCACGCATAAAACAACCTCCGCATATCACTATTCCTGCAGTGCTAGATTTTAATCTACGCCGAAGCAAAAAAAAATTCATGAATACGCAGCCTAATTTCGGCGTAGTCGGTACGCCACACTACGCAACTCTACGCAGATCCGGTGTGAAAGGGGCCTAAGGAAAGGCATCCGTCCCTCACGCGTGAGGGACGGAATTGGATCACGCTCGATACTGATTTTTCTTCCACGAACCATGCAGTACCAGTATACAATCATCTTTAGTTTGCAGTTTCCATTGCAGAGTACATCTGCAGCGCCAACCGCGTCATTTACAGAGTATATGTATACGAAAGTTTCACATATTGTAGTTCCATATACGGCAAGGCAATCTTATTGAAAACACTGGTTTCAATTTGATTATTTTCATTACACTCTAAGATGTTTTTGTAGCTGAAGTCCTTGATGTAGCTGAAGTCCTTGATGTTTTTGTACGCTGATTTGATTTAAATGCCTACTCGGGTATCTGAAATATCCAATTATAAGAGTTTTATACAATTCGAAGCCTCACTAATCCGCATTTTTGCTGAGAAACGACATTTGATGGAATTACTTTTCCAAGGAAATAAATTCGAGTGTCATCTGGTGTCAGTTATGTCTACTCTATCCCAAAAAAAAGTTTTGTTTTTAAAGAAATACGAGGAATTTGCCACTTGTCGTGTAAAGCCGTATAAAGGTCTCACTGAGATGGGATTTTTATCGCTATAATCCATGCAGCAGAAGATTTTCCAGCCATGCAGTCGGAATCTTTTAAGGGCAGTTTCAATGTGGCACCTGTTTGGATCTGTAATTTCGACACTGGTTACTTAAAGGGGTATATTTTTATCACAATTTTTTTTATTATCAATAAAAATAAAAATACATAAACCATATTACACGGGAAAAATCATGTGATGTTTATTACCATTGCTATCAACAGTAGGATTTTTCTTGTCAATTATGGGTGACTGCAAATCGTCGCATAGCTGACGAAGTGACGAATGTGCATGACTTTAAAGCCAGTTATCTTGCCACGGACATATGCAGCACGATATGTGGCAAACGGACTTCCCCCTACCATTGTTCCCCTGTTGTGTCTCAAACATCCAAGGAATTTCCAAGGAATTCCTTTCAGTTTTTAGGGGGGATTGGTGCGTTAACAAAAGGGAAGAGTGTGTTGAGGTATAGGGGTGTTAGGGGGAGTCCCTCTGCCACATATCGTGCTGGGTATAGCCACGGAAGTCACATTTGGGGGGAGGGGAGTGGGGTGGGGTAGTTGGCTGGTGAGCGCCCTCGCGGGACAACACGTGCCGACATAATAAAATGTCCAGCGCCGTATAATAGCATTGCCGATATAGCCGTAGCATTATTGATGAGCGGAGCTAGATCACTTTAATTCTTTAATTTCCTAATTGCTTTGCCCACAGCACCATGAATTTTCCGACAGTACCATGATTTTGCCGACAAAAACGAATAAGGGGGGCGGGGGTCACAACCTCCACCTCCCCGCGAAGTGCCGGTTTGAATGAGCTCAAAGAAGACATAGTTCTAAGGTGTGCACTAAGGCTGTTCCAAATTGCGGCGCCAGTTACAGCAAAACTCGAGGCGTAAGACTCCTTGGCGTGCAAAGTGAATTTTCAGTGTCTTTTCGGCAGATTGACGAATTTCTCGAAATTGTACGTGTGGTGTAAATAGACTTGCCATATACTGCGGGGCCAAGGAATTGATGCTTTTAAAGACAAATAGGCCTATAGCTTTTTTGTATTTGACTCTCTCTGGATAGGCAAGCCAGTGGAGCTTTTTAAACATGTCAGCTGGTGGAGTTAGAAAATCGCATTTTAGTATTATTCTGGCTGCACGTTTGAGGCATATTATCAAGACAGTGTTATAAGATGCGTAACGGTCACCCCATACTGTGCAACAATAATCTAGACTAGGTGTGCATGTGCTTTTGAGTTACACAGTCCCGAATTCTTTTTAACATAGCTAATTTCGAGAAAACTGTCTTCTTTACATATTCGACATGTTGGTTTTAAAAAATGGATTACAGGCCAAAATTATACGCCAACTTGTGTTCTTCGCAAGAGTAGGCGAATACCTTTCAGTAGGCCTACACATCACTTACGGTTTTGCAAAATATAAAGCAAACAAATCCTGTGCTGAGCAAATTTTTGTGCTTAGCAGCGCCATAAAATTGGCCACTGGTCACGCTCCTCCTATATGCCAACTACACGATTCATTCACGTACACTCGGCAAAAGAAGTTCTTGGACACTGGTAAAAGTTCAAATAATTTTTAAAAATAATTCATAAAAAGCACATTATTGTATATCAATATGACCACACAATAGTTCTCTACCAGCATGATATGGAGTTAACGCGTGAGCAATCATGCATGGCTGGTTACACGCATTGAACAATAGCAAGTACAGTAACAGAAAATTGCAAGAAATGGAGCATTCAAATGCTAATAATCATGTCCATCCTGCAGGCCTAAATTTTGTTAACAATTCCAGTGGAATAATGATGCATCCAAGATGGATAATTTCCTCTTCTTTTCAAAATGGCATTTAATTTTGACTTGACAATGTGCACGGGATTTGTTCAATAATGAACCCCCAGCAAAGAAACATACTGCTTTTTTCTTTCAATGGATCATTATGCCACATAAACTGTTTCACAATTGATTAACTGAATGCTCCATTTCTTGCAATTTTCTGTTACTGTACTTGCTATTGTTCAATGCGTGTAACCAGCCATGCATGATTGCTCACGCGTTAACTCCATATCATGCTGGTAGAGAACTATTGTGTGGTCATATTGATATACAATAATGTGCTTTTTATGAATTATTTTTAAAAATTATTTGAACTTTTACAAGTGTCCAAGAACTTCTTTTGCCGAGTGTATATTTAACGTTATCCAATCTATACAATCTTTATACAAGTTTATGGCATTAGTTTTCCGGAGAAATGAATCCTAGTGTCATCTGGTGTCAGCGACTCTATCAAACGTATGTTTTTGAAGAAATTAATTAAGTACCTGCCGTGATTTTTATCAGCACGAAAGCCATAAATGTCTCTTTGAAATGGGATTTGTATCACTATAATCCACAGTGCAGAAGATATTTTCAGTCTGGCGTCTGGCGGCTGGCTTTTTATACACGGGTGTTAAAGGGGTATGTTCAGAAATGAAAATGGATAACAATCATATAAAATATACCTCAAAACACTATCCATGGTAAAACAGAAAATTTGGAATCTCCAGTATGGATGTGGAAGCAAAAAGGTTTGTGTATAGGCCTAATTACTGCGCTGCTTTGGGGAACCTAGTTTACAAAACGTCGGTGTTTTTTTACGATATCCTTGAAACTGTACGGATTGAGAGGGCGAAATTTCAGAATGGTTATATGAGAAAAATATGACAATTTGTATGGTATCAAAATCTCAACATCCATGGGGAAACGGGTGGGTCCAAAATGTTATCTTGGGGGTGGGAGAATCCGCTCGTTTCTGGATTATGTTGATTGTTTCTATCATTACAACTTCTACGTTATAACAGAAAAACAGATACATTTTAAACTAATGTAGGCCTACATAGTCAGCAGTTTTTTAAAAACTTTTTTAAAGGCGCCATCAACTTTTTTTCGTAACCGGTAAACTTCAACTTCGTCTCGAAATTCCCGACTTCGCATTTCCTATGTTCAATTTCGTTATTGGTCGCTCGTGTTCGTATTTGTCCAAACCATTCCTTACGAAATCAATTTCACATGTATTTCGATCGCATGATCACTTGGGATATTTCTACGTCTTTAAGTTGTCCTTTCTAAACTCCTCAAAAAAAGTTCGGAAAGTCAAATTTGACTGACGATTTCTCTCCTGTTACTAAATCATTTCCCTTGGTATCATTGGAAAGCCCTGTTATTCCTCTTTATACAGTGATGTGTCATTTGTTATGATTAATCAATTGGGGGATGTGCAGTATAGCGGAATACAGGGGTGGGTGGAAAGTGAAATGTCACAAAATTCACTGCTATTGTTATGCAGTGCATTCCCTTTTGCTTGGAGGATGGGAATGTGTCAATGCACTTTTTGACAGTAGCAATGCATTTTGTGACATTTCACTTTACACCCGCCCCCGTATTCAGCTGTGCTGCACATCCCCCATTGCTTAATCATAAGAAACGACACATCATCTTAAAGAGGTATAACAGGGCTTTCCAATGATATAAAAGTCAAGGGAAATGATTTAGTAACAAGAGAGAAATCGTCAGTCAAACTTGACTTTCCGAACTTTTTTTGAGGAGTTTATTTTAAACACAATCATTATAACTTTTACGTGCATATATTATGGTTGCCCAACGTGAACCTGTAACATTTACATGTATTGTTTGTTGAAGATTCGGAATTATGAGAGCAACTGCAAGAAACTAATCTAATAAGTTAAATATTAAAAAGCTTGCCTACATCTATACAGTCTGACCATCCGACGAATTTGATAGATACATTCTTGAAATGGGTTGAACAAAGACGAATTCAATCCTTACATGATGTAGATGATGCATCAGTCGAGACGAATACGACAACATTAAAATCTTCCAACATTAAATGCAAATTGACAAATATTGAAATTGGGTGACCATTGATCATTTGGAAAGAGCAATGACCAAATCAATAATGTATAGCATTTACGCGTTTCACTCGTCTTGGGGCGAAATTGAAGTTAAAGATAGTAGGCTATACATGATTGGTAAACTGTTATAAATAGTGTTATCCCCCTGTGTGATTGAAGATATGAATGATTAAAACCAACCTGAGCAAAAACCAGCTCCGTACTTCGTCTAACTTTTGAGAAAACAGTCACAAAATGGTTTGAAGTCAGTTCGCCCTGAACCATTTCGCTCTGAACCACAGACTGTGCAAGTGGTTTTAGGCGATGTATAGTGTTTCGACGAAGTAATTTGGGGCGAAATGGCACTCGGGCGAAGTGGTTTGGGGCGAAATGGCACTTGGGCGAAATGGTTTTGAAGCGAATTGAATTTTCGTCTCACTGAGACGAAAACTAATTGTTTTACTCATTTCTCAAAAACTCTGTTTGCTAGGATAGGGCGACAATTTGTGTGTAAAAAAGCTATATTAGGGCGACATGCTCAATAGGGCGACAATTTGGTGTCGCCCTAATATTTTTTATTTTTTTTAACCATTTTTTTAGTTCAAAAACTTTTTTTTTTTAAATCGAGAACCATTTTTATTAGGTCTAGAACCGTCTCTCTTAGGTCTGTAACCATTTTTGGAAGCTTCGGGTAGAGAAATTTGGTGTCAATTTGTGTGACTCTTCCCGAAATTTCGGTGGTCCCCGGGGAAAGGCTTCCCCAATTGTCGCCCTATTGCCGCATCCATAGTTATTACAAAGACTATAGCACTTCAGACAAAACCATTTCAGGGGAAATTTTCTACGGTCATTATGTTCATATTGTGTAAGTTAGGCGTAAATCTGTGAACATTTCTGATTTTCAAAATTACCAATGATGTATACTACCTTTAACACACCAACCCTTTCCCTTTTCCCAAGAAACCAAAAGGAATTCCTTTGAAATTCCTTGGATGTTTGAGACACAATGGGGGAACAATGGAAGGGGTGTGTATACCCTCTGTCACATATCGTGCACCAAATGTGCACTACGCACATATGGGTGTGGCCTTGGCTCATCTGTGTGCGATCGTCTTTTCGTTCAACGGGGAGTCTGCCCTTAGTGTTTCCTTCCTCCATGGTTGGGACGGCTTCAGTGTGCGACGCTTTTATGGATCGATCCGGACATGTTTCGTCATTATCCGTTTCGTCATTACCATTGCCTGAATGTGGACATCGTCTTACTGTGGACAGCATTCATGTCGCCATTTGGGAATGATTTTTCAAGACCTACCTGCGTCTGGCCTGTCATCCGTGCTGGAACACCAATGATGACGTCATCAGTACTTCTGAGCACCCAGCCCACCGCATCTAATTATGATAAGTTAAAATAGCCTTTTGCGTGTTTAACATAAATATAGTGTCTGGTGTAGTGACGTACTTCCTTTTACATGCATACTTAAGTATCCACTTGACCAGACTAATGTTTTGTTGCTATGTGGTGCACGCGGTAGGTGTAGCCATTAGTGTAGCCACAGTGTAGCCATTAGGTTTTATCTTTTAAAAATGCACGTACCGATCATTCAATGTTATTTGTGCCACTACCCTGATTGCTGGAGGGTGGTGACCATCTTGTGGAATTCTTTTGTATTTTTGGTATGTCCTCCTGATACAATGTTTGTTATTCATTATCCACCATGACTGTACACCAGATATAAGGGAGTGCTACTTGCTGGTCTAGGGAGTTCTTTCTGTCCTGACTGCTCATGACACTTCCTTTCGGGCTGTGCTTGAGCCGTATAGTGCTGCCAAGTTTCTGCTAGTTGACTGTCATTTAACACTTATAAGCTACGGTCTCGTTTGATAGTGCCGTTTTACAATCCTTTTTAATTTTCTGCATTTGTGAAAGTACCTGCCTGAGCACATTGAGCTAAACAAAATGATAATGAAATTAAGCTTGAAGTGTCGATGTAAATAAATTTATTAAATAAATCAAATGTATACCTGTTGATTTGAATGCCCTCTGTTGTCCGGAATTTTTATTGTACACCGACTCGGTTACATGAAGTACAGAATCAATACCGAGTTCACCGTATAGGTGAATGACATAAAGCAACCAGCAGGCTGGTTGCTCAGGCTAGTCAATAGCGTGCACCACGTAGCAACATCGTAGTATGTGACTTTGTAAACTGCACCTCTATTTGAAAGTGAAGAATTCGGGGCACCAGACATTATGCAAATGTTACACGCACAAATACTTTACTTATAATCTATTTTAAAGGCGAATACTATAATTGTTGGATTTTTCGAGCTATGTCGGCTTGTCGCGCCCATCGAAATGCGGTTGTTTTTTGGGTTGTTTTTTTTGGGTTGTTGTTGTTGTTTGTTTGTTTTTTAATAACTGTTACCTTCTGCCATGCATAATAGGCTGGGCCTTTTGTCCGCTTGTAACTACATACGGGACCAAAGAATTTTAAAAACTCTTGCAAACCTCAAAAAAAGTGGCATTTTTTCCTTATATACATTGAACAAAGATTTTAAGACTTTTGTCGGAAATGTTGCATTTCTGAGATAAATAAATGATAAAATTACTGTGTAAAGTAGCGAGCGGTCCGTGCGTAAGCGCGAAAACAGGGGGCGTTGCGCGCGCCAGGAATGGTTATCTTGTGCACTATAGGCCTACTCACTGAATTTTTTAAGGAGGAAATGTGATTTTTATACAGAAAAGCTACATTTGCGACAAAAGTACAAGTGGGAAGTATATTCCAGGAGGTAATTTCCTTCAAATTTTTGTTCAATGTATACGGAAAAAATACCGTGAAATGTCGCAAAATGCATTGTTATTGTCAACAAGTGTATTGACACATTCCCATCCTCCAAACAAAAGGGAAATGAAATTTGTGACATCTCACTTTCCACCCACCCCTGTATTCAGCTGTGCTGCACATTCCCTGGTTGCTTAATCGTAACAAATGACTCACTGTAAAGAGGAATAACGGCTTTCTAATGATATCAAATTCAAGGGAAATATGGAAGATGGCCGCACCGTGATAAAGGTCTATTGCTATCAACACTTTTAGTCGGTATTTTTTCCCTTGTCAAATCGTACAGTAAAATTTCGGGTCACTGCAAATGATGTATTGTGGCCGGCTAATCTTCCTCCGTACCGTAGTTAATCACGACACTTTGACGTGCTGACCTCGATTCGACATCGGCGAAAGCCAAACATGTTTCCGAGTCCCCCAGATTTGTCCCGAGTAAACCTCTTGACAAGAGGAGGACGTGTTCATAGACGGTATTTTAGCCACAGGGAAAGGGCTGCAGTCTTTTTATGCTCTTCCTATATACGGTAATGGCTTTGCAAATTGAGGTGTTCAGAGTACTTGGGTGAGCTCCAGAATACATGGACAAGCGTGGATTATCGATAACACTTTTCGTGCCCTGCGGACACGCATCTTGGAGACGGCGAGATGGTTATAATTTGTACTGGACGTCCGTTGTTTTTGACCCGGCATCGAATGCTGAATCAACACGACAACCTACATCTGCCCTTCGGGGACAATTTGTCTTGTAAGGCGTATAGACATTTGCCCGTCTCAGATAAGCGATTACTATAGGCCCGTATTCCGCTCGCATTAACAACGTATCAGAAACCTTCACACACAAAATCACGTAGTTTGACCATCGATAATCACTGGATGAATCAACGACGTCTAAAATTGAAGCCACTGTCCGCCATTAACATTGAACCTTGGACAACTACGTATACATTTCCGGAGAAAATTATTCCCATGTAAGAAATGGAATAAAAGAAATGTTTTTCAAGACCTTATTCCTTGAGTCATGATGTGTTATGGCCGAGCGGTCTAGTGCGTCGAACTCAAGTCCCTGTGCCAGTACTAGAATGTGGGTTCGATTCCGGGCCGTGACGGGTTGTGGCACTTAATTGTGCTCTTGAGCAAGGAACGTAATCACACTTGTGATGCGTTATGGCCGTGTTATGGCCGTGTTATGGCCGAGCGGTCTGGTGCGTTGAACTCAAGTTCCTGTGCCAGTACTAGAATGTGGGTTCGATTCCGGGCCGTGATGGGTTGTGGCACTTGTGCTCTTGAGCAAAGGCACTTAATCACACTTGTTCCGTCCTTCGGAAGGGATGTAAAGCCGTTGGTCCAGTGAGTGTGTTAGGTTTCGGTAACGCACTTTAAAGATCCCAGAGCATTCTTTCGTGAAGAGCAAGGGGAAGGATTCCCCGGTGTCTCTGGCCGTTTCTAATACAACTTAGAAGTTGATAGTTATTCGAATATCTATGGTAATTGATCCCATTCCTGTAATTGGCGGTCCTTTCGCTGTTGGATGTGGTGAATAAAAAATAAATAAAAAAATGGCCTACTTATCCCGAACAAAACCAAATCTGAAATAGCAATTTCAAATTGTCTCTGATCAGTCAAGCATGATGCTATACCATCATAATTTCATATCAAATGAAATAAGACAAGATGATCTTACACCCGAACGTACCATTAAGGGAATGAAATATTTGGTTGTTGTGTAATTTGTCGGCGATTGGCTGCTATTTAAAACATACAGGGGAATCCGTTCCATTCACGTTGGTCAGCATGCATCACTGTTATTAATTTGAAAAACTGCGGAGTAAATAAGATCGCCGCCGGAAATTTTGGTAGAAATGGGACAGTCATAAGGAACAGAACCCAATACAATTTCTGGAAAGTATAGAAATCGTTTCTTTTTGGCATAGCATGATTAAATTACATCAAAATGACTCGGGCGTGTGTTTGCTGAACGCAACATCGCCTTACTTTACATATTTGCGTGGTTTTCCTTGGGGCATAACGTCGCTCAGCAAAGTGGAAATTCCCTAAAAACTGCAGGATGCTTAAATCCGAGTGGTTTTACAAAATGTAGCTTGTTTATAAAAGGCGAATTTTGCTTTTAACAAAAAAAGGTTCCCCCGCCCCCCCCCCCCCCCCCCCCCCCAAAAAATCCATCCATACTTTAGCCTCTCGCATGTACCGAAAACATCTCAAGAATTCCCATAGAAAATAACATGGAAATAGCACGTCTTTCCACAAGAATTGAAGCCGTCTTCCGTGTCGGCTACATAGGCATCATTCAAGGACAAAACGAGACAATAGCAAAATCGAATTAATATACAGCTCCCAATGGGAGGGTGTTTAGATTAATCCGTAATTCCGGCCCTCTTGACAATTACATGTACGTGATTTTTCGTCTTGTCATATAGGTTATGGTCATGTTGTCGGTAAAACAGATCAAACATTAACCTCAAAACGGGAGGTTTAGAAACAAGACCGGAGCTATTGTTGATTAATAACTGCGAGAGGATTGTTGGTCACGGATGAAATTTGTGTTTAATTAAATCACAGCTCGGATATCCATGAATTATGGTAGTTTTAATCAAATAAAAATCGTGCGTTCAATCAGGTTGGCGTATAGTGGTACTCTCCTCGCCTTCCACCAATGTGGCCCCGGTTCGATTCCCGTCCGAGTCAGTATGTGGATTGGGTTCTCAGTCCCTGCTTGATTCCTTGGGTTTTCCCCCATACGTTGGTGTATGGGGTTGTCCTCATACCTCTAAAACTGAGAAGCACGCACTTAGTAAAAGGCCAGTAATACAGGGATGTCATATATTCATATATCAATTCGCTTTCTTACCTTTGAACAGCGAATTGCCCGGCCTTGAAACCAAAAATTCACCCGGAACACCGCATACAACATATGGGCATAAAATCGCGTGATGTTGGTTTGTGAGGCAATGCACTTTGACCTATGTGGGCACTGTCTGCTAGCTCTCTTGTGATTGGTCGGCGGGTTCGGTTGAGTGACAGGTCGGAACTATGCATTATGTGACTGGAGCAGAGTGCACTGCATGCGGATGTACATGTTTCTTTCTTTCTTCGTGATTTTTTCCCTTCTAAGACCTTTATGCGATTTAAGCAACGGCGTCGCTAGAGGGGAGGGGGGAGGTGTAAGGGGTGTGTGGGTGTGTCCCCCTCCCCCCCCCCCCCCCCCCCTCCCCCCTCCCCCCTCGCCCCCATTATTTATTTTTGTCGGCAAAATCATGGTACTGTCGGCAAATTCATGGTGGTGTCTGCCCAAAATAGTATAAAATTAATATAGCACTGCTCATCAAAATTCCACGGCTATATCGGCAATGCTATTATGGCGCTGGTAATAGGCTACAATACACCAGCCACCCCCCCCCCCCCCCCCCCACCCCCCCCCCCCCCCCCCCCCCCCCCCCCCCCTCCCCCACCCACCCCCGCTGAGTGACTCCGCGAAGGCCCGGCAGCCGTCGGCAATTTTTTTGTCACCGTCGGCAAATTTTTGTCACACGCCCCCATTCAAAATAGTCTAGCGACGCCTTTGGATGCACACTAAAAGAAATTGTATTTTTGTGACGAATGGGGCATCCTCATAATGCAGGGTGTGGGCACAGACGTACGTTAAAGATATACAGTCCGTGGTTCTCAGCAAATTGATATTTTTTCTCCGAACGAATTTTTAAGGCATTTAGGCCTACTTCATTTTAACGACAAAACATCATACTTTGTATTTTAGACATCGGCATTTAAAATACTGTGAAAACGGCGTTTTTATACAGCCCTTTTTTAGCCTTGCCTAGACTTGCCCAGGTCTGACTTCCCGTGTTAGGTCTGTGGTGCGGTGCGTACAGCGCGCCCTCTGGACTATAGTGGCATGTCAAATCCCTTTTCCTCTGTCTCGGAAGACTTTCTGAGACAGAGGAAACAGAAGAAAACAGATTGGACAGCCACCGGTCCGGTGGGCTCACTGTACGCAGCGCGTTGCAGACCGAGCACGGGAGGTCAGACTTAGGCGCAGCACGTATACGCCTACTTGAAATGCACGTTCCATGCATTGCACTAATCATGCATTCACACCAAGTTTCGTGTAATTCCGAAATTTACTTTGGGAGATATAATCAATTGTTTAGAGGGAACTTACTTTTGTTGAGGTGTTTATATCAACACTTTTGGTCGGGTTTTTCTTGTCAACTCATGAAGTAACATTTTTGGTAGCTGCAAATAATAATATACAAATAATATACAAATTCTACTTGGACAAAATACCATTTAATACAACATTGCTAAATAATTTATTATGTGACTGGAGCAGAGTGCACTGCAAATTTACATGTTTCTATCTTTCTTCGTGATTTTTTCCCTTCTAAGACCTTTATGCGATTTAAGCCAAGGCCATCGTTGAGTTCTACTCCCACAAGTATAATCTGCAACAAAGGAAATTGCACACTAAAAGAAATTGTATTTTTGTAACGAATGGGGTCTATATAGGCTTAGCCGGCCGCAACGGGGGGTCCACTAAGACCGGTCTATTATTATATATAGCCCGCTTGTAATATCGGGGTCGTAATGTAAGACCAGTCTTAAAATTAAAGCCCGCGGCGAGCAGGCTATAATCGGTTTATAATTTTTTTGACACGGCGCTACATCTTGTAATTTGTGCTGAAAGAAGACGGAGAGTGTTGTAAACAGTACATTATGTCCATTTAATTGGTGCCTTTTCAATGCTATTTGATAACTTTCGGGTCAGTTTTTTTTGCAAATCCTGTGGAAGCGCACGCGCCATCAAGTGGCTTCATGAGTACGTTTGCTTGGCTTGAAATTACGCAAGTGTATAGCCGGCTGCGTCACTTCCATTAAGATGTGCATGTTTTTCTGTTGGCGCAGCCGTACTTAGTTCCGACCTGTCAATCAACCGAACCCGTCCACCGATCACAACAGGGCTAGTAGATATCATCCACATAGGTCAAAGTGCACTGTCTCACAACAACATCACGCGATGATCCGGGTAATTTTTTGGTTTCAAGGCCGGTCGTTTCGTTGTTCAAAGGTACGAAAGCACGTATTTCATGATATGTCATCCCTGTATTACTGGCCCTTTACTCGGTGTGTTCTAAGATAACTGTCGACCCTGAAACATGAATACCTTTGAGTTTTCTCCAATGAATCTGTGCTTTCCGTTGAAAGTCCCATTGCTTTGTGCGTTGTGTGTCGCCATTTTGACGATAGCGTGTGAGCCATAGCAA
The DNA here is from genome assembly GCA_037783545.1 of Henricia sp. BOLD:AAB3569. Lineage (NCBI taxonomy): Eukaryota > Metazoa > Echinodermata > Asteroidea > Spinulosida > Echinasteridae > Henricia > Henricia sp. BOLD:AAB3569. Next base: position 897,424 of record JBBELK010000772.1, read on the forward strand.
CAATATCCACGGGGGCGTGGTTAACCGGGCAAAATCGGAACTATGCATTATACTGGTTTATAGCAATGGGCTAAACCAGTGACTAAGCCAGGACTGGCTAAGTTGGATAGCCGGCTATAAAAGATCGGTCTTAGACCAGTGGCTAAAGTAAATTTTATTGCAACCCGCCCCTGCTTTCCACATATTGCAGGGTGTGGGCACAGACGTACGTTAAAGATATACAGTCCGTGGTTCTCAGCAAATTTATTTTGTTTCTCCGAACGAATTTTTAAGGCATTTACTTTATTTTAACGACAAAACATCATATATACTTTGTATTTTAGACATCGGCAACTCTGTGAAAAACGGCGTTTATGTACGGCCCTTTTTTAGCCTTGCCCAGGTCTGACTTCCCGTGTTTGGTCTGTGGTGCGGTGCGTACAGCGCGCCTTCTGGACAAATAGTGGCCTGTCAAATCTCTTTTCATCTGTCTCGGAAGACTTTCCGAGACAGAGGAAACAGAAGAAAACAGATTGGACACCCACCGGTCCGGTGGGCTCACTGTACGCCGCGCGTTGCAGACTGAGCACGGGAGGTCAGACTTGGGCACGTCTACGCCTTAATTGAATTATTGGCGGATCGCCAATAATTCGAAATATTGACAGTAATTGTTCGATAACAAAACGTAGATCGACTTTTTTTCGTTGATCTCTAATTTAAAATTAGAAAATTATCAATTCAAAACACTTTTATATTTTTCGAGGTGCCACACCCAAAACGCACGGATGATATATCTTTAAATTCACAAAAGAGTATGACAGCGCGAGTTGTCCGACAGGTTTTGAACGAAGTTGACATTGATGTACTGCCCTGGTCAGCAGTCTCACCAGATCTCAATCCAACTAAGCATGTCTGGGATGAGATGCAGCGTCGATTGCATAATCTTCATCGGCAACCAAGAAACCTGCAGGAGCTTGGCAGAGACCTCATCCGAGTGTGGAATGACATCACACATGTTGTTGCTTTAATGAGACAAAGATGCACAGCATTGGTGGACACACCAGATACTTATTTACTGCGACTTCGATATTGACAACTTTGTTAAGCCACTTCTCAGAACATTGTGAAGATTTTTGAAAACATTTCACTTTTGGTTTATTATTTGATTGGTGCCTTGGAGTTCCAATAAAAATGTATTCCCGTGACTTTTCTACTATTTATGACAGAAAAAAATACAGCAATTGTTAGTGTGCACAGTTTTTTTTTTCCATACTAATTTGTGTTCATTATTTTGTCTGACTTCCCAAAATACCCCCTTCCCCCCAAAAGGTAATTGTTTTCTCTCTCTGTGCATGCTCATTTCAGAATGTTAAGAATTTTCTGTCCTCGCGTAGTACCCTCACATATTCGTAATTAAGTTATTCAAGTAATTTTTCAAGTAATTAATGTATCCCAACGTCCCTTTCTTCTAAAACATGAACAAACTTGTGCGAAATTACGCATTCAGGCGCCGAGTTAAGACGTTAATTCGGTATAGCAATCAATCTCCACCTGCTCGCGCCGCTAAATCAAATGTAACCAACGCAACATAACGGGGAAAGCTCACGTTTCTTTATAGGTAAAAAGCACATAACAAATCTCGTCTGAAAATGTTTACTTTACCAAACGTGAGGCAATTATTTTAATCGGATTAAACAAACATTAAAGCGCTATAAATATTGAGATAGGCTCACGCTTGGAGCTGCCGACCCAGAGATGGACGTCCGCTGACTTACGTGGACTTATACATGGAGCACACATGAAAAACCTGCCGACATTGGAGTTTAAAGATACTTGCAGAGTACATGATTGGTAAACTGTTAGAACGACGTTATTTCCACTATGTCGAGAAAACTGCTTCGTAGAAAACCTGAAAAATCCATGTTTTTTGTGTGTGAATGAATGGTAAAAAAGGTTGTCTCCTGACAACCTTTTGTTCAAAAAACCCACCTTCAGTTGCCAATTTCTCCTATACAAAGGTACCATTTTACACGAAAAAAAATCATGTGGTGTTTGTTACCATTGCAAGAAACTCTTTTAGTCATTTTTTACTTGTCAACCCTTGAAGTAAAATTGTAGGTAACGGCAAATGACGTATTGGGCTTTAACACGGGGAAATCACGGCTATAAAACAGGCAGTCCTGCAGCCGATTTCACGAAACTTTGCGCAAGTCCACTTAAAGTTGCATTGCCCGTGTTTCGGTGAAAGGATTAAAAAAAATAATTTACACAAGCGAACGAATTTAGAAAGCTTACGTGTCTCTGTAACGAAAAATATCAAAAACTTAAATTTCCGACGTCGGGAATTGGAGATACAAGCCTTTTTCTTGAAACGTGCTTCACATGTTGTACATGTGCGCGTACGCTCATATGTACATATTATATGTACAATGTACACATGTACGCGCACATGTACATTTACGTCATAACCCTGTCGATTAAATGACCTGCCAGCCTTTTAATCATTTCTTGTTTTTAATCGACTGGCATTAATCCTTGACGGATTTTTACGTTCTTGGTACCAAATGAAAGCTGATAACTTTTTCTATTCTAGAAAAATACCTATTTAACTTTAAAAAAAAAAAATTGTACGCCCAAATCGGCCCAAACACGGGCAGTGCAACTTAAGCCATAAAGTTTGCGCAAGAAGTAAAAACTGACCAAAAGAGTTTCTTGCAATGGTAACAAACACCACATGATTTTTTTCGTGTAAAATGGTACCTAATTGTATAGGAGAAATTGGCAACTGAAGGTGGGTTTTTTGAACAAAAAGTTGTCTGCAGACAACCTTTTTTACCATTCATTCACACACAAAAAACATGGATTTTTCAGGTTTTCTACAAGGCAGTTTTCTCGACATATAGGCTGTTAATTACGAGTGGAAATAACGTCGTTCTAACAGTTTACCAATCATATACTCTGTATTATGTATCTTTAAACTCCAATGTCGGCAGGTTTTTCATGTGTGCTCCATGTATAAGTCCACGTAAGTCAGCGGACGTCCATCTGTGGGTCGGCAGCTCCAAGCGTGAGCCTATCTCAATATTTAATCCGATTAAAATAATTGCCTCACGTTTGGTGAAGTAAACATTTCAGACGAGATTTTTAATGTGCTTTTTACCTATAATAAAGAAACGTGAGCTTTCCCCGTTATGTTGCGTTGGTTACATTTGATTTAGCGGCGCGAGCAGGTGGAGATTGATTGCTATGCCGAATTAACGTCTTAACTCGGCGCCTGAATGCTTAAGTTCGCACAAGTTTGTTCATGTTTTAGAAGGAAGGGACGTTGGGATACATTAATTACTCGAAAAATTACTTAAATAACTTAATTACGAATATGTGAGGGTACTACGCGAGGACAGAAAATTCTTAACATTCTGAAATGAGCATGCACAGAGAGAGAAAAAATGTACCTCTTGGGGGGGAAGGGGGTATTTTGGGAAGTCAGACAAAATAATGAACAAAAATTAGTATTAAAAAAAAACTGTGCACACTAAAAATATTTTTTTCTGCCATAGTAGAAAAGTCACGGGAATACATTTTTATTGGAACCCCAAGGCACCAATCAAATTATAAACCAAAAGTGAAATGTTTTCAAAAATCTTCACAATGTTCTGAGAAGTGGCTGAAAACTAAGTCGCCATTATCAAAGTGGCAATATAAGTATCTGGTGTGTCCACCTCGTGCACCAATGATTGTTGTGCATCTTCGTCTCATTAAAGCAACAACATGCACATGGAAGTCTTGTGGGATGTCATTCCACACTCGGATGAGTTTAATTATTTTTCGCTTTGGCGTGCCATAGTATGGACACAGTAATGGCGGATAGCAACCGGTGGTCAAGCCAAGTGAAACCCAAGAATAGGTCGGCGGCTTCGCGCAATTTCTTGAAAACATGGACACGGTTTTTTTTCTTCCGGAACGTATACATGAGGTACTGAGCTGGTTTACAAACGAGTTTGTTTTTATCATACACATTTTGAAAGGTATGATTGGTATCTCGAGGAATCAGAAATGTTCAAAGATTTACACATAACTATACACAACATAAACACGATGACGGTGGGAAAACCTCCCCTGAAATGCTATAGTTTTTGAGAAATGAGCAAAACAATTATTGTTCGTCTCGCGAGACGTAAATTCATTTCGCTCTAAAACCACCTCGCCCTGGACCACTTCGCCCTGAAGCACTTCACCCAAAACCACTTCGTCCAAAAACAAATGCCACTTCACCCCAAAACCACTTCGTTCACAGGCCATGGTTCAGGGCGAAGTGGTTTTGGGGCGAAGTGGCTGTAAACAATTTTTTTGACTGTTTTCTCAAAAGTCAGTCGAAGTACGGAGCTGGTTTTTGCTCAGGTTGGTTTTAATCATGCATATCTTCAATCACACAGGGGGATAAAACTATTTGTAACGGTTTACCAATCATGTATACTACCTCTAAGGCTATATTCACACGTACATTTGACGCGCGACGCTTTAAAAAAATGTTGTCGAGGGAATTTGGAGTGAAACGATGCACTTAAAATCACAAAATCTTGTGCTTTCCGCGCTCCCTGTTGCCGCCCAGCCAGGCTGAGTCTGAGGTTTTCACCGCTTCGTTTCACGCCAAATATTCCGTCCACGTGCGACGCATTTTCTCGAGACGGCGCCCGTAAAATTTACGGGTATTAACGCTTGGAAAAGGTCGGAGCCAATCAACCTTGTTAACAGTTTTTGAATACCTGTCTTTAAAAGGCGCCGGGTTTTGCAGTGCTCCGAAAAGAGAGCGCGTGTATGTTCGCCTCGGATGGCACAAAGTTCTGTGGGCTGTCACCATCCACCGACGCCGTCGTTAAACCCCCAGTATATTTGCAGTTATACCCCCGTCACACCGGATTGGCAGTGCCACTACGGTTTTTGGTCAAAACCGCCATCAACGTAGTGACACCGCCAGTAGTTTTTCATAGTTTTCCCCTACCCGTCACACATGCATGTGTTTTTCTTCGCGGTGGTTGAACTGTTTGAAGACTTTTAGAACACTGAAATTCAAGCAGAAAACCGAAGCTTTTATACTACAAAATATGCCAGCAGTAGCACCGTGCAAGCACCTCAGTGCAACCTCGGTGGAAACGCCAATGCCGTACAAGCACCGCCGGCACCGCCGTAGGAACGCAGTGGCACCGCAGTAAGATCGCCAAATTTTCTAAAATGGAGGTGCTACTGCGGTCCTTGTACGGTCCCATGGCGGTCATGGCGGTGCCGCGGCGATCCCACTGCGGATTGGCCCAGCCCGCGGTGTCACTGCAGAAGTTTTGAACATGTTCAAAGTTTCCGCCGTGCCATCGCGAAGGTCCGCACGGCGATCATGGCGGTGCCACTGCGGTTTATGCCGTACAAGCACCGCAGTGGCACCGCGCCTCCGGTGTGACGGGGGTATATATTACTTCACGAGTTGACAAGAAAAAAATGACTAAAAGTGTTGATAGCAATGATAATAACATACACCACATGATTTTTTTATTATTTTTTTTTACCATTTATTTAACACAAAAAAACATGGCATTGCATGGATTTTAAGGTTTTCTGAAGTATTATTGCGTCTTATGTGGCTGAAATTTCTACAAGGCAGTTTACACTATATGAACATCTAACAATGGAAATTGGGCACACACCATTGTTACTAACAATGGGGTTACAATGAACATGTACATGTTTTTGCTCATAGTGTTATCATCATTGTTCTTTAGTTGTGTAACGCTGTTCCTGTTTGCCAATAAATTACGTAATCCATCTTTAAAGGCCCATGCATCATTTGCAAGATAAAACTTTTCACAGATTTGTGGAATAAGCGTGTAACATATCTAAGGACGAATGTTGGTAAACTAGCCTAAAGAAACTTTAGCTACATAAATGCATCAATGCTTTAGAAAACCTTGAATATCTATATATGGATTTCCTGAACCTTCGGTTGTTAATTTATTTCCAACACGAAATACAATTTTGGACGGAAATAAATCCATGTGGTGTTTGTTACCATTGCCATTAACACTTTGAGTAAGGTTTTTCTTGTCAACTCATGAAAAACAAAATCGGGTCATTGCAAATGATACAATAGGCCTTTAATACTCCCACTCCCCATTCTCAACCATACCATATACTCTGTGCAATAACAACTCTGTAAAAAGAAGGAAAAAAACCCAAACGCATTGTCATTTTCCAAGTAGAAACTAGAAAGCATGCCTGTGCTACTAATAAGCTGCAATTAATGTGGGGTACCGTGGCCGAGCGGTTTAGGTCATTGACTCGCAATCATATATAGTGAAAACTTGGGGTTGCAGGTTCGAACCTCCCCACGGCTACGGTACCTGTGCCCTTGGACAAGGCACTCAACCACACTTGCTCCATCCTTCGGAAGGGATGTAAAGCCGTTGGTCCAGTGTGTTAGGTAATGGAAACACACTCTAAAGATCCCAGAGCATTCTTTCGTGAAGAGCAAGGGGGATCATCCCCGGTGTCTCTGGCCATTTATAATTATAATTCTTCATGGGTTTCCTCACGCTTGCGAGTGACAGTGCAATGATAACTATTGAGGAATCCTTGGTATGAATACCAGAAAGAAATAATAATAATAAAATAATAATAATAAATAATTAAATTGTTAACAGGCCACGCTTGTTGTGTAAATAGCGTATCAAGTGTACATGTAAACATCATTAGGCCGAGATTACACCCTGCGTTTAAACCCATGGGAACGATTAATGGGAAAAGTTGTTTTCTCCCGGCACCAAACAGTACGAATTTCACTCTAATTATCTCCCACGAGTGTAGTGTGGTGTTTTTTTTTCTTCTTCAAAAAGAGCGTGGCCAATTAAGATTTTTCCTTATGTGAGCCACGCTCCATCGAAAGTAGGCGCTTGTCGCACACGCCAGAACTGAGATAATGGCTAATTTATGCATGTATGTCAATAGGGCATTTTTATCGATAGGCCTACCAGGATTTCTGCATGAGACCACCTATTAAGTGAATAAATACTACCAGAAAACACCATTTTAAATGCCTAAAACATGTGAAATAACCCAATTCTGGCATTTTACAAACTGTTCTGAAGGATTCTTTTTAAAGGGTTAGGCCGTGCGACGAGGGTTAAAAAGGCATTGCGTACGAAATTGAGGACTGCTATTCTTGTTTATTCTTGCTGAAATACCACCCACACGTGTTTTCCTATAGCTTTTGGGGGTCGGAATTTGCATGGTTGCTAAGGACTTTATGCCTTAACAGAAGTATATACAACCTTCTACGCCATTTTTCTCTAAAGCGCTTCTTAAATTTGTTTGCTCTTGGTCATCATAGAAATGGTCATAACTTGGTAAATTTTTGACGGATTGACACAATGTTTGTAGTTTTGTGAAGCTTATAATATACTCTATCTTATTCAGACAAGTTTAATTTTTTTTATGCAAGAGCCTACTTTTGGGGGAGTGGCTCACATATGGGTGTTTAGCAAATTTGGATATTTGTGGAAACTTTATGGAGTATATGTGGCCGAGTGGTTTAGGTCGTTGCGGGTTTTGTATAAATGCTGTTGAGAGAATGCGATTTGGCTTGCTTTCTAGAATTATTATAATGTCGTTGCTTCTGAAATTCGTCCAAAAGAGTTAATTTTGTAAGTGATATACCTGGACTGCGTTCCAAACACGCGAACATTTGTTAACGTTGGCGCCAACGTTTTGCTCAATGTGGAACGGATTGTTTGCCAAAATGGCCAAAATACATTGTCAAGATGGCGGTGCCCACACAGTCCCAAATGTGACACGTTGATATTGATTGTGCATCGCCAGCAATAAGGGAGACAACCAAGACAGGTGCAATTTTTTTGCTATTTTCAAAACTGCAAACCATCGTCTGTCATCTTTTATGTGTCGTGCGCCAGTTTGAGATGACTCGCGAACATCGCAAACAACTTAAAAGTTTGTTGGCCAACGTTGGCGAACGTTGGCGGCGCACAATATACGTTGCCAAAGTTTGCAAACGTTCGCGTATGTGGAACGCAGCCCGGGCCTTTAATTCAACAGTGAAAGTAGTCATTGTCCTTTGAATGGGGATACTTTCTTCAAACAGAATGAAATGCGCTGTAAGCAAACACATGGACGCAAAACGTGAGCGTGAACCAGTAACCATAACTACGGCCCAGTGACCCCGATTGGACGTCACGACTTTTCCACTGTGCATACACTCCTGATCATCTCACTCTTTACTTTCAGTTTTAATTTTTTTTACATTTTGTCATGATTTCTAAGAGCGCGTCAGCACCTCTTGAGTAGCCAGCCTGTAGCATCAATTTGAGCAAATTTGCTTGTCTGGTCAAACTGGAAAGTCCCATCCATCTCCGAAACGGTAATTAACTGGAACAGTTCACTTGCCGTGATTACACGCACACACGCGGGTGTTTGAACTGGTGTTTAAACTGATATTTGTTTCCAGCACGAAGTGCAAACGAGTCTAGATTCAAGGCAAACATTATGTGTGTTTAGACTGACGAGGGTGCTTGACTGTACATGTAGCTTTGTCAGTGATGAATGGGGCGGTCGGGTTGGCGTACGGGTTCTTTCCTCGCCTTTCACCTCTGGGGTCCCGGGTTCGAATCCGGGGCGTGTATGTGGATTGGGTTTGCAGTCCCTACTTGACCGCGTGGGTTTTCCCCTGGGGCATTTCTCTGGGGGTTTTCCTCCCACTTCTAAAACTGCAACTCCTTCTTCGTCATCTCAAGTTGATAATATAGTATAGTTAAAGCTAAAACCGTATAGTTGATGGCATAAAGGGCCTTAGTTGCCGAAGATGCCATAAAATATACAACAACAACAACAACAGTGATGAATGCATAATAAATACCATGGGTTGAAATATTAGACTGGTGTCCATTTTTAATTGACCCAAACTTGGAAGATATATAGAAGTGTTTCCAACTATACTACGACGCTTTGTGGGTAACACCCTATAACTTGCTTATACTGAGATTTGCCAAGTCGGCCCGCTTCAAACGTCGCGCTTATGCCGTGTCGAATTAAATTAAACTTTATTTTTTTTAAATTCGACACGGCACAAGCACGACGTTTGAAGCCATTTGGCTCGGCAAAATGAGTTCGACACGGCAGAAGATTTTAGCTCGACAGGGTCTGCCGTGCTAACTCAATTTAGTGCGGCACAAGCATGGCTTGGCTTCAAACGTCGTGCTTCTGCCGTGTCGAATTTAATTCCAGTTCGAAGTTGGTCCGCAATTTTGTTCCGACTAGGAATGCGCATGCTCGCATCAAAATAATAAAATGGCGACGTACAATGGACAGAATGGAAAACGCACGTGCACAACGTCCATGACGTGCACAATACTCATCCGCCATGTTGGATGTATTTAAGCTCGACTGGAAGTTTGCAATTAAGTTCGACGTTTGAAGCCACTGCTGTGCTAACGTCGTACCAACGTCGTGCCAAGTTGAATTGATTTCGACACGGCATAAGCGCGACGTTTGAAGCGGGCCTTAGTCGATTTAATTGGCGATATTATTTATGTTGCCAAGTCGCCATTGGAGATAATTATGTTAGTCAAGTCGACTTGGCATGCAACAAATTATCTCGACAATTCGACGTAGTAGATTTGGGGAGTCGACTTGGAATTGGTAACAAATTATCTCGCCAAGTCGACTTAGTATTTTGCCAAGTCAACTCGGTGAGATAAAATATCAGTATGTATAGGACAGCACACACAAGGCTCCGTATAGGATAAGTGCCGTATGGACATACGGACCCAATGTATACGTGTAACATAAAGTATGGCATTCACCTTTCTCTGTCGCACATTAAATCGGCTTGATTTAAGACATCTATCGTTGTCGTAATTTCCTTCAAGCTTTGAGTGTCACAAACACTCAAATTGCCCTAGCAACGGCTTCTAATCGCTGACATCTTTGGGAGAAGTCCTGCGTCATCCAGGAATTCCACTTAAAAGGCTCATTATCATCTGCAATGACCGAACATTTTACTTCATGAGTTGACAAGAAAAATCATGATTATTAAAGAAAAACAAATAATAAATTCTGTCCAAACTGATCTTTCTGGATGGTCGAAATTAAAGGAGTATTTCCGGATCACATTTAGACGCCCCACCCCCACACACTTTTCTCATAAGTGTTGCGATTTTGATACCATATCATTTGTCGTATTTTTCTCTTTACCATTCTGAAATGTCGCGCTCTCAATCCGTATATTTTCAATTCAAGGATATAAAAAAAAACGCTGTGTTGTAAACTAATTTATGCGGTTCCATATAAGGCAGTACAGTGATTATACCAACCTTTTTGCTTCCACGTCCGAATTGGAGATTGCAAATTTCCTGTTTTCTGCCCATGGATAGTATTTTGGGGAGCTGTTTTATATGACTGTTAGGTTAGAACAAAGTCCATTTTCTGGAGAAATCTGGACAAGCTCCTTTATTAAAATTGGCCTGATCTACGACATCAAAGTATCCGGTTGTTGTAATTTGCTTCAGCTTGATGTGTCGCAAACACTCTCAAATTGTCATGATAGCAACGGCTTCTAATCGCTGTCTTCTTAGTGTAAGTCCTGTGTAATCCGGAGACGGTTTAAAGAAGTCATAATTCCACCTGAAAGGCCCATTGTATCACTTATTGTAAAGACCCAACCTTTTACTTTGAAGAGTTGACAGGAAAAACGCGATCAAAGGTGCTGATAGCTCCTTTCTTTGTTCACCACATTACGTAATTTTCTGTCCTAAATGATCCTGTTCGAAATTTATAAATGAATTTTTTTTTTAATGTGCGCACACACACATTTTCACCATTCATTTATTAAAGGCCCAGTGTATCATTTGCAACGACCACCAAAAGTAATCGACGAGTTTACAGGGGGAAAAGTTCTGAAAGTAAAGATTGAATTAATAGCAACTATCCAATGAAAGGTTTTCGCTCCAAAATGATATAATTTTACCAGAAAATAATCCGTAAAGATGAAATTATTTAGATCGTTTGCAAACGATATACTTATTTTCGGTTCGCATCTACGCCGTCCAAAATGCATGGGCGCTGTGTACTCCACGTGCGTGTTCCAACGCCATGCATTTTTATGGATCGCGCGCACACGCAGTATATGATATGCGCCACAGAGTGCATGACGCAAGCCACATAGTACCCGATCAACTGAGAACGAATATTTGAAACACCCCGCCAAGACCAGGAAAACGCATATGGATTTTCATGGTTTTTTTAAACGTGGTACATTAATTTTGACAAAGCTGAAATTTCTTCGGATGAGTTTGTTAATGTCTTTCTTTTGATTTATAATGGTTTTATTCGCAGAATCGCTCAAAAACAGATCATCTACAGGGCCTTTAAAGGAGCGTGACCAGATCACATTTTTGATGCGCCCCCATTTTTCCATGGGTATGAGATTTTTATACCACATCATGTATCAGGGATCGACCAATAGACCGTCATTTGTCTGAAAGATTCTGGTTACTTTTAATGAAATTATATATGATTAATAATTATTAAAATTTTGCTCCGTGGGACTCAAAGAGTAAGTTGACAGTTCCATGAAAGGCTGCGTACGTGCAGGTCCGTCGACCCAAAGAACGTCTCGCTAATGAATTGAAAACTAATGAAATCACGTGGGCAGGACGGAGATACGCAGATGATTTCCCACAGGCTGGGGTTTCTTTTCATAATGGCCGTTTGCAAGCATACCTGTACAACATGACACCGTCGGAGATTAATTGCTCACTGTGACGGACCTCGGGATTTCAGTTAACTCGTAAGACGCACGACAGGGTCCATTAAGCGGGCCTCCCACGGCTGTACGATTTTGCTACAGTGGGGTATGGGGGGGGGGGGGGGGGGTGGGGTGTTTCTCGTGTAGGTAATCGCTTGTCGTGGAGTTTCGTAAGTTGTCACACCGCGCTCTCAATCTGTATATTTTTAAGGATGTCGTCAAAAAAACTACCGCCTGTTTTTTGTAAACTAATTTATCCGTTCCATAGATCTTACTCGATCTTATACAACATCGACACGAGCCAACTTACGCTCTTATGGTAACCTTCGAATTCCCCGCAAGGCAAGGAAAGCAGGAGACAAGGCCGTCGCTGTAGTTGGTACAGATTCGGCAATTTGAGCGTCCTTGGGGCGGTGCCCGCCGTGTGGTAGATTTAATTGACCAATCTGGCACCAGTTCGCAACACCTAACAACTCACGCATGCGCTGCAGTTACAATTAGTGGTGACTTTTGCGGTTTCTGAAGGCGAGTTGAAGCCGGATCGAAGTGAAGTGTAAACGCGGCAAATGTTCAGTTTTGTGGTCGCAATAAATATGCTGGGTCTGTATCCACCTTTGCCGGTTCGAGTGTAAACACGGTGTAAGAATCTTGAACTGCATTCCACGCACACAATTAACTCCATACAGATGTTTAAATCTTCACTTATTTTCTAGCTAAATTTTCGAGTTCTGTGAGGTTCTCGAAGCGCTTTGCTACCCTTGGAAAATGCGCTATATGTGTAGTGTTTTGAAATCCATTTCTGTAAAAATCTAAACACGCTCCTTTAATAAGCAAGACGGTCGTTTGTTTTCCTCCGTGGTAGTTAACTATTATTTTCTTGTTGACCAGATGGAGAAGCGTCAATCGTATATTCCGAATTAAGTTGATACCATCTGGTTAGTGCGAGCGACGTCCAACCTTACACAATCGTTCAATTAGTAATTAAGCTGAGCGACCTCGCGCGAAATCGCCGAGTGGTCAGTACGTCCGTGCAGTGCGCGCGAGGCGTCCTCTTAATCGGTGTAAACCTCTGTTGTATCAGGCCCGGAAACGCATTAAATACAATTTATTAAAAACAAGCAAGTCCTTGCGCTCTTCGGGAGAGTGGATAATTTCGCCAGTGCCTATGAATGAATGAATAACAAACAGTGAATATAAAAAGCCTCAGTGTTTTATTAAGCGGAGTCGCGAGTGACCAGAAACAATCAAGAAAGAGACATCAAACCCATCGCATAACATTGGTTTTTGGCCATCAGAGTAATATGTACTTACTGTGAATAAAAAGATATGTAGCATTTCCCTGTGAAAATGTCAACCTCATTGGTTATTTCATATTTAAGAAAAAGGTGAAAATCTTAAACGAATTTTTTACGTACAATCGGAGGGGAATTAAAAATATTTAATTCTTGTCCCATGAGACGAAAAATAATTGTTTTACTCATTTCTCAAAGACCATAGCACTTCAGACCAAACCATTTCAGGGGAGGTTTTCTACCATCATGCTGTTTATATTGTGTAAGTTATGTGTAAATCTGTGAACATTTCTGATTTTCGAGATTCCCAATAGCGAGCAGGGCTTTAAAGGAAGTTTGGAATTCACTTGGACGTTGAAATTAAATTGTAAAGTGCAAAATGGATGGAAAGGCCTTATCATGCATAACAGTGGTTTGCACTTTACACTGCACCTGGGACCGTGGCCAGTGCACCGTCACTTGCCGCCCACTGTGACAAATTTCATCGTGAAGATTCACTAAATAGTTGCTCATTGAATACACCACTTACAATAAGTTATGGGTATTGTGGAGTGTACGCAGATATGTTATTGAGGGTATGCAAGGTTTTTAATGATTTTGTATACGCTTAGATAATTGTATCTGCATGACAGACACATCTTGTCACAGGTTAGGTAAAAACAGTCATTTTAAGAAAAAGAAATCCCAAATTTGACCACACCAATATCCCTAACTTATTGTAAGTAGGCCTATACAGGGTGGATCAAAAAACCGAAACCGAGATATTATTGCTAATTGTTACTGAAGTAGGGCACGTATGAATGAACGGGAGATATCATCTGTTAGGGTGGAATCTCCTCTTTAAAATGACACCCTAAACATGTCATTATGTTTCCGGTTGACTGAGCAGTTGTCAATGTTATGCAAGAGTCTAGTTTGGGATTTGCGCCGTGGCATGGCCTGTTTGGACGATCAAGTATCCATTGGCTAAACCTATTGGCCTCTGAAGATCGCCAGAAAGTATAGTTGATGTCTTACGAGCCATAATTCTGTAAGGGTACAACCGAACAAATTGTGTTGAACATGGTTTATAGGGCCAGTCCCGGCTAAACCATTTTGTCTATGACTGCTGCGTTCTCCCTGCTGCATGCAGGGCTTGTTGAATTGCATTAATGTTCTCGGATTACCGACCAGTTCTCCCCCGCCCAGACCTTGGACTCAACAAAAACTCGCTGCATTCCCATGTAGGAAAATGCAGGTTTTTCCCCACCAAAATTGTTATCGACGTGTTAATTTCCGAGGCGTCCTTGGCTACTGGATACTTGGTGCGGCGTCCAAACAGGCTATGCCGTGCATTAAAGAAAGTGGCGCAAATCCATAGCTATACCCTTGCATAACATTGATCACTGCTCAGTCAACCGAAAACATAATGGCATGATCAGGATGTCATTTTAAAGAGGAGATTCCATCCTAACAGATCGTATCTTCCGTTCATTCATACGTGCCTTACTTCAGTTACAATTAGCATTAATATCTCGGTTTCGTTTTGTTTTATCCACCCTGTATAGTGTATAGGCTATTCATGTACATAAATACAGAATATATACGGAATGTGTTTAATTGGTTTACGATACAAATGCAGTGCAATTTAAATAATTTGATTTAAAAATATAATGTTACAACCTTTTGCGCATGGATGTCTTGGTTGAGATTAATACAATGTACACTCGACGCAAAAAGTTCTGTCACCAGTAAGACATTTGTAGATATTTATTATGAAATTGGATTTAATGTAGGAAATAATATATCAAATTTTAGCTGAACATATCACTCAAAGGAATAGAGCTCAACGGAGTCCATGATGGCAATCTTCACGGAACAGGAATGCAACAAAGGAGTGCGGGGTCAGAATGAAAAACACCAAAAAACAACGATGTCAACTTTATTGCACTCAAGCAAGGGGAGTTACAGTTCAGTATTTTGCTTCCACCATACCTAATGCAATGGCACGATTCAGATTGGACAATTTAACCATTTTGATTTGGATGTTTTTGACAAGACATTGATAAATCCAAACTCACTTAAAAATGTCCTAATTGTCTGCAGACAAATTGCCCAAATCACAAGTTGCATTGTTCTTTGGTGTTTTTCATTCTGACCTCACACTCCTTTGTTGCATTCCTGTTCAGTGAAGCTTGCCATCATGATCTCTCTTGAGCTCTATTCCTTTGAGGGATATGTTCAGCTAAAATTTGATATATTATTTTCCTACATTAAATCCAATTTAATAATAAAATAAATGTCTTATGGGGTGACAGAACTTTTTTGGTCGAGTGTACATGTATGTTTAATACATCACGGTTTAGGTACACATTAATTTATGTGTTAAATAAATTACAGTAAAATAAATAATCAAACCATGTACTTGTACAAGCGATTACAATGTTTATACGGGTGAAAGTACATGTCATTGTTCAAATCGATAGCATCACCCCCAACGCTGCAAAAAGGTGCACTTATTTTTGTAACACTTATTCAATTATCAAATACAAGTTTCTAAACCAGTTTCTAAACCGTTGTATAGCTTTAGAAGTGTAAAAAGCCAGTGGAATAATACACAAATATAAATTCTGTGGGTGATGCATTTAATTTCAACAAGGATGCTGTAACACAAAGTCGATTTGTATATCATTGTGTAAAGCGGGCTACTGTGCGATTTTGGCCACGAATTTCCTACGATTGGGTACGATTTGGTACGATTGTGTGTAGAGTCTATGGACAGTCTCTGGTATTCGTACCATTTCGTAGGAAATTCGTGGCAAAAATCGCACATGGGAGGCCCGCTTTACGTGCACATCATTTGTATAAAGCGGGCCTCCCACTGTGCGATTTTGGCCACGAAATTCCTACGAATTGGTACGATTATCGGAGACTGCCTATAGACTCCACACACAATCGTACCCAATCGTACCT
The DNA here is from genome assembly GCA_037783545.1 of Henricia sp. BOLD:AAB3569. NCBI lineage: Eukaryota > Metazoa > Echinodermata > Asteroidea > Spinulosida > Echinasteridae > Henricia > Henricia sp. BOLD:AAB3569. The sequence goes on from JBBELK010000772.1 coordinate 913,447, forward strand.
AATCGTAGCTAATTCGTGGCAAAATTCGCACAGTGGGAGGCCCGCTTAACAAGAACAACTTTTGAAAGTTGCAGAATTAAACATTTCAATTTCTATTTAAAGCGGGCCTCCCACTGTGCGATTTTTGCCACGAATTTCCTACGATTAGCTATATACGATTTGGTACGATCGTGTATAGAGTCTATAGACAGTCTCTGGTAATCGTACCAATTCGTAGGAAATTCGTGGCAAAAATCTCACAGTGGGAGGCCCGCTTAAGATAAGAATTTGGGTAGGTCGCGTAGGCCTACTCCTTTTGCTCACAAAATTCCACGTTACGTGGTAAGTGTCTATACAGGATGGTAAAAAAAAAGCAGTTAACCCAAATTAAAAGTGATTTGTTTTCTTCTTTTACCCACTTCCTGTAATTTCAGAGAATTTGTTTTTACCCATTTTTGATGAGTAGGTATAGTTTAGCACTATTCCTGAAAAAAAAAATGTATTTAGCTTAAGTGGATTTCAAGATATGGCTCATTGTACCTGACATGTACAAAACTGGCTTGTCCACTGAGCCTCATTCCACATAAGCACGATTAAACACAATGACGACCTCCAAAGTGGTAAGAAGATCGCGTGGGCAAGCCAGTTCTGATAATGTTACATTAGCAGATTAGCAGTCGAGCTGTGTAGCTCGATTTCAATGTTCTAAGTTGGTCCCTGCGGTAATACTAATCAGAGTGCTTTGTGTGGGCGAGGGTTTATCGGTTTTTATCAAGTTGCAACAGCGTTTTTCGCCCGCCTTTCATATCGAAACCATCCTGATTCACCGTCTTTTCTCCAACGGTTTGTTTCATGGGGCTTAGCAGCTATAATTCCATGAAATACTTGTTGGACGAGTTGGTCCAACGGTCGAGCTTGTACAACTGTCAAAAAATTGTTGGTTTGGGTGACAAAAACATAACTATCCATTCATCAAGTATCTTAAGTAAGACACCATAGATTATTTTGTTCAGCAAAACAAATTGTGTCGTAACTTTATCTTAAAACACATAAAACGTAAAGGCCCATTATTATTTTTACGAATTCAGGAACAACAGCATTACATAACTTGAATATTCTTTTGAAAGCCATCATCCTGTGTGAATGTTTTTAATTCCTTACAAATTTTCGAGCGTAACCCGCTCCTCGTCAGGTAAGACTGAATATTTACAAAATGCCATAACGAAAGAATGTTAATAAACTGCCTTGTATAGAAATGTCAACCACATGCATGTACATGTACATGTACATGTAGTAATACATCAGAAATCTTTTTAAAAATCCATTAATGGTTTTTCTGCATGTTGAATGAATGGTAAACAAAATCGTTTGCAAACAGTTTTGTTGCACAGGGAAAATAGTGTTACCATTGCTATTTGTCGTGTTTTTCTTGTCAACTCGTGAAGTAAAATTTGGAGTAACTGCAAATTATGTATTGGGCTTTAACCCGCTGACTGCGTCCATGCGAGAGAGAAACCGTGTGAAAATGTCACCTTGAATCTTCTTGGTGTTGAATGTTGTGGAACGATTCGAATGCTTGAAATTACATCTGTGCTAATCAGCCCCTTGAGGCTTGGGGCTCGTTGACCTTTAGTCTCCCAATATACGACTCGCCTATAGGCTATACAGTCCGTGGTTCTCAGAAAATTAAATTTTTTTTTCTCCGAACGAACTTCTAAAGCATTTACTTTATTTTTACAAACAAAATCCTACTTTGTATTTTAGACGTCGACAACCCTGTAAAAAACGCCGTTTTTATACGACCGTTTTTGCGCCTTGCCTAGACTTGCCCAGGTCTGACTTCCCGCGTTTGGTCTGTGGTATGCGGTGCGTACAGCGCGCCCCTGGACTAATGGCCTGTCAAAACTCTTTTCTTTTGTCTCGGAAGACTTTCGGAGACGGAGGAAACAGAAGAGAACAAATTAGACAGGCCACCGGTTTGGAGGGCGCACTGTGCGCTGCGCGTTGTTGTTGTTGTTTATTTTATGGCATTTCCGGCAACTAACGCCCTTTATGCCATCAACTATACGGTTTTAGCTTTAACTATACTATATTATCAACTTGAGATGACGAAGAAGGAGTTGCAGCTTTAGAAGTGGGAGGAAAACCCCAGAGAAATGCCCCAGGGGAAAACCCACGCGGCAAGTAGGGACTGCAAACCCAATCCACATACACGCCTCGGATTCGAACCCGGGACGCCAGAGGTGAAAGGCGAGGAAAGAACCACTACGCCAACCCGACCGCCCCCTGCGCTGCGCGTTGCAGACTGGGCGGGAGAGGTCATATGGAGACTTAGGCAAGTCTACGCCTTGAATTATTGGCGGACCGCCAATAATTCGAAATATTGACAGTAATTGTTCGATAACTAGGCCTAAACGTTGGTCTATTTTTTTCCGTTGATGTCTCATTTGAAAGCGAATAATTTTTATGTGTCTAGAAAAATATCAATTCAAAAAACGTTTTATTTTTCGACGTGCCACACCCAAAACGCATGGACTATATATATATAAAGCCCATTAGAGTATTTGCAGTGACCCAAAATATTATTTCATGAGTTGACAAGAAAAACCCGACTAAAGTGTTGATGGCAATGGTGGCAAGCACCACATGATTTGTGGCCTAACAAGTAACACTGCACCTTTTGAGGGAGAAATTGCCAACTGAATTGAGGTGCTTTTTAGATCGTATGCAAACGATTTTTTTTAAGCATTCACTCAACACAAAAATTGTACATGAATTTTTAAGGAATCACTCGTTTTCAAGTAATAATTTACGACTTTTGTGATTGACTGATTCAAACTTTATTTTCCGAAAGCGGCCTTCAAAAAGACAAAAATACAGACAGTACTTACAGTAATTTACAATGTACACAAATATAAGCAGGCCTTATGTGCTCATAATCATCTGCTCAGTTCTCTACTTTACGTCGGTAGTCGCCGAACGCATGTTCGTGGAAAGCGTCATGGCGAACGATTCTTCGTTTGGTTCGGGCAGGCCGGCCATCTTGCGCAGCGCACGACGAAATTTGCGATACTTGAAAGAGTAAATGATGGGGTTGAGGCAGCAGTTGGACGCCACCAGGACCGTGTTGATGACATTCAGCGGGCCGTCGAAGGCCAGTTTTATCCAGCCCACGTTGAACATGAAGAACATGATTTGACTCGGAGACCAGCAAATTAGGAATGTGGCGAACACGATGAGTAGGGTTTTGAAGGTGTTGCGTCGGGCGCGGAGGAGGGAGTCCTGTTGATGGTTGGTGGAGCTCGCCTGTTGCTGCTGCTGCTGCTGTGCTAATTCCCCTGCTGCTTGCTGGTGTGTATCACCAGATCCACCACGATGCACCACAGCGACAATCGGGATGATCTGCCCGGAGCTACGCTTCAAAATCACAGTGATGTGGACGTAGCAAAACAGCATGATCCCCGAAGGGAGGAAGTACTGTAGGCAGATGAGCAATGGTCCCATAACCCTAGACGCCGGGAGATGCTGAAAGGCGCACTTGCCATCGACCACGGCGTAGATGATGAACGAGTAGGACTTCAGAGTCAGCCCGAGACACCAGGCGACGGCCATGAGGCCAGCTGCGGTCTTCGGGGTGAACCATATTTGGAACCGGTAGGGGTAGACGATGGCCGTGTACCGCTCCAAGGTCAGGGCTAAGAGGCTGTACGTGGACGTGACGAACAGGACCCAAAGGAGAGCATCACCGATCCACATTCGGCACAGGACCTCTGAAGCCGTTGTGGCCGGCAGAAAGGACGGAATAGGTATGTTGCTTTGTAAGACCAGCAAAAGAGATCCCATGAGATCGATAACTGCCTGATGGCATATGAAAGCATTGGTCATGGTGCGCATGAAATGTACCTTACAAATGACCACGATGACCAAGCCATTACCAAAGACGCCGATCAAACCGATGACGGTTTTACAGATGCGAAGAAGTAGGAACACATTCGCCATTGTGATGTGTCTCCTCTTGGTATCAAAACAGGAAATAGATTGGGTCCTCCTGCACACAAAACTATCATGAGGACCATCATTGATTACGGTCACGTGGAAGTATCACGTGACCGTTTGGTGATTGGTCGCATATCATGTTGTCGGTGACATTCATAATCAGGTTCTGAGAGCATTTACTTGTACGATGCGATCACTGTGCGGACGGCGAGGAAATTTCCCCAAGACATTTTGTTTTATTTCGATTGACGTCATGTCTTTGTTTGCCTCAGTGCTTTGGAGAAAACACTCCCGGCTTCCAAGGGCGTTAATAATGCGTTGGGCGATGATGAACGCTTGGTGGCAGCAGACTCGTTATTATATGAGCGGTTATCGGGGCCTGTTTTCACGACCATAACCAGAAACATGTTTTCTGACGTGCAGGTTCAACCAATGAACGGACTTCTGTTGCCGACGACAAAAGCAGGCGCCAATTTCATGGCGTTGCTTAGCACTAAAATTTGCTTAGCACAGGATTTGTTTGCTTCATTTAGCAAAAATAGATTGCCAGCCAAAATCGTAAGTGATGTGTTTTGAAAGGTATCTCCTACTCTTTCGAAGAACACAAGTTGGTGTATAATTTTGGCTTGTAATCCATTTTATAAAGCAAATAAATCATGTGCTAAGCAAATTGTTGTGCTAAGCAACGCCATGAAATTGGCCCCTGGGGCCAATTTCATAGAGCTGCTTAAGCATGAAAAATTGCTTAAGCATGAAAAATGTTGCTTGATAAAGTGAGGTTACCAGCAAAATTTTCATGTGATTGTATGGCGGATACTATATCTGTCGCTAGAGGGCGCACTGTCATTTGGGTAAATGCATCTAAAAATGGCAGACGGTTACCGTAGCGTGTACGTTGTTGTATTAAAATGCTTATCAAAACTTCATCTGTTTGATTGTTTAGAGATAACTTGACGACCAATATTGTACGTGGTTTTGAAAATAGGATAATTTTCTATTGTATAAGAACAACTTTTGGTCTGTTTGTGGCAGATTTTGATCGCTTTCGTTATTGTTTTGCCTAGCATACGTGAAAAACGTCGTACTTAAAAAAAATGCTGATTCGTTCACGCACGTTTCTAAAGTCCGATAGGGTAAGAATTGATAATTTAACCATCAATATTTTGGAAAGAATTTACGAGTCGGACGTCACATAAACCCTCCTGCACTAAACGTATAAGACATCTCGGAAGATTTCTTATTTTTTCCTCGTAAAATCTTCACTTTTTCCCCCTCCAAAATTTGTTCTTTTCATTTGCACTTTAGAAAATGTGACGGGCCGAGTATGGAATTCTTTTCAAGGTTTAAAACAATATGGTCAAGTTATCAATTCTTTCCCGTGGTTTTTGGAAGTTCACATTTAAACTTCTTTGACAGTTTTGACATCTGTATATATATTTTCAGATTTGCCAATGAATAAACTCAGTGTCGTGCGGCTTCAAGATATCTTGTTTCACTTGGCCTTTTTATTTACACTCATTTGTCCATGGCCAAAACAAAATTTCATGTACTAGCTGTATTTTTTAGTGTTTCACAACTTGCATAGTCAAGCTTTATGAATAATTAGGAATGAACACGATGGAGAATAGGAAATTTTCTTCATTATGAGCAGAATGTTCAATGAGCAGTTCTCTTATCAGAGTTTTGACTGTACCATAACATGGAAGCTTAAGATGGAGTGATTTTTAGAGCATATATACATGCATAGTTAATGGTACTATCGATTGGTAAATTCTTAAAAACGGTGATTAATTGAGAGCCTGTGTCGAGAAAACTACATACAAATAGTCTAACACCGATTATAAGAGCACTGTTAATACAAAGTAATGCTTATAACAAGGACAAATTTGGGTCCTAACTCTTTCTTCTTCTTTTTCAATATTGGTACTACAAGATTTAACTATTATAACAAGTTAATTTGGAAAAAGCTGCAATTTTTTCCAGGAATGATGATAAGGCACATTGTTGGTTTTCAGTCAGCCATGCAGGATCTACTGCTTGTAAACTCAAACTGTCATTTGCATTATTTATCTGGACTATAATTAAAAGAGCCAAAAGACACAAATTAAAACATAACACACTGATTGGTCTTTTGGGAAACAGTCATAGCGTAACTTAGCTATAGTTAAAATAGGCCCTACTGAGCTAAGGCTTTAGGCAAAAACATAGCACGTTATAGAGTAGACCAAGGCTTGCAGAAATTATTAAGTTTCCCTTGGCCTAGCCCAACTTTGCTCGGTTTCCTTTGCATGTGTCCATCATTTTGATATATGACCGTGCGCGCGTTGGGTAGGCCACGGGCTAGGCGCATCATATCCTTTAATGCTGGGTTAAATCAGCCAGATTAACACATATCCTGTGCCGTAGATAAATGATTATCTTTAACCCGTCCATTACCGTAATTAAGCACTAAAATGTCATTTAAAAAAGGCGGCTTTAGCCGTCAGTAAAAATGTAAACGTACACCCACCCGCACAAACGTACGTACAAGCGTCGGCCATTTTGGTTTATTTTACCCAAATCAAAGGGCGCCCTCTAAAAGGCAGCCATACTTCAAAAAGGCTTAGGCCTATGGTAATGAACAGTCCTGTAACACTGGTCATACCACAATAGGCCGTATTCCTGAACGTGGAGGGCGCTGTCAAGTGGTCCGCGCCTGGTCCGCGCCCATCGTGCGTTATGTTCGAACACAAAACGCGCTACGCGCACACGCCCTCTAAACGTTTATTTTGAATGGAAATCTGTGCGCGCGACACAGGTCTGCGGCGCGCTCCGCGTACGCGACTTTTCCCATCGTACGTATGCACGTACCCCCACTTTTCTACTGTCGTCTATGGACATTTCCCCCCAAATCACCTTGTTCGAGCGCCCTCACGCGTTCAGGAATACGGTCTATAGATAGTATTCGAACACGTGCGAATACGCCATTTTGTAAGTCAAATAATTGTGGAAGTGATGTGCGTGCGCGTTGCGTGTGTCTCTAGTGGGCGTAGCGCGGTTTAGTTCACCAATGGGAGCCTTCGTACAGAGCTTTACGCGTGCTATGGACACACGCGGCGCGCGCGCGCATTGCTTCCGCAGTGGCGCAGCGTTGTTTGACACACAACATGACGTCATGAGAAAGCTATCAATAGACCGTATTCCTGAACGCGTGCGGGCGCTCGAACAAGGTGATTTGGGGGAAAATGTCCATAGACGACAGTAGAAAAGTGGGGGTACGTGCATAAACGTACGTGGAGAAAAGTCGCGTACGCGGAGCGCGCAGGCCCGTGGCGCGCGCACAGATTTCCATTCAAAATAAACGTCTGGAAGGCGTGCGCGCGTAGCGCGTTTTGTGTTCGAACATAACGCGCGATACGGCTCTGGCGCGGATCACTTGACAGCCCCCTCACGCGTTCAGGAATACGGCCAATTGCTATCACAGGAAATTTTTGCTGGTAACCTCACTTTATCAAGCAACGTTTTTCATGCTTAAGCAATTTTTCATGCTTAAGCAGCTCTATGAAATTGGCCCCTGGTCATTGGTTGAATCCGCGGTTACGTCAGACGTAGACACATTTGGTTGTGACCGCAAAAACGGGTCCTTGACGTCGACAAAACATGTTGGTCTTGAAACCGAGATTAATAATGCATGTGGTGAGATATAGCTTTTAAAGTTGCACTGTCCAATTTTAGGCCGATTTGAGCGTCAAAATTTGTTTTAAAAGTTAAATTGCTATTTTTCTAGAATATAAAAGGTTATCAGCTTTCATTTGGTACCAAGAACGTAAAAATCTGTCAAGGATTAATGCCAGTTGATTAAAAACAAGAAATACTAAAAGTAAAAGACAGACCCTGTCTTTTATTCGACATGGTTACATGTGAAAAGAAAATATCATCTCTCTCCAGACAGTTGGAACCGATTCTGTCTTCCATTTGAGTGGGATTTTTCCTGTCAAATTTAATGCTACGTTGGTTAAAGTTTTGGGACATTCTAGGTACAATTTTATGCTTTTGCACAAGCTACGATATTTTTTTATAAAATGGCAAAAATGGAGCACCATTCATTCACATATGCACGACGACTGGTGGCGCTATTGAAAATAACGAGGGGAATTCGTTCTGTGCTGTGCATGCATGGCATGTGCATGTGCTCCATGCAACCCAAAAACACTCAAATTTCAAAATGTCGACAATCGCTTCAGTACTTATTTTGGCACCAGTGACAGCTTTGGAAGTGGTAGGAGACACTATATTATCAGGTGATGAACAATTACAACAAGGACTTGAAGAAGAGAAAAATTGGGAAAATGTGATTAGACATGTTAGATGCAAAGGCCAAAGGCAAAGCCACCCACCCACTCCACTCCACTCCACTCCACCCACTCCACCCCACTCCACTCCACTCCACCCACCCACTCCACTCCACTCCACCCACTCCACTCCACTCCACCCACTCCACTCCACTCCACCCACTCCACTCCACTCCACTCCACTCCACTCCACTCCACACAAGCCCATGCCCATCCATCTGTGTCCATCATCAGTCCATGGCATCCCGGCCTCGTAAAACATTACAGTCAACTCGACTCGAACCAACTCGATCTTTGTACAAGCTCGACCGTTGGACCAACTCGTCCATTTATAACCAACTTGACTTCAAAGTCAAGTCAACCGGACCATTTGCCAACTCGACTCGAAGCAACTCGACCGGTGTGTGTAGCCTAGTGCTTTTTCTGTGTTCTGAACTGATCTTAGAATGCAATTTTTTTTTTTTTTGTGCCAAGAAAAAAAAACCCCAAATTTTGCAATGCGCTAAGATCCTTCATGCAAATTCCCGTTGTGAATCACGCGAAAGCTAAATTTGCACACCGCGAATTTGCAGAATGTTCTTCCTTCATGTGCAAAGATTCGCAAGATATTGTTAAAGATAGTAATATACATGATTGGTAAACTGTTACAAATAGTTGTATCCCCCTGTGTGATTGAAGATATGCATGATTAAAACCAACCTGAGCAAAAACCAGCTCCGTACTTCGTCTAACTTTTGAGAAAACAGTCAAAAAAGGGTTTGCAGTCATTTCGCCCCAAAACCACTTCGCCCTGAACCATTTCGCCCTGAACCACGGCCTGTGCACAAAATGTGGTTTTTGGGCGAAGTAGCATTTGGCGATGTAGTGTTTGGACGAAGTAATTTTGGTCGAAATGGCACTCGGCGAAGTTGTTTGGGGCGAAATGGAACTTGGGCGAAATGGTTTTGGGACGAATTGAATTTTCGTCTCATGAGACGAAAACTAATTGTTTTCGTCTCACTTCAGAAAAAACCATTTCAGGGGAAGTGTTCTGTCGTCATCATGTTTATATCGTGTAAGTTATGTGTAAATCTGTGAACATTTCTAAATCTTTGAGATACCAATCATGTATACTGCCTTTAAGTTCGAAGTGAAGTAAATTACTGCGATGTTGCCGTGGCGCTAGAGAATGTGTGTCAAAAAGAACGGTATTTTTTTTGTATACATTGAACAAAGATTTTAAAGAAATTACCTCCTGGAATCAACAGATAATGTAATTTTAAGATATACTTCCCACTTGCACTTTTGTCGCAAATGTTGCTTTTCTGTAGAAAAATCACATTTTCTCAGCTAGTGCACAAGATAACCATTCACGCGCGCGCAGCGCCCTATGTTGTCGCGCTTACGCACAGACCGCTCGCCGCGTCATTTTGTGCATTACTTTATGCAGTAATTTTATCATTTATTTATCTCAGAAATGCAACAATTGTGACAGAAGTGCATGTGGGAAGTATATCATAGAATTTGATGATCTGTTGATTCCAGGAGGTATTTTCTTTAAAATCTTTGTTCAATGTATACGAAAAAAATACCAAAAGAACATTTTTTTTTTTAAGTCGCCAAGTCCGTGACCTTGCCAACCTATTTATCAGCCTTTGTTCATCAATAGGGTGGCGAGGTCACGGACCTGGCGACTATGCCGACATTTACGTTAGTAATAACCGTATGGGTGGCCATCCTATATGCTCATTTTAGTAATTTACAAATGCGTACATTCTAATGCGTAAATTTGAATTGTAGGTGAGGCATCATATTTACGAATCCACAACCTGACTTCTGGCAAATGTTTGCATCAGACTTGTATCTTAGGACGACACGTCATCCACGGAATCCGCAAAGGTATGTAAATCAGCCTTTTGCGTCTAACGTCTCCATAATGGCTGTACCCACTTTCAAATGGAAGTGCAGTTTAGAAAGCCACATAATATACTGTTGTTGCTACGTGGTGCATGCCATTGCCTCGCTATCAACAATCTGCGTGAATTAATTTAATAGGAATGTGGACAAACGTCCGTGAGTTTGAGAAATCTGGATGCAGTGCAAAAACAACTTATAACTCCTTAGAACTGCTTGGTACATGTTTCCCTCCTTTCTACAATCTAGATTGTTTTAAGTTCTTGAGTCGTCTTGAGTTATTTTCATCTTTATATTTTTTTTCTTGTAACCCCTCGCCCAAAGTGGCTTTAACCTTGTTTGGGTGAACTTGCGTAAAAAAATTAGGTATTTTTTTCATATACATTGAACACGGATTTGGGTAAATTTATATATTGGAATCGATAGCTTATTCAATTCTAAGATATACTTCCCACTGACACTTCCGTCGCAAATGTTGCATTTCTGAGATAAATAAATGATAAAATTACTGCATAAAGTAATGCACAAAATGACGCGGCGAGCGGTCTGTGCGTAAGCGCGACAACAGAGGGCGCTGCGCGCGCGCGTGAATGGTTATCTTGTGCACTAACTGAAGGCAATTTTTGAAGAAGAAAACGTGATTTTTCTACAGAAAAGCAACATTTGCGACAAAAGTGCAAGTGGGAAGTATATCTTAAAATTACATTATGTGTTGATTCCAGGAGGTAATTTCCTTAAAATCTTTGTTCAATGTATACGAAAAAAATACCAAAAATTAATTAATAAAATAAATTATTTAAACCATGATGAATAAACTGTTTCTTTTTATATATGTACTCTTTTTTCCGTCTTGTAGGTGAACACTCTTTATTTGCAGTATTTGGCCAGAAAGCGGTCAGCATTGTTTGCATCAAGTTTGGAGCTGATGAAAACGACGTCAGGTACACGTAAAAATGTCGTAAATTATAGTATGGCAACTATAAATGAATCTGTCTCATCAAGATAATGTGAGGCGTCCCGGCATTGTGTTGTTCGACTATAATCACTGTGTCTAATAGAGTGTAACAAAGACTATAAACAAAGGAAACACGCGGTGGCAGTACGCAGCGATAATTGCTGTATGCACTGAATTATTCAATAATTGGGGGAACGCTCACAATGAAAATTACTTTTCATTATCAACACCGCAATCAGTTTTCAGAAATTATTTGTTTTATTTATTACAGCCTCAATACAACAGTTGCAGTTACCCAAAATCCGACTAAAAGCGTTAATAGCAATGGTATAATAAACCCCATATACCGCCCCCCCACCCCCACCCCCCGACTCCCATTCTTAAGTGTCGCATCCCGTGCGTTTGGGAGGGGGACCACTCAAAGTACCCCCAAAAGTGACTTTTAATTAGAGTTTCGCGCACAGGCACCATTCCAGCAGGAATGCATATTATTCGTTGAGCTGATTAATAATCAGTAACTTAAGAATGACATATCCCGTGCATTCCGTGCTTAAGAACGACTCGAAGGGCGGTGTTACGGTTTGCGCATGCGCAAAATCCTTCAGAATATACATGTAACATGTATACGCACTGTGTGAGTACCGTGCGCGCCATGCATAAATACTGTATTGACACCCTTTGAACACGTGCAAATACGCCATTTTGGGAGTCAAATAATGCCGAGTCATTGTGGAAGCAATGTGCGTGCGCTGTGTGTGTCTCTTGTGGGCGTAACGTGGTTTAATTCACCAATAAGAGCCTTAGCATTGCGCATTACGCATGCTATGGACACACACAATGCGCACGCACATTGCTTCCACAACGACGCGGCATTATTTGACTCCCAAAATGACGTCATTGGCACGAGCTCAATAGCATTATTCTATAGCGTTATACATACATATAAACATGTTTTGGAACGTAAGCATTTTTTTCGTTTTTTTTAATTTTTTGCTGTTTCAATGACTGAATATTATTTTGTCTTATTAAGAGTCGCCCAGGCAACTATAAATGAATCTGTCTCATCAAGATAATGTGAGGCGTCCCGGCATTGTGTTGTTCGACTATAATCACTGTGTCTAATAGAGTGTAACAAAGACTATAAACAAAGGAAACACGCGGTGGCAGTACGCAGCGATAATTGCTGTATGCACTGAATTATTCAATAATTGGGGGAACGCTCACAATGAAAATTACTTTTCATTATCAACACCGCAATCAGTTTTCAGAAATTATTTGTTTTATTTATTACAGCCTCAATACAACAGTTGCAGTTACCCAAAATCCGACTAAAAGAGTTAATAGCAATGGTATAATAAACCCCATAATTAGAGTTTCGCGCACAGGCACCATTCTAGCAGGAATGCATATTATTCGTTAAGCTGATCAATAATCAGTAACTTAAGAATGACATATCCTGTGCATTCCGTGCTTAAGAACGACTCGAAGGGCGGTGTTACGGTTTGCGCATGCGCAAAATCCTTCAGAATATACATGTAACATGTATATGCATTGTGTGAGTACCGTGCGCGCCATGCATAAATATTGTATTGACCCCCTTCGAACACTTGCAAATATGCCATTTTGGGAGTCAAATAATGCTGAGTCATTGTGGAAGCAATGTGCGTGCGCGCTGTGTGTGTCTCTTGTGGGCGTAACGTGGTTTAATTCACCAATGGGAGCCTTAGCATTGCGCATTACGCACGCTATGGACACACACAACGCGCACGCACATTGCTTCCACAACGACGCGGCATTATTTGACTCCCAAAATGACGTCATTGGCACGAGCTCAATAGCATTATTCTATATAGCCTTGTCCAAGGCCGTCTGCAGGTTTTTTTGCTGTACGAGGGAATATTTAGTCTAGCGCATGCAAACTGCACACGGCATGAAAACGAGCCACTTTGAGATAACGACTTCTGTAGTAAACCCGTACGGCAATACATACTGCGTACTAGCTGCGTACGGCCTGGTCTAGCTCGATAGACAGCCTTGTGGAGTCTGTAACTTCCGGGTTTAATGTGTTTCTTTATATTTTCGGCCGGTTTTGGCCGAAAATGGGCGGGCTTTGGATATGCGGGTATGCAAGGTATGAATATTTAACATTTGTCTTCAGCCAATCAAGAGCTTCATGAGTAGCACGTAATGCCGCGAAGCATGCATTATGCATGTCATGGCGTCCTCATGTTACGAGAACCGTGGCATGATCGATGGACGAAAACAACAATATTCTCGGGTTCGTAGCATTTATTGTGCTTGTCTGTTTACGTATTTGATTACACTTCTGGGGGACAACGGTCGTAATATGACAGCTTTCCTGAATGATTTTGTGGGAGCTCTTAATACTGCCTCGGATAGCTCCATGGATGAACAAACTGGGGATCGCAGATCATAGCGTTTTTCAAACATAGCCTGGCGTGCGTCGACCAATGAAATCTCAGCTCACGCTGGGGTGGTTTCCCTATTACTGTAATGAGTTTCGCTGGCTGAATGCAGAACCATCAAGGCTTTGGGTTTAGGACCGTACCGATACATGTACGTGCATGTGTGCATAGTCGTAGCGCGGCGCGTTGTGAGCCAATGATATAGTACGTGCAACAGATTCCGTATAGCTCGTAAGCGCTTTGTTCAGTTTTATCTTCAGCGGGCCGTCTAGAAGACAAGCCCAAAGACCTTGGTCAAGGCTATATTCTATAGCGTTATACATACATATAAACATGTTTTGGAACGTAAGCATTTTTTTCGGTTTTTTTAATTTTTTGCTGTTTCAATGACTGAATATTATTTTGTCTTATTATGAGTCGCCCAGGCAACTATAAATTAATCTGTCTCATTAAGATAATGTGAGGCGTCCCGGCATTGTGTTGTTCGACTATAATCACTGTGTCTAATAGAGTGTAACGAAGACTATAAACAAAGGAAACATGCGGTGGCAGTACGCAGCGATAATTGCTGTATGCACTGAATTATTCAATAATTGGGGGAACGCTCACAATGAAAATTACTTTACATTATCAACACCGCAATCAGTTTTCAGAAATTATTTGTTTTATTTATTACAGCCTCAATACAACAGTTGCAGTTACCCAAAATCCGACTAAAAGTGTTGATAGCAATGGTATAATAAACCCCATATACCTCGGCCCCCGCCCCCACCCTTTTAATTGGAGTTTAATTAGTTTCGCGCACAGGCACCATTCTAGCAGGAATACATAGTATTCGTTGAGCTGACCAATAATCAATAACTTAAGAATGACATATCCCGTGCAAAATCATTCAGAATATACATGCGACAATCATGTATACCGTGCGAGCCATGCATACATTGTGTATAGGTTATTTATCTATCAAATAGACAGCCGAAGTGTGACGTGGTTGCCATGGCAATTGGCTTTAAACTATCAAGGCCGTCGGGAAAAGTACAAGTGCAAAGTACTAGGGACACGGTTCAGTAATTTTTAGTTGAGCCAATTGCCTAGGCAACCAACAAAAGATGACGTATTCACTTTGGCAGTCTATTGTTTTCCACACCTGCACCCCACCCCCTCGTGCTACCCCACCCTCGGGTGGGAAATTTGTTACGTTTTTCATGCCCCAGGGTGGGGGTTTTGACTCATGAAAATCAAATTATTAGGGGAAAATCGTTAATGTTTTGCACACCTGGTGTGTAGCGTTGTTCTGTTGGACATCATGCACCTATTGTTTCCTACTACCTGTACCCCACTCCCCTCATGCTACCCCACCCTCGTGTGGGGATTTGGTCACGTGTTTCATGTCCGAGGGTAGGGGTCTTTACACATCAAAATCAAATTATCATCGGAGCAAATCGCGAATGTTTTAGGGTATTTTGTCTCCTAAATTGTGCCTCCTGTGGGGTGGGGAATTTGTCACGTTTTCTCCATGTCTAGATGTAGCCAGGGATGGGGTGTCGCCAGGGGGTGCGGGATCAATTTATAGTTGCATCAATGGTTTATACATGTATGTACTTCTATTTACGTTCGTGTACAATACCGAGAGACGGGGACAGAGGAGCTTAGGACCATAGTGCTTGACAAGGAAGCTTTCCGACCTCAGGAACCCGAACATCTCGGCAATGACGTGCAACTAGACTTTGCCAATGATTAATACATGTTCACGGTTATCTAATTGTGACCAATAACCTTTGTTATTTTGTATTGATAAACGAAAATAAGTATGCCGTTTTCGGAAAATTTCTCAGAAATTGATTTAGACTTGCGTCGGGGAAATTGAATGTTAAGTAAGGTTGTTTTTTGCCCTTTAAAAAAAAAATAATTACGTCGGGTAAGGGCAAAAACAACCTTACTTAACATTCGAACTCATTTCTCAAAATGAAGAATTCACAGTGTTTCATATGAAAATTAATTTACCTCTCATTAGACAAAAATTAATTGTTTTACTCATTTCTCAAAGTATAGCACTGCAGACAAAACCATTTCAGGGGACGTTTACTACCATCGTCATGTTTATATTGTGTAAGTTATGTGCAAACCTGTGAACATTTCTGATTTTGGAGATGATTGTTTCTAAGTTTGTTGTGCAATGAAACTATTTCAAGTTTCGTCACCGTCCATCGGTATTATGCACTAATTAGTTAAAGCATAAACCATTCATTTTGATGGAACTGTAAATTGAATCCCTATCACGCACACCCTAGCGCCTTTCCCACACTAGGTCCCATTCCTACCACTGATTACGATATCTAAGAGGTGGGGATTGTACCCACAAAACATACAATATTTCTTCCCATGTGCACTGATAATTTGGTAATGTCGCGTCGCTAAGTACACGTGCTTTGTCTTGTTCTAAACTATAAAATGTACAGAAATAACGTTTTTAAGATGTAGATATTGTTTCAAATGCAGCTTTTTCTTCAAATTCTTCAAAAAAACACCATCTAACAGAGACGGTTTTTCAAGTTTTTTGCGTGTAAACGTATGGAGCTAACAATCGTGTTGACTTCTCTTTCTCAGGATTGCGTCACGGGGTCACGTGCATATCATGAATACCTAATGAGCGTTTCAGAAATCGCGAAAATCTCATTTTCGAAAAGCACACTTTTGCTTGCAATTTATCCACTTAAAACCGACAATTGGAAAAAAAAACATCCACATCGGCAAGAGGGATGTTTGGACTATCGAAAAAAGCCTAACTGCTAGATTTTCCGTCAAGGTGGATTCTAGCTCTTTAATATGGTCTTGATTGTTTATTTTTGCAGCTTGAGTGTCCCATGTGAAGTTACTGAGTTTCCTGACTGGATTTTGGATGCGGCATTTCTGCAAAAGGAAGATGGTCCTTCAAGTACCACATTGCTTGGTCTTGTGTTGGCTCATAACACTATCATGCTATGGGACTGGAAGCAGAGGACCTGTCTACAGCACGTTCACTCGGCTGAAAATTGCATTCTGTATCCATTATGTTTCTATATCCATTATATTTTCTTCTTAAAACCACACAGGCCTTCCATACTTTCCCTATTCTTGGGTTTCACTTGGCTTGACAGCAGGTTGCTATCTGCCATTACTGCGTCCATACTATGGCACGCCAAAGACGCATATTTTCGCAAATGTTGCGCAAGAAAAAAAGTTGGAATGACTTTTAAATGTTGATAGACTGTTTGAAACTGGCATACCGTGCTTTTGTTGGCAAGTTTTTAAAAATGTTAAGACTTGTTTTTCCAGGGTTGATGGCAAAATTATCAGTGTTTAATTATTTCCGCTTTGGCGTGCCATACGCGCGACGTCAACAACTATCATATCCGCCATTACCGTGTCCATACTATGGCACGCCATATTTGCGAAAATATGCGTCAACATTAAATTATCAGTGTTTAATTATTTTTTGCTTTGGCGTGCCATAGTCATACCTGCCAACTAGTACGATTTTATCGTATTTGTTACGATTTTTAAGTGTTAAAAGTGTTGAAAATCGTAACAATCGTAACGGTCGACTTGACCTGACTCTCCGCGCGCGCCGCATGTGTTGTGTACATGAAAACGGTGCAGTACTAGGTCAACTTGACCGTTGTACCAACTCGACCGTTGCAAGTTTCACTACAGTACAATTTTTTTACTCGGCAAGGTTGGCAGGTATGCATAGTATGGACACAGTAATGGCGGATAGCAACAGTTGTGGGTTGGGGTGGGGGGTGGGGGGTTGGTGGTTGTTGGGGGAGGTTGGTGGTTGTTGGTGGAGGTTGGTGGTTGTTGGGGGAGGGGGTGTTGCTGGGGACACCCTTTATACCACCGAATACCTACAGAATTTGAGAGTTTGTCCTTAATCTTCCCATCTCAGCTATTCAGCCAGAATCCTAGGCAACTCATGGGATACCATTGTTATAGCAGCAGGAACCGTATTCAACCAGGTGGTTTTATGGAGGCCAAATGGTTTGAAGGATGACACAGGCAGAGTACCAGTTGAGCAAAGGCTATGTGGACATGAGGTACATACATTGTAGACCCCATTTTACGTGTTTGAACGGTTCAGTCGTGTCCCTTGAATCAGTTTTATAGAGTGCAAACTGTCTATTGGAAAGGTGTCAGTTACGTATGCGTTCCAAACCGCGATCTGAAGACGAGGCTTGGAATGCATAAGTAGTCTGGTACCTTTTCCAATCAGCAGCTTGCATTCTATAGAACTGATTCAGGGGACACGACTGAACCATTGAAATGCATGGATATGGTCCATTGTTGCCTGCTGTGAAGGGGTCCATGGTACACCTGAGGGGGCAAATGGCACCCAAGACGAGAGCCGAGGATGCCACTTGCCCACAAGGCTGTACAAAACCCATGGACACCTTCACAGCAGGCAACAATTGTTTTGTCATACAACAGTAATTGAGATTGATTACCTCTGCAGAATTCGCAGTGCAGAATTTCCGGTGCAAAATTTTTCCGGTGCAAAATTTTTCCGGTGCAAGACATTCATGATTTTTCCCTGTGTAAAATGGTACCTTGCCAACTAAACATGCTTTAAAATTGGTTTGCAAACAATTTATTTTACCATTCATTCAACCCAAGACCCATATATAGATGTTTAAGGTTTTCTGAAGTATTACTGCATCTAGCTATTAGGCTGAAATTTCTACAAGGCAGTTTACACTACTCAAAATAGGTTTATAGGAATATTGGTATGTTGTCAATTTGACGTTTTTTTTGTCAGATGACTGTTTTTACTTATTCCTGTGACAAGGTGTGTCTGTCATGCAGTTACAATTTGTCTAATCCTATACAAAATCATTCAAGCAGAATGCATACATGTACTCTCAATAAAATATCTGTGTACACCCCACAACATCCCTAACTTATTGTGAGTAGTGTATTAACACTATTTGTTGGTTACCGGTATATTATACTATTTTCTTTCCAGAATTTGTCAAAAAGTTTAATCTGCAAATGATATTGAGCTTGTGCAGATCACTGTTTTGGGAGTCAAATGAACCACGTCACAATGCATTAAGCACTTGTTGCGCCTTTTCAAATGCAGACGCACAGCAAAACACTAATGAGATGCCTTAATTTTGACTCCCAAAATGGCAGTCTGCAAACGTGTGCGGTGGTTCGCACGATCTAAATACTGGGCCCAGTGGATCATTTGCAATGACTCCAAAAAGTAATCGACGAGTTTACAGGGGAAAAGTTCTGAAAGTAAAGATTGAATTAATAGCAACTATCCAATGAAAGGTTTTTGCTCAAAATGATATAATTTACCAGAAAATAATCCGTAAAGATGAAATTATTTAGATCGTTTGCAAACGATTTACTTATTTTTGGTTCGCATCTACGCGGTCCAAAATGCATAGGCGCTGTGTACTGCGTGTGTTTGTTCCAACGCGATGCATTTGTATGGATCGCGCGCACACGCAGTATGTGCGGAACAAAGTGCATGACGCAAGCCACATAGTACCCGATCAACTGAGAACGAATATTTGAAACACACCGCCAAGACCAGGAAAATGCAAATGGATTTTCATGTTTTTTTAAAAATGTGGTACATTTGACAAAGCTGAAATTTCTTCGGATGAGTTTGTTGATGTCTTTCTTTTGATTTATAATGGTTTTATTCGCAGAATCGCTCAAAAACAGATCATCTACAGGGCCTTTAAGGACACCCAGTATTCGTAACAAGTGCATTTCCGAATTCCCTGCTTTGTGTCTCAAAGGGTATAATCTTTAACCTGACCTACCACACACGGCACAAACTTCTATGCTCGGTGTCAGATGATCGAAGCGTCCGCCTGTGGTCTTTAGATCTGGAGAATACCCCCGGAGAGCAGAATGGTACTGCCCAGCAGGTGATGTATGGACATAGTGCTAGAGTATGGGATGCAAAGATACTGGATGAGACCATTGTCAGCGTGGGGGAGGTAGGTAAATTATGTGGTTCAAATATACTATTGATGCTTCATTTTCATGTGTGTCCACGAGTTTTAAAGCCCCATTATATCATTTGCAGTTGCCCACAATTTTACTTCACGAGTTAACAAGAAAAACCTTACTAAAAGTGTTGATAGCAATGGTAACAAACACCACATGAATTCTTTCTGTGTAAAGCAATAAATTTGTTGGAAAAATTGCCAACTGAATGTGCTTTTCTTTTAAAATTGTCTGCAGACAATTTTTTTTACTATTCATTCAACACAAAAATCATGCATTGATTTTTAAGTTTTTCTGAAGTATTGCTGCATCTATGTGGCTAAAATGTTTACAAGGCAGTTTATCAACATTATTGTTTGAAGGCAGTATGTATGATTGGTATCTCGAAAATCAGAAAAGTTCACAGATTTACGCCTTACTTACACAATATAAACATGATGACCGTAGAAAACTTCCCCTGAAATGGTTTTGTCTGAAGTGCTATAGTTTTTGAGAAATGAGTAAAACAATTATTTTTCGTCTCATGAGACGAAAATTCAATTCACCCCAAAACCATTTCGCCCAAATGCTACTTCGCCCCAAAACCACTTCAAGCACAGGCCGTGGTTCAGGGCGAAGTGGTTTTTGGGGCGAAATGAATGCAAACCCTTTTTTTACTGTTTTCTCAAAAGTTAGACGAAGTACGGAGCTGGTTTTTGCTCAGGTTGGTTTTAATCATGCATACCTTCAATCACACAGGGGGATAAAACTATTTGTAACAGTTTACCAATCATGTATACTATCTTTAACATAATTTCTGTATTAGAATGCTGTTGTTTCTGTTTTTACGTTTTCCAACCATGTAATGTCTTTAAAAGAATTATGAAGGCCTGTAGTTTTCCATCTAGCTAAGTAGGAATTTCTTGGAAAATCTGCTAATATTAGGCCCGTTTAAAACGTCGTGCTTGTGCTGTGTCGAATTAAATTCAACTTGATTTTTTTAAATTTGACACGGCACAAGCACGACGTTTTAAACCATTTGGCTCGGCAAATTGAATTCGGCACGGCAGAAGAATTTAGCTCGACAGGGTCTGCCGTGCTAACTCAATTTAGTGCGGCACAAGCACGGCGTGGTTTCAAACGTCGTGCTTCTGCCGTATCGAATTTAATTCCTGTTCGAAGTTGGGCCGCAATTGTGTTCACAATTAGAAATGCGCATGCTCGCAGGGCGCATGCGAACAAAGAAATAACCAACAAACAAGCGCATCAAAACAATAAATATGGCGACTTACAATGGACAGAATGGAAAACGCACGTGCGTAACATCCATGATGTGTATATGACACATCCGCCATGTTGGATGTATTTAAGTTCGACTGGGAGTTTGCAATTAAGTTCGACGTTTGAATCCACTGCCGTGCTTACGCCGTGCTACTGTCGCGCCAAATTTAATTTTAATCGACACGGCATAAGCACGACGTTTGAAACGGGCCTTAGAAAGCTACCCTGTGCTAAATGAATTAAATATACTTGTTATTGTCTTTGTAATCACAGGATGCTGTATGCTGTGTTTGGAATTACTCAGGAGATCTCATGCACAAGTTCACCGGACACATGGTAACATATTCGGGTCTTTCTAAAAATTAGGGTTCCAAAATTGTGACATTTTAGTGTCCCGAGTTACACCCAATATGTGCCATTTGCCATACAAATATCATTAAAATGGCCTTCAAACCAATTTTTATGAATTGTACTTTATGTACTCGCTCTTTGAGATAAAAGGAAGGAAAGATCCACAAGAAAACCTGAGTACGTTTTATTTTAATGAAGTCATTTTATATTAGTCCTTTGCAATATTGCATCGTGTGTGGCCCCATTCAAAATGTGTTATGTATATGATTTCTTTGCAGGGTCAAAGCATTTGGAGCGTAGCTGTGCATGAAAGTCAAAAATTCATCGTAAGTACATTAAAATGGAATTCATAAATACCAGTTTATGCATCCTATTGGCTGAGAGCATGTCACGTGGCCAGTCTTAAAGGTAGTATACTTGTTTGGTAAACTGTTAAAAACTGCATGATTTCCACTGGTAATTGAAAGCATATAGGTCGAGAAAACTACCTATAATATAGACGCAGTAATAGTTTTTGTGCATGAATGAATGGCTCCAAAGATCGCCTACAGGCAATCTTTGGAGATTCAATTAATTTTGTCATTTTTCTCATGAATGGGAGCAATTCAGATTAAATAATTTCACAGGATGATTACTACCATTACCATCTTGGTAACAAGTAAGCTTAAAGATAATAATTCAGATTTTTTTTTGGAGGGTAATTACCAAACAAGTAGACTACTTTACGGACAATAAAGATTCGAGCTGGTTTTAAACACTATCTAGTTTGGCCCTCGTCAGTTTCAACACATATGGAACATGCACACACACACACACACAAAAAATGCACATGCCCGGCCCCAAAGCAAAATTTGACCCAGTGTGACAAAAAATTAAGTAAAATTTACCCAGCCGTATGCATGCGCATACATCAAATGGCAATGCTCGTACAATACACATGCAAATAAAATAATAAAAACTGACGTGCAGCAATGAATTTGACGTTTAAGAAAGTAGGCAAATACATAATGTCTAAATAGCGTAGTTTACTGTCGCAGAATTTCGGTGAGTTTACTGATTTACATAGGTATTTATGAATAGGAATGAAGGTAGGTTTAGCCGATCTCAAACAGTACGTCTAAAATCGGCTGGGGGCAAATGGCACCTTCGACTTCACATTGGGTGCCGTTTGCCCCCTCGGGTGCCATTTTCCCCCCGGGTGCCATTCGCCCCCTCGGGTGTACAAAACACTATGGAACCCTTCACAGCAGGCAACATTTGTATAGTGTTTGATGTACATAGACGTGCTTCGGTTTGCTCTTTCTTTGTGTCAGATTACTGGTGGAGGAGACGGCGGTATTAGAGTTTGGTCTCTTGCAACTCAACAAGAACACAGTGAGTAATTGAATTTGAATCTTGGGCTAAAGTCGCACATTACCAGGTTTGTGTCACGCTAGTCCTATGATTAGACTTGGTAGTTAATCCTAGTCATTCCTCGTTAGACCGTGCTCGAACCTAGTGACCTGGGACCATTTGATTGCTTTCCGTGACGTAGAGCATCCGGGAATGTTTGGTGGTCAACGATCACGCGCGTACACGCGCGCGGCACTAGACGCACATGAACACGCGTAAAAAATACTCGCCAGCATATTTTCATTCGAAGATGCCGAACGCGCGCGCTGCGATACGTTCAAAATATTGAGCATGCACTCGGCTTGTAAACACGAAAGTGCTTCTACTTGATGGCGATTTTTAGCCTGAAGAAATACGTTGTCTTTATCGATACAAAAGCCATGGTGCAACAACATAAAGCAAGGTTAAGCAACCAATGCGCTTTTCTTGCTTTTTTTGCCGGTTATCACTCGAGCCACGTGCGTCATGAAAAATGGTGGATGGAAGGCATGACGTCACCGGAAAGCAATCAATTTTATGGCTTTGTGAAGTCCTATTGAAGCCAGGACACTGCTGTTTCGTCTTGGGGGTATTGGACTTGTCCTTAGACTTCCCGGCTTTCTTCCCGACATTCCTTGGTAGGATTGTGAGATCAGAGATTCATCCGTTTTTTTTCTCAAAGTGACACGCGTTATATTTACGCGCATTAACGCATGAAATGCCCAGTGTGAACTCAGCGTGTACTATGTGAGGCGTGAGGTCAAAATAGAAACGGTCTGTATACCGGGAAATGGTACATAACTGATACACCGTTGCACGGTTTTGAGCGAGCAAGCAAACGGTTCAGCTGGTCTGGCCAAACGGTAGATAATTGGCAGTGTTCAACTCACCCGTATTCGCTGAACAAATGGTTTTCTGCCCACAGACAAACGGTTCCAAGAGGGATTAACTCGAACCGTTTACCGGTATACAGACCGTTTGTATTTTGACCTCGCGCCTGACTAAAATGATGTTGCAAATCTCCTTGTCTTGAAGGTATCACTACAACGACATTGGAAGTCCAGAGAGACGCTGAACACATTTTGTCTGAATCTAGTATTTTGGCGTCTGATGCCAGTCATCAAGTAACTGGCGATTCGGAAAGATTCAACCCCAGACAACTTGCAGTGCTCAACTCAGGACAGATTGTTATCATGACTCAAAATGGGTAAGTCCAGGCCTGTCTCCACGATCAGATTTTTGTCTGACAGATAATGGTTTGATTTGTCTAAAGACTTTGTCCACACTATCAGACAAGGCTGATGATGTTTGATTATTTTGTATTATTTTGAGTGGCCTCTCAAAGGTCACATGTTATCAAACTGTCCACCGATTGGCTGTTATCTGTCCAGACTTCAGATTGAATTTAGCTGCATGTTCAATCTTTCGGCAGACAAGTCATGTTGATCATTTCTGACAGTGTCTGATGGTGTTTGATGCGCAGTCCACTCTGTCCATCCTCTTGCAACAGTGCCCCTTTAACGCACTCCCTAACTCCTGCGTACAGTCAGTGCCCCTTTAACGCACTGCCTAACTCCTGTGTACAGTGGCCCTGTTGAAAAAGGCCCCATTTGGCGGTGGGACTAGGGACAGAAATCTTGTCGCCTCTGCTGGACCAATCAGGACGCTTGCAGTGCATTGCAGCACGATTGCAGGCATTCAAATGTAACACGCGCAGATTGTAAACACCGTGCATGCATGTGATACATGTACTCGGTAATGCTGGCCGTTGTCCGCGTCGGCGATTGGCTGCTATTTAAAGCATACTGGGGAATCCGTTCCATTACATTCGTCAGCATGCATCCCTGTTATAAATTTGAAAAACTGCGGAGTAAATAAGGTTCGTCGTTTGAAAGTTTGGTAGGAATGGGACAGTCATAAGAAACGGAACCCAATATCATTTCTGGAAAGTATAGAAATTATTTCTTTTCGGCATAACATGACCGAATTGATTAAATTACATCAAAATGACTCGGGCGTGAGTTGGCTCAAGACAACAGCCGGCTCACTCCACAGATTTGCGTGTATTTCCTCAGGGTATTGTCACGTCGCTTTGCAGAGTGGAAATTCCCTGAGATCTCAGGATGACCCTGTCAGATTCTTGTCTGACAGACCATGTTAACAAGTCCATATTAGTATACCTCATAAATATTTATCAGGCGGTCGCAGTATTTCATTGGTAATTCATTCCAGAAACTTGACCATGTGTTTAATATACCTCTTGTGTATATTCCTGTCATCTGATTGATTAAAAGTGGGGCATTAAATTAGCTAGACCTCCGTAATTGATTTAGCTTGCGTCGGGGACAATGAAAGTTAATTAAGGTTTTTCTTGCCCTTACCTGACATTAGCACTGTATACTCAGTGCTTTCCCAAGACACTATGAAAAACTTCATAGCGTGCTCGGGTGGGATTTGAACCCATGTCCTCCTGATTTGAGATCACCTTAGGCCTATAGTTCCTAACCATGCCCCTCATTACAGTCAATATTTGCATACTATTTCCCATCAAACCATGTATTTGCATACTAATCTGTGACATGGATAAATGCATGTATAAACATTGTACCTGCTGCAGGTGCCTTCTTCGTTACGCTCTCGGAAGCAAGAAATGGCGTTTGTTGTCACATGACCCAAACTACCAATCCTACAGCCTGCTATCAGTGAATCCTTCGCACAAACTGGCAGCGCTGGGTAACATTCATGGAAACGTCAAGATTCTAACTCTAGGTAGGTCAGAGTTTTCACCATTTTATGTCATTTCTCTGTTAAGGGTATGTTAAAGCTATCTGCTAAGCAACAAGTCATTTGTGGCCGTGTGCTCAGCATGGAGATTGCCGTGTGTATTTTGATAATGCCTGACGTTTCTTATAGACACCGCCCAGAGCTTGCTAGAGATGGAAATGTTTGATGGCAAAGTATTCAGCTTGTACTGGGCTGATGAAGACTCTCTGCTCATCTCAGGACCTGAGGGACTTGTCGTGAGTAAATCCACTTAGTACAAACTGCGATTTCATCAAGCTTTTCAGGATTGATTACTATTAACTATAAAAAACTATGAAAAATCTAAAATCTGTAATTCTATGATTTTGCAAGATTTGGACCAGGCTAAGAGAATCGGCGAAAGACTACAGACTTGAGGAAGAGGCTAGGTTCACACTACCTGAAGCTCCACAACGATGGTTGACAACGGCCATTTTGGTTCCGCATCAGGAGGGCGCCCTCGTGTGTGGAGATCGGAGAGGTTCACTTCTTTTGTACACCGAATTACATGATTCCACACAAACTAAACTGGTGAGTTGTTATTAGAACCTGGAATATATTTGTGAAGTTACCCCATACAAAATTATTATATAGAGATACCACATATTTTTTATACTGTGGTGGAGAGAGCACTAATATGATGTGCGTCCAAACTGGGCACACCAATCCATACATTTTTAAAATTATTTTTGTTAATGCAAGGCGCCTATTACAAGGCCCACGGGCCACTCGAAGTAAGGGCTACCGAAGTCGATTACGAAGAAACCAGCCCTTCACACCGAAACAAGACCAGAATTATCAGTCTCTTTACGATACGAGTGGGGCTGGGAGGGGTAACTAGTCCGAATCGAGACAACCGAGTTGCCTCTACCCCTATTATGAGCAAGCATGGTAAAGTGCCTTGCTCAAGGGCACAAGTGCCACAACCTGTCACGGCCAGGATTTGAACCCACATTCTAGTACTGGCACAGAAACTTGAGTTAGACGCACTAGACTGCTAGGCCTTAACACCCCACAAATTACAGTGCAAAGCTATCAAGTGAGTGCATTGCGCTTGTTTGACACACAGTATTTATCACTTGCACGGTCGCATTCAAAACGAGGCCTTCCGTGTGCACCACATAGCAACATAAATTTAGTCTGGTCAAAGTGTGCATGTGAAAGTACATAGATTTTTATTGATCATTGCCTATACTCAAAAGGTATGGTGTACACTGGTTCAAAATCTGTAGAGATATGGTTAATTGAAGTCACTTGAAATTTTAAAACATCTGGTTGGCAGATATTTTATTTATTCCTAAACACCCTTTGTTCTGTCTACACTGTACTGTTACATGTATATTACGGAAAAATCTGTTATTTCACGTATTTTAATAATCTGTTATTAAATCTGTGTTTCAAATGCTGTAAATTTACGTTTCTGCAAAACCTCTCCCTGCCCTGTACAACGACAGGAATCCCGTAATTTTCAGACCCATTTGCCGTTTATTTCAGTGCTCGGGAAGTGTAATTTTTAGTCAAAGTAGCCATGTTTTTATATTGAAACTGTTAAATGTGCATCTAAAACATTTGCAAAAATTGTACGCCGCCTGCTAACGCAACGCACTACAGAAAGTACCGGAGATCACACCCCCACTGTTATGCTCCGAAATCCCACGTTCTAACCACTGGACTATCTCCATCAAACTTATGATTTCATACGTTTATTGTCTATGAAGTTTTACTTTGGAACATTTGCCTTTTAGCGCCTCTTTAATTGACCTTTATTACAGTGCGTCCATCTTTGTCTTGTTCCCCACTGCATAGTACGTGTATGTGTCGGGCATGATCAGTGCGTGTGCGTGTCTGCACGATAGCGCATGCAGTTTTCTGTTGTTGTTTTGAGAGAATCACTGTCCGCGCTGCGCGTTTTCTTGATCGCACCGCGTGCATGTCATTGTGATGCACACAATTAACATTTTCAACACGGGGCCAAACTATTTTATTTCAGCAAGCCTCGCTTTGGTTACATTCATTTTAATAGGGAAAAAGAGAAGATGGCCGCACCGTGATAAAGGTCTATTACATTACCTCGCCAAGAGATGCTCGGGCAACGAAATAACAGTATCTTGTGTGGGAAATAGGGAAATAGGAACCCACCATTTTGCGCACATGGACGTCAACGTAAAATTATAGCACGAAGACTTGTCAAATAACAGTTTTGTCTCCTGATATAACAGGATAGTACTGGCATCCAAACTGCCAGGAAATTCCTGTGAGAATACAGGTTTATTTTTTTACATTGTATGTTTATATCTTTGCCCAGCCAGCTAGGCCAAAGCACACACTACCTGGCATACACGGCAAAGCTGGCGTCACGCAAGTCTGTCACCATGCTGGCTTTATCTACAGTACTGGTAGAGATGGCACTTACAGACAGTACAGGCTTCAAGGAACTAGACTTGATTTGATGAATACGTTCAAAGTTTCTAAAGGCTTCAGCTGGATTGAGCGTTTGTCATTCACGTCAGATGGCGATGTCTGGGTGTATGGTTTTCATGAGGTGAGTCTACATTGAGACATACATAGTGACAAATTTCCAAAACTCATCCTCTTGCAACAGTGCCTCTATAACGCACGCCCCTACTCGTGCGTCCCGAGGCCCTGTTGAAATCCGCCCCATTTTGCTGTGAAAGCAGCGACAGATATCTTGTCGCCGCTCTGGGCCAATCAGGACAATAGACCGATCCAGTAAGCTCCGCCCATTTAGAAATTGCCTAGCAACATGTAACACATGTGAGGCACGTGTGAAGTAGATCGAGTAGCGTGGCCGTGCCGTGCGTCAGCATCCAGTGCCCTGGTCAGCGCGTATTGAAACACGCACACAGAAACTGCACGCTCGAAAGCAAAATGTGCACTTAAGTATCGGGTCGTGTGCGTGCACGTACGCGGCCGATCGAACAAAAACATCTCGACACACATCTAGAATGCACAACATAGCAAAATGACAAGCTAATAAATTTTTGTGAGTTTTTCCCGTTTACACAAAAACACATTTATGAAGGGATTAAAAGTAGGTTAGGATAGTCTTATACAATCCGTTTTAAACCGGCTAGGGTCCTCTGTGCTGATAAAAAGGATTTTTATGGTGTTTTTGCGTCACTCGTGCTGCATTTGCCGTAGCTCTGTGCACAAAATTGAGGACTCGGGTAACCAAAATGGAGATCCACTTTTTGGTTACCTGAACCTGAGGCTGTGATTGGTCAATTCCAAAATGGGCGGAGCTTACTGGATCGGTCTATTGGCAGTACATTGCAGGCATTCAAATACACGCACGCAGATTGTACATGTAGGTTTACACAGTACAGTGTAATATTTAGTTGCGCTGGCCGTATCCGCCTCAGTGATTGGCTGCTATTTAAAGCCTACAGGGAATTCCATTCCATCCACGTTTGTCATCATGCATCCCTGTTATTAATTTGAATAACTGCGGAGTAAATAAAAACGTCGCCGGAAATTTCAGTAGGAAGGGGTAGTCATGAAGAACAAAAACCCAATCAAATTTTTGGAAAGCATAGAATTAAATTACATCAAAATGACTCGTGTGCGTTCGCTAAGCGTAACAGCCACCTAACTAGATTTGCGACCGACTGAGAACAAATATTTAAAACACCCCGCCAAGACCGGCAAAATACATATGGATTTTCATGTTTCTTGAAAACATGGTATGTTTGACAGAGCTGAAACTTCTTCGGATGAGTTTGTTGATGTTTTTCTTTTGATTTATAATGGTTTTATTTCCAGAATTGCTCAAAAATAAATCATCTGTAGGGACTTTAATGTTTGTATTTTTCACTTGCAGTCCCATTTCATCGTATGGAGTAAACGCAGCAATGAGCCTCTAGTCCAAATCAAGTGTGGTGGGGGTCACAGGGCATGGGGCTTTGCAACATGTCAACTGGCAGACAGACCACCAAGTCATGATCCCCATACCCAAGGGGCTGATGCCCCCATCGCAGGGGATGATTCCCCCACCCCTGGGAAAGCTACAGTATGTAACGGTAGTAGTGACATCATGGCAGTGTTTGCTTGTATCAAAGCTAAAAAGATTGAAGTGTGCAGTGCACCGGGAGAACGATTACGACAGCATCCAATCATTAAGGTACTTGGGGGCTGTCTTGTGGTCTGGACGCTGATAATGGCCCTGACGCTGACAGGGCGCCATTATCAGCGTCCAGGCCCCTATCCGATTTTAAACAGATTGTTTAAGACCGGCCAAATCCACCTTTAATCCTATTCATAAATACCTTTTTTGTGTAAATCGGTAAAACTCACCAAAATTAGCCTGTCGTTGCATTCACTTTTTCACTTCATCTTGTTGTTTGTACGTTCAAACTGCTAGCTGTGCATTGAATTGTTTGTTGATCACGCATGTTACGTGTATAATGCAGATGTGTTGTGTACGCGCACGCAGACGGCCTGGTAGATGTCGCATGCACAGTGCAATTTTTGCTCTCGGGAGCGTGCAGTTTCTGCTACGTGTGCAAGTTCCATACGCTTACTTGGGCGCAGGCAGAAACGCAAGCCAGCTAGTTTTAAACACCGGTTATTATCATTCATTTAAAACCGGCCATGTGATGTGTTCTCAGCCAATGAGGATGCGTAAACTGTCTAAGGTATATATGAATGTCTCTTATGGTGCTGGTGTGTCTGCGCTTTATCTGCTTTATGATAATTACCAAAACAATCGCGGGTTTTGGTCATAGTAGCTGTTCCCTTATATTTTCAGGAGAGTTTTCATGGACGGCATATAACCTGCATCAGGCATCTAGACACACTCACTCTACCCCAAGGCAAGTAGTCCCTCTGCACCTAACATGGTTTGAGGGTGAATAGTATACAAATATTGACTGCAATGAGGGGCATGGTTAAGATTATAGGCCCAAGGTGATCTCGAAGCCATGACTATGCCCCGAGGCGGAAGCCGAGGGGCATAGTCATGGCTTCGAGATCACCGAGGGCCTATAATCTTAACCATGACCCGAATAAACAGCAGTCAATATTTGTTTTATATACCGAATGTGTAGATTTTTGTCATCTGGTTGGTTAAAAGTAACGATACATCATACAGTCATGGCAGTTGTCATTCGAGTTTCGATTTCGGAAGCTGGTCTACGGCGTAAAAGTTTACAGCAAACATTTGTAGAATAATCACCTGGCACTTTAGAAGCACATTTCACCTGACACAGTTTTCACTGTAGGCCACTTCTCTTACTTTCTTAAGGACTTCATCATCTA
Organism: Henricia sp. BOLD:AAB3569; assembly: GCA_037783545.1. Taxonomy (NCBI): domain Eukaryota; kingdom Metazoa; phylum Echinodermata; class Asteroidea; order Spinulosida; family Echinasteridae; genus Henricia; species Henricia sp. BOLD:AAB3569. The sequence continues at coordinate 944,097 of JBBELK010000772.1, forward strand.
CGACAGACGACAAAATGACGTCGAGATTCCGCCATTACCGTCCTGATGAATGTTTACGTGAAGCGCACAGCTGCATAGTTGGTGCACAGCTATAGCTATGCTAACACATGTAATGCGCGCGTCCGGAACCCGCTAAATGACTATGCCCGGGGCATGGCAAAGACTATTGCCCGGTGGGCATATACGCGCCGGGTCTAGCCGATTCAATGCCCCCACTTTTAACCAATCAGATGACTGGAATCTACGCATGAGGTATATAATCAGTATTATCTCCCCAAGGTATTAGAACAATTACAAACTAAACTCCTCCAAAAAAGTTTGGAAAGTCAAGTTTGACTGACGATTTATCACTTGTTACTAAATCATTTCCCTTGAATTTGGTATCATTGGAAAGCCCTGTTATTTCTCTTTACAGTGATGTGTCATTTGTTATGATTAATCAATTGGGGGATGTGCAGTATAGCGGAACACAGGGGTGAGTGGAAAGTGAAATGTCATAAAATTCACTGCTATTGTCATGCAGTGCATTCCCCTTTTGCTTGGAGGATGGGAATGTGTCAATGCACTTTTTGACAATAGCAATGCATTTTGTGACATTTCACTTTACACCCGCCCCCGTATTCAGCTGTGCTGCACATCCCCCAATAGCTTAATCATAACAAATGACACAACATCGTAAAGAGGAATAACAGGGCTTTCCAATTTTATAAAATTCAAGGAAAATTATTTTGCAATAAGAGAGAAATCGTCAGTCAAACTTGACTTTCCGAACCTTTTTTGAGGAGTTTAGTTCCCGAGACAAATGCCGAGGGAACTAGTTTGTCAACCTTAAACACCATATTTCTGTTTTTAGTTGGGCACCTCGCAATTTACAAAATAAAATGTGGCTGTCCATGAATTTGTGGTATTTATTTCATAGTTTTACTTATACAGGTATGTACCAAATGTCAAAAGTCATGTTAGAACGTTTAACGTCCGGAACGCTTATTTCTCGTGCCTGTAGCTAAAACAAAGTTAGAATGTAATGTTTATAACTTCTTGTTTCCATGTATGGTTACCTACATGCAGGTGAATGTGCAGTTTGTGCAACTGGCAGTGAAGACAATGCAGTTAACATTGTAGCCATAATGTGTATCCTTAAATATCAAACCATACTTTTCATCATGTTCTCATTATTACCTTTACATCATTCTGAGTTTGTGTTGAATATTGATCACATTCACAGACACCATCTTCGTAGGAAAAAATGCTACTGCGTATTAAACGCCATAAAGTATGCGCACCACACACTGGAACATGTTCCAAACACGCGCGCGTATTGCTCAAAATTTGTTTGAAATACTGCGCAACCGATGCGCGTCACAAAGAAATACGCTCAAAATCATGATGCACATGGCAAACACAATGGATGTAAAACGTGAGCGTGAACCAATAACCATAGTTACGGTCCAGCGTCCGCAATGTGTCGTCACGACTCTGCCAGCGAATACTCAGTGACACATTGGTTTGTGCAGTGTGCGTGGACATTTTGACGATAGCGTGTGAGGCATAGCAACAATAACCAAGGCGCGGGGTTAATTGGCCAAAATCAGAACTATGCATTGATCCCTTAACATCAAACCTACAGTCCCTCACTGCAAACCCTCAACAATGCATATCCTTCACCGTCTTCAAGTGCACATATCAAGCGTCCGTGGTCTGGCAGTGTGTCCTTCATCACGCATGGGTGATTTACATGAGGTCACACAGCCATGTCAAAGGTTGCTCCTGTTCTCTGTGGGTGGACGTCGGGCCATTCAGTGTTGGCGAGTGACGGTCCCTGCACACTGTCCTCACCAAGATGTGGTGAGTTGTGAAATACATGTATTTGAGTATAGCTCTGAAAAAATGGCCCTTATGTCTACACAACAAATGGAAAGGCCATAAAACAAGGTTTAATTTGGTGTATGTTTACCTACTGATGCACAATGGCACCATGGCCGAGCGGTGTAGCGTGTTGAATACAAGACTATGGTCAATCCACAGGTCGTGGGTTCGAATCCCGTCCCAGCTTGTCCATGGTGCATGTGCTCTTGGGCAAAGCACTTTGCCATAAATTGCTTCTCTCCACCCAGGAGGAAATAGGTACCTGTGAGGGTAGAGAAAGCTAATGTGTTTGATTAGTCCCTGTGCGCATATTTGGGTCACATATTTGGGTTGTGAAAAACGCTAGCCAAAGTGTGACATTATGATTTATAAAATTTATGGCTTTTCCTAGTTGACAAGATGCTGTAAAGAAAATCCAATGTCATTTGTAAACAGTGTACAATATTTAAAATGATTATATTCAAACCCTGAGACTTGTTTGGGTATCATAGTTTTGATATTAACAAATTATCAGCAGACAATTTCTTTTTTACCAACACAAAAACCATGCATGGATTTTTCAGGTTTTTAATGTATTACTGCATGTGGGTTGAAATTTCTACAAGGCAGTTTATCAACATTATTCTTTAGTTATGTAATGCTGCTGTTCCTGTTTTTAAAGGTTTTCCAAACATGTAATCTGTCTTGAATTTACAGTCGCCTGACTGGCTGAAATCCATGTGCATCGTAGAGCACTTAGCATCATATGGTAACACCGATAACCCTAAGCAGCGTCGCTGGTTGAAGAAGCATGGACGACCAGCCGATCCAGAAACTAGATTCATGTCAATTTGTGTGTGGAGACGGAGTAATTTGATTGGCCGGTTGGGGTCAGAGGTCATTGTAGCAGTGGCTGGATCGGATGCTTTCTTACGGTAAATACCTTATCAGGATTCGAGCCCGAGACCCTCTGACTCACCAGGCAGACACTCTACCAGCTGAGCTATAAGACACAGCGGTATACTCCCTCTGGTTTTCCCTATGAAAATTTAACAATTTTTCTCATCACATTTCAATGGTGATAAGGCACCATACCAAATGTAGCATTCATTTAAAAAATGCAGTAAGCTAAATTATTTTAGCGTGAATTCACACTGATAGTTTTTCACGTAGTAATGCACCCTGAGTATTTTGCTTGGTGGACTTTTTTGTGCGAAATAAGAACTTACTAGGCTTGGGTGATTCCACGACGAAATAAAGTAGAATCGATTCCACTTTGGGAATTGGAATCGCGATTCCAGATTTTTGAGGAATCGATTCTCAGTAGGAATCAATTTTGGTCTAGATTTGATTCATATAGCCTTTTCCCACTACCCACCTCCGACCCGGGTAACTTTTCTACCCGGGTAGCGGTAAATAACCCGGGTTACATTTAACCCGGAGTTTCTTTTCACACGAAAAGCGTTAACCCGGAGAAGCACTCACCCGGGTACAACAGCGACCCTTTTTCCACAGCATTTCTGCATGCGCACGTACCCAGGTACACCAATCGGCACAAATACCCAGAAACCATTGCGTGTGGAAAATCGATCGATCAGGCTGTGCACGCACACACAAACATAACGGACGACACAGAAACATCACTAGCAATTTTGCTGTTAATATTTCGCATGTTTAATAATATTTATCTATGTGTGCTTTGTCACTGGCCTCACAGGTATTTTGTTGTACTCTACCTTCAGAAGAGTACCAGTTTGACAGTGCCATTCAAGCGCGGGCGCACTTGCAACATTTGACCCAATCACAAGAATTTAACTCGCTAAATAGCCTACCTGGGTAGACAAACGTTAACCCGGAGAATCGTCTCAAGGTCGCCGTTAACCCCGAGATTGGTGGGTTAACCCACCTCCCGAGCAGGGCTAGAAATTACCCGGGTTAAGTGGCATTTTTGGCCAGATAACCCGGGTAATTCGTAACCCCGAGATTTGCCGTGGGAAACGAACCCTTAACCCGGGTAATCTCTGGGTTAAATTTTTCTGTTACCCGGGTTATCTCGGGGTTAAAGTGCCGTGGGAAAAGGCCTCCAGTGATAGCTTGCCGATTCCAGAAATTACCTACTGCTCTGAAGCCAAAATACTCGATGTCTGCAAGAGTATTTAGACTCTGGTAATTACCTCATTATTAGGAATGCGTGTGACACAGGCAGGCATCATTTCATGAATGTTTAGTGCCACTCAGTGTAGCTAATGTTACCTTAGCCCTAACTTTATCATGTGGTTATTTCATGTAGGGCTAATGAGAACAGTCAACATGAACACGATATCACAAAACAAATGTGTCATTTTCTCCCCATGACACACTAATTCTCCCTGGGACTCGCCCAAACCTTGTCAGGCATAACCACTATGCAGGTCCTTCAGGGAAATAACAATCCACGATGAAGATTCAGCCTACAATTGCAGTAAAAAAGGAGGTCTGGAATGATGGTCGATGTGTACAAATTCAAGTCTTGTGTACAAAGGAATGGCAATGCGCGGTCGATTACCAGACTACCAGTGCACAGACTGAATTTGAGATATCGTGTTCATGTTGACTGTTCTCATTAGCCCTACATGAAATAACCACATGATAAAGTTAGGGCTAAGGTAACATCAGCTACACTCGGTGCCAATAATTGGGTTGTCATTTGCACAATAGTCTCATGCATTTAACTTTTTCCCCCGTGAAAAATGGAATCGATTTCGAATGGAATCGTTATTCTTCTTTGAAATCCGACTCATCTCCGAAAGTCCTGGAGTCGCCCAAGCCTAGAACAAATTACAGTCAAACCTTGATAAACATGCCACCTGCTTATAGTGGCCACCTGCTTATAGTGGCCACCCATCTTTGCTCCCAAATGCCATATATATATATATAATGCTTAAGCAGCCTTTATAAAGAGGCCACCTGTTCATAGTGGCCAGTTTTTACGGTACGTTATTTCTCCACAGACTCTTCATTTTAAACGAGCAAACCAAAGAATTCGTTCTTCTTGTTTCCACCGACTGGCACAAGTGTTGTCTACTTACCACAGTCAGCATTGAACTTGACTGTCCCTGGGGTGTCTGTCCCATTCTGCTCACTGCAGGCACCAATGGGAGAATTGCAGTATGGGACATTCAAACGGCCATCGCTGAATATGGTAAAGATGTGCGACCTTGTGATGCAGAGGACAGTGACAATTCAGTGAGTAAAAGAAGATTTTAAGAAAGTGTTTTAAAAAAAATATTTAAAAAAATATAAAAATACAAATTCAAATTCTTGCCCTGTAACAGCTAGGCTGCTCAGCAATAACTATCTGTTATTTTCACGTATTTACATAAAATGTCTTGTGTGTTGGGCATTACTAAGTTTATGCACACCCACGAATTTCATTCTGGAATGGTTGTTTTAGAAATATATGCACATTTTTGCGTCAACTGATCTGAAGGGTGTCCCATGTGTAACACCAGTTTTGCTGATTTGCCACTTTGAGTAACTGAAACAATGCATAGTTCCGAGTTTGCCTAGTTAGCCCCGCCCCCTTGGATATTGTTGCTATGGCTCGCACGCTAACGTCAAAATGGCGACACACGACGCACAAAGCAATGGGACTTTCAACGGAAAGCACAGATTCAGTAATACAGGGATGTCATATCATGACATTCACCCGGATCATCGCATACAACACTGTACAAATTGTATGGGGCAGAACATCGCGTGATGTTGTTGTAGACAGTGCACTTTGACCTATGTGGGTGATGTCTGCTAGCTCTGTTGTGATTGGTCGGCGGGTTCGGTTGATTGACAGGTCGGAACTATGCTTTATTGATCCTGCTGAAAAGTACTTTATTAAAAAAAATGTTTTCTTTTAATAAATCGAAGTTGACTCTGAAAATTCTGGAGTCACTCAAGCCTAGTTATTTCAGGGACGCAATTTCATGGCGCTATTTAGCACAAAATTTTGTTTGGTGCAGATTTTATTTGCTTTATATTGCAAAAATGGGTTGCCAGCCAAAATCATATGTGATGTGTGTTTACTAATATTTTGCTACTGTTTCTAAAAACATAATTTGACGTACAATTTTGGCCGAAAAACCATTTTACAAAGCAAATATATTTTGTGCTGAACAGTGTCATGAAATTGGTCTCGGGTCACTTCAAATTTTGACCCTCTGATTGACCCCAGATAGACGAAACCTCTTCTGATGCGCAGTTTGAAGGTTCATCCCAGTCGTCAAATTCTCAAGCCAACAACTTGCCCACTGTTAATGAGCTGAAGTCTTGTACAGTATCGAAGATTCTGTCAAGTAGTGAACAAGAAAATGCCCCAAATAAGAAACGGTTTGACAATGAGTGTGAACAATTATCCTGCCAAACTGAGGACCACAGGCAAGCGACGTCTGTTGTGGTATTGGAAGACAGCAATGCATTGTGGGATACTCAAAATGACTTTGGCAGATTACTTCTTTCGGTGACAGCACATCAGTCTGGGGTGAATGCACTCTGCGTCAGAAAGGTCAAAAGTAAGAGCCACTGGATTTTGTTTTTATTTGAAGAAGAAATTGAAGAGTAATTAAAACGAATAAGTGTTTGGTACTGCAAAATCGGAAAATAGAATTAAGTATTGACAAAGACATGCTAAAGCACTTTTTGACTTGCACTCGATCATTGGAGCAAAACGCAAGAATGGCGTGGTGACGCTATCGACAATAATATAAGGCTAAAGGCGGGAATGACGTGTTCAGAAAGCTGAGCGTTAATTGGTCAGCTCGACAACAGCAAGGAGCACGCTACTGCGCATGCGCAGTTAGATAATATTTGCTTTTTTCATGTTTTTTTTTTATTGGAAAAAAAAGGTGAACTCTTACTCATTAATGGCCCATTGTATCATTTGTAATGACCCAACATTTTGCTTCACGGGTTAACAAGAAAAAGATATGTTTCATAGTTAAGGGCTCTCAGAGAACTAATTTTGTTGGGTTTTAAACACCATTTTTAACCTGCGTGGGATGCGCTGCACATCTCAAAACTCAGGAGGCACTTCATCAGGCACTCAGGAAGCACTTCAGGCAGAGTGGCACACCTTGCCTCATCAGCTCTTACAGAGACCTGTGCAGTCAATCAGTCTTGCCACGAGGTGGTCATGCATGTTACACCTTGTTTACACTTGATCCCGGGGTCGAACACCGAGTTCGGGATCAGCTCCGGATCACAAACTGAGTGTAAACGTTCTCAGGACCAAATTGGCCCCGGATCAGGCCCCGAGATTTTCGATCCCGAGCTTGGGATCAGTTTGTGGTTAGATAAGCAATTAATCGATAATTTCTTTAGCGCATCCGCTCCATAGCCGTTGCGGGGGAAAAGCCCGTGAAATTCAAGTGGCCTTGCATGCTGTACACGCGCACATTGTTCTGTACATGCACACATTGTTCTGTACATGCACACATTGTTCTGTACATGCACACACAGAGCATGACCTTTGACTGCAACTTCTGGCGCTGCGCTCGAGATCAACTACAGAATGTAGACGCGACACTCAGGATCATTGCGGTTAACACTGACGCATTCTTATCAGGGATCAATCTTGATCCCGAGCTCGGGACCAGTGTAAACATGGTGTTACTGACATCTCTTAACCTCCTCAATCTTTTGACAGGGGCGGATCCAGACTGGGGAGGGGTTTTGGAGTCAAAACCCCCTCTGCATTGACACCAACAGTAAAAAAAAGTATTGCATTACATAATAATAAAAAAATAATTTGAGCCTTATATCCAGAGAGCGCCATAACCAGTGCATACACAATGCAGAGAATAATGGCTGGGACTTAGAAAAAGGAGCTTTATATCGAGAAGAGCTTTATATCAGGGGGTGTTATAACAAGAGTTTACTGTATATGTATTTGCCTGTTCGCAACAATCTGACATAATCCGATGGGCCTGGGGCGGTATTCACAAAACTCAATCTAAGCGGGGCACTTAAGTCTGTCTTAAATCTAAGCACCCCGCTAAGATAAGTGGAGCACTCAACTTCGTATTCACAAAAGATTTAAGCGCCCGCTTACCTTAGTGGCGTACTTAATCAATCAGTGCACGCTTAACTCTGTCACGTCATAATGTCTCTGCAATCAAAGCAGCGCAGACCACGCGCGGACGTTTGAAAAACATTCGATTACTACGCGCGTGCATCATACGCGCACATTACGCGCGTGTCGTGCACACATACGCGTGCACGTACCACAAGTAGACGACGTATGTTGTGCTATGCGGTAGTCAATGGTCAGTGGCGAACAAAGATGGAAAACAAAGGCTTTCTAAGGTCAGTAAGAACAGAAATTGAAATATGTTGTAATCTCTCAATGTCTAAATTGTTTAGGTGTTCTTTAATCAATCATATAGCCGTTTTTCGATAACACACTGGGCAGAAAAACACTGCAATTGCAGACGGTTGACCCAGCGTTAAATGCACTTAAGACAGGTCAGACCACACTTAAGTTTAAGTCTAACAAATAAGCGGGGCACTAAAAGTAAACACGCTGTGAATACCACTTAACTTTATGATTTGACTTAAGTCTAGAATTTAAGCGGAGCGCTTTGTGAATACCGCCCCTGACCCCTCCCTGGAACAATTTCTGGATCCGCCACTGTTTGATCAGAGTATAATAATTTGCATCAATTTTTATTTTGTAATCATATATCTTGTTTTTACCAGATGACCACTATCTTGTTGCAAGTGGTGGTGATGACAACAGCATACACTTCGCCTTGATCCAAATAACATGTGATGACACCACTCAACGCGTTTCTGCCAGACTGGTGAATACCCACAGCATTATGTGTGCTCATGCTGCACAGATCACAGGTGGGTACAGTCAAAAATATACATGCCTAACAAACCTGAAACATATATAATATAAACAGATGAGATTTAAAATGAAGCTATACATTTGGTACATGGTACCAAATCCACAATTACAACCCACCTGCTAACTGTACATGGCGAGCCACGCATTCCACTTTTGGCATCCCTATAAACACCCCACTAAACGTTATTTGTTTCTGACAATCTATTCCTGGTTTTATTCCAGAAATGCTCACAAACAAATTCAAACAACGAAATTTTCCAAATATTCTACGGTCTTGAATTTTCATTTCATATATAACAAGCTTCTGATGAGCGATAATATAAACGTTTCAGATATGCCCTATTATATAAATTTCTATCAAAACTAAAAGGCCAAAACAAAATTTGTTATTTTTTGTGAGTAGTATAAAAAACATCCCTTTTCCTTCAAAAATGTTGAAGTAAACAATGTGTTGGTGTCATTTACGCACTCAGTGTTAGGCCTCATAGCATTATTTGCAATGAGTTGACAAGAAAAACCCGTCAAAAAAAGTGTTGATAGCAATGGTAACAAACATCACATGATTTTTCCCGCGTGATTTTTCCCAGCAGGGTGGATATGTGCGCATTACAAATATTATTATTATTATACTATTATTATTATTTGTGAATGAAATTGTCAACTGAAGGTGCTTTAAAAGAATGTTTGCGAACGATTTTTTTCACCATTTATTCAACACAAAAACCGTGCATGGATTTTTAAGGTTTTCTGAAGTATTACTGCATCTATAGTTGTTTCAACCATTTCCTTTCACCCAGGTCTGCGCTTTCTCAATGCATCAACACTCATCTCATCTTCAGTAGACCAAAGGATCAATATTTGGAAAGTTGCGCTAGCACCTGATAGAACATCTGTCATTGAGGTAATTCTGCTAATTGAGTCTTTCCATAGTAATATTATTACTATTAAATAATAATAATATCGGAGCATTTATAAAGTGTACAGTTTCTACCATAAAAAGGGGTACCGTGGCCGAGTTATTAGGGTCATCAACTCGCAATCATGGGTGAAAACTTGGGGTTGCGGGTTTGAATCTGGCTGCGGTAGCTGTGCCCTTGGGCAAGGCACTCAACCACACTTGCTCCATCCTTCGGAAGGGATGTAAAGCCGTTGGTCCAGTGTGTTAGGTAATGGTAATGCACTCTAAAGATCCCAGAGCATTCTTTCGTGAAGAGCAAGGGGATTCCTCGGTGTCTCTGGCCATTTCTAATTCTAATTCTTCATGGGTTTCCTCACGCTTACGAGTGACAGTGCAATGAGCACTATTGAGGAATCCTTGGTATGAATACCAGAAAGAAATAATAATAATAATGATAATAATCACTTAATGCAGCAAAGGGGCGACCCGGCGGTAAGACTTTGCCAGACTACCACCAAAATTTCGGCTAAAAGACATCGATTGGACACCAAATTTCTGTAAACCAGAGGTTCCAAAAATGTTTCCACACCTAATAAAAATGCTTCTAGACCTAATAAAAATGGTTCTCGATTTGAAAAAGATGGATCTTGACCTTAAAAAATTGATTTTGACTTCCAAAATATTGGGGCTACACCAAATTGTAGCCCTAATAGAGTGGGTCACCCTAACAGGGCTCTCTACACACAAAGTGTCGCCCCATTGGATAAAATAGAGAAATAATAATAATGACTGTTAATTTGAAGACGCCATGGCCATTATTATCACTGCCATCATGGAATCACCAGAACCATTTCGCTTCAACAAGGTGGCTGCATGGCCAAGGCGCACAATAACCCCAATAGCTCCCCAAATATCGCTCGGGTCAAAAAGGCAATTAGCCCTTTGCACGTTTTACATGAATAGCACCTGGTGTATTAAGGTACCTGCTTTCACATGCACTCTCAGAGTCCACTTGACCAGACTGAATTGTTGTTGCTACTTTGTGCATGCGGGATGTGTAAAGTACAGAATCAATGCTGTGTTCACCGTAGAAGAGAATGGCATTGAGCAACCAGACAGTTGGTTGCTAGGCAATTGCGTGCACCATGTAACAACAGTTTTGGGGCATCAGCCATTATGCAAATATTACTCGCAAAAGGCCAAACATGTTGGCACAAGTGGGGCTCGAACCAGCAACCTCTAGGTCATAAGCACTAGGCCTGTGCATTTTCGAATAATTTACTTTTCGAAAATTTGCATGAAATTTTGACAAAAAAGTCTGCCGTGAAATTACTTGCCTATTTGGTTTTTGCAAAAATGAATCTCGGCTCGAACTATAGACTTCATGTTGTAACTCGCATAATATACAAATATTGACTGCAATGAGGGGCATGGTTAAGATTATAGGCCCAAGGTGATCTCGAAGCCATGACTATGCCCCGAGGCGGAAGCCTAATCACCTGGCATATTCACCTGGCACTTCAGTAGCACATTTCACCTGACACAGTTTTCACTGTACGAGGCCACTTCTCTTATATTCTTAAGGACTTCAACATCTACGACAGACGTCGAGATTCCGCCATTACCATCCTGATGAATGTTTAGGTGAAGCGCCCAGCTGCATAGTTGGTGCACAGCTATTCTAACACATGTAATGCGCGCGTCCGGAACCCGCTAAATGACTATGCCCGGGGCATGGCAAAGACTATTGCCCGGTGGGCATATACGCGCCGGGTCTAGCCGATTCAATGCCCTCACTTTTAACCAATCAGATGACAGGAATCTACGCATGAGGTATATAATAGTCTCTATCTCGCCAGAAGAGTTTTTGCAAAAACTATCGTCTGCTCTAACCGTACCATAGACATTGTGTTCAATGTGTTGTATCTTGTACACTGGACTCGTAGTTGGACGCGAATGCAGGGGTTGAAATTAGCACTGGTCCTGTGGTCCGAGACCAGTAAAAAAATCAGAAGGACCACTAGATCTGTCAAAAATGCTGGTCCAATGGGCCAGAAAATTTTTTCCTGACTCATGGAAACATTCCCCGATTCAGCTAATCCACAATAAACATTTCTTGCTCAATTCGAAAAATTCCGGTTTACCACAAATAATTCCTGATTGCTTTAGACGTTTTCAGATAACTTCATTTTTTTTTCTCCGATCTCTCCAGACATGCCCCAGTGTTGGATCAAAAAGCAATCCCATCCATCCTGCACTCAATAACCTTAAACCAGATAGTGTTTTAGTATATCTCGGTGCCATTTTGAAAAGCACCGGTGGACCACCAAATTTTCAGCAGGATCAACTGGTCCTTCTGACCTGCATGAAATTTAGGTTAATTTCGACCCCTGTGAATGTGACATCAAAGCAGTCATTTCGGCGACGGAAGGGGATTTTCCTCTCTTCTTAACTGAATGACATGTTTGGTTTGGAGTGGAAAAGCACACAACGAATGTTCGTTTTGGTAAAATGCTTTTCGACAATTATGTAAGTTAGCGGTACTGTTTATCTTTTCAGGTTGCACAGATAGCCAGCGAGTTCAATCTAATTGCTGACTGTGCTGATTTGGTTCATTGGACGTTGAGGTGAGATGAATTAATGTGTTGATGCGGATTATTCCATGATGGAATCATTGAACTGTGTGGGGCTTACTGAATGAGATTGTTTAATGTGTTATTTGATCAGGCTAAACTGTCTGCAATATGAAACATAAATACATATAGCCTATTCTTCAGCTATTATTTGTGATAGAAAGCAATTTGTTTTCATCATAAATCAGCTTGACCCATTATAAATTAGTCCTCAAAGCACCCAAAACCGCCCAGCAGCTTTCTCCTCAAAGCGCCCAATAAACCGCCCTGTATTTCTTCCATGTTAAACTCAGTGAAATTCACTGATTTATGCAAACACACCCTCAATTGATAGCTTGACTCATCCTCTTTCAAATATTATAATAATAATAATAATAATAATGATGAGATTTATATAGCGCACATATCCACCCTGCAGGGTGCTCAAGGCGCTGTTACCATTATTATCGCTGCCATCAGGGAATCACCAGAACCATTTCGCTTCAACTAGGTGGCTGCTGGTCAGGCGCACAACCCTATCGGCAGTTAGATTGTGGCATTCCCCTTATTAACAGCTTCCCATATATCGCTTGGGTTGACGAGGCAACTGGGATTAAGTGCCTTGCCCAGGGACACAGACATGTTGGTCGAAGTGGGGCTCGAACCCCCAACCTCTGATTGTTCAGTAAGGGTGCTACTATTGGATAACTCTTGTTATTGACCTTGATGAGAAACATTACCAAAAAGCTCTGAGGAGTAATAAGACACTACTTGTTACCACTGAGTGCTATTGGGTTAAAGGTGCTTGCCCAGACTTTTTCCAGAAAATGGATTTTGTTCTAACAATCGTATAAAATACCTCCCCAAAATACTATTCATGGAAAGAAAACAGGAAATCTGCAATCTCCAATTTGGATTTGGAAGCAAAAAGGTTGGTGTAATTACTGTAGTGCTTCATGGAACCAGATAGATTAGTTTACAAAACATCGGTGGTTTTTCGACGATAACCTTGAAAATATACGGATTGAGAACGCGAAATTTCAGAATGGTAATATAATAATAATAATAATAATGAGATTTGTAAGAACTCTGGATGCCGCAATAGGGCGACATTTCGGGAAGCCTCTCCCCGGGGACCACCGAAATTTCGGCAAGAACCACTCAAAATGACACCTTATTTTTTTACCCAAAGCTTCCAAAAATGGTTCCAGACCTAAGAGAATTGGTTCTAGACCTAATAAAAATGGTTCTCGATTAAAAAAAAAGAAGGTTTTTGACTTTAAAAAATGATTTTTAATCTCAAAAATATTAGGGCGACACCAAAATGTCGCCCTCATATAGCTTTTTTACACACAAATTGTCGTCCTATCCTAGCATCCAGAGTTTTTGTAAAGTGCACATATCCACCCTGCAGGGTGCTCAAGGCGCTGTAAACAACAACAATTCTTGAAAATTTGCAACATCAAGTAAGTCTTAAGAAGTCATTTAAACCTAATTGTACAGTGGCATGATCTGAGTTCAAGTGGCAATGAATTCCAAAGTCGAGGAGCTGCAACAGAAAAAGATCTGGCGTCCCATGATCGTTTAGAATTTGACAAATGATATGGTATCAAAATCTTGACACCCATGGGAAAAGTGGGGGCTCAAAAAATGTGATCCGGACACGTTCCTTTAAAACAAAAAAATGTCCCACAAGCATAATATTAACCTAATGTGTTGGAAGATTGACTTAGCAGGTGTGAAATGTTAAATGGAAATTTCTCACCATAAAATGAATGCTTTCGGTGCCATAAAATTGGCAGTTAATCCTTGGATGAGTTAACTGCATGCACTACTTGTCCAAGTTAATTTCCAAATCGAAACATACCGACTCAAAAGCATCGATTCATGTCATTATTGCATCAAATGAAGCATACAAATTGAAAATGCATCGTCTGCAGTATGTGTTAACTGTGAAAGTGGAGCAGAGTTCACACCTAAATAGGGGCAGTTAGTCTTGGTTCGTTCTGAGCTCAAAAAGCCAATTTTCTCTGTTGTCATGGGAAAGGTAGAGGGATGACGTTTGGTTTTTGTTACATGTACAAGCGCTAAGTGATCGGGCTAAATTACGAAATGACGTCATATTGATTCCACACTTGAATTAAAGATAGTATACATGATTGGTAAACTGTTACAAATACATGTAGTTTTATCCCCCTGTGTGATTGAAGATATGCATGATTAAAACCAACCTGAGCAAAAACCAGCTCCGTACTTCATCTAACTTTTGAGAAAACAATAAAAAAAGGGTTTGCAGTCATTTCGCCCCAAAACCACTGAACCATTTCGCCCTGAACCACGGCCTGTGCACGAAGGGGTTTTGGGGCGAAGAGGCATTTAGGCGATGTAGTGTGTAATTTGGGGCGAAATAGTTTTGGGGCAAATTGAATTTTCGTCTCATGAGACGAAAACTAATTGTTTTACTCATTTCTCAAAGACTATAGCACTTTAGACAAAACCATTTCAGGGGAAGTTTTCCAAGGTCATTATGTTTATATTGTGTAAGTTAGGCGTAAATCTGTGAACAATTCTGATTTTCGAGATTACCAATGATGTATTATGCCTTTAATTTAAGTAACATGATGTTCAATTGACTGAAGGTTTAACTGTACTGAAATTGGTCCCCTTTCTGTTTGGTCTTTGCAGTGGTCGGCATTGTATTGCAGTGTGTGGCCAAGGACTGCAAGTGTTGTGCATGGAACAGAGGACGGATATTCAACAAGCTACTGATGACAGCATTGAGACGGCCAAAGACCTGCAGAGTGGCAGTATAAAATAATTATCACATTTGTATTACATTTGTATAGTGTACATTCCATATGTATTGGGAGCCGTGGTGGTCTAGTGGATAGCGTGTCGGACTTTCGGTCGAGAGGTCCATGGTTCGAAACCTGGCCATTGCACTGCATTGTGTCCTTGGACACTTCACTCCACGTTGTCTCTCTTCACCCAGGTGTATAAATGGGGACCAGCAAATACAGTTGGGGAAACCCAACTAGTTCCTGGGGGTAGACCTGTGATGGACTGGCATCCCATCCAGGAGGAGTACATGTAGCAATGGTCCTAGTCACTCCATGCCACGGAAACCGGGGATGAGTACCGGCCGTAATGAGCCAATTGGCTCGTAAAAACGACTTACCTTACATTCCATTTGAATATGTTCACGTGCACTGCACAGCGTTTATAAAGCGCCCGGCAACAACCTTTGACCTGTGTTCCCAGAATTCAAAGCGAAACCCTGTGTCGTTCGTTTTGCATCTTCTGGAGGCGATCCCCCGTGTTACACGGCGTAAGCATCTCGAACGCTCTTTATATGTAGCAATTGCATGGAGCTGCGTATTTCGTGGCACGAATTTGGCGCGCACGCATTGCTGACGAGCCTCTGCCTTTAAGAAGATAGGGCATGTTGGCCAAGTTTGTCTCAGAGTATATCTTGAAGGGCATCTGGCTAGGCCATTGGCCTCCGCCTCGGTTTATGTCAAGACCATGGCCCTTTTCCAAATCTCGACTTTGTCTCCAGGTTCCAGGCTCCGGCTTCATGCGGCTCCGGCTCCTACCGCCTCCGGCTTCACTTTAGCAAAGCAAAACCAAAAACCGTTTGGAACACTAGTCGGGCCTAGTAGGCCTACCACTCTTTTTCACCGGCTTTTTTTAAGCGCTAGCAGACGAGTTTTGTCTGCGGCAAAGTTTAGTTGCTGTCACGTGATTTTCCAGTTCATGACGTCACGAAGCCGGCCGAAGTCACCTCTTTTGTTGACTTCGTTTTGGAGCCTCAAAATTAAGCCTGAAGCCGAGCTTCAAGATGGCGGAATGGAGACGAAGCCGAGATTTGGAAAAAGGCCCATGAGTAGGTAAACAAATGTGAGTGTTTTCTTCCTAAAATAAACAATTCCGAGATTTGGGGACATTTACTTTGCAATTCCATAGTTGCACAGCCAGATTTTGCACGATTTGCTTTCCTAACTTATTATTTCCCAATTTGCAGCTTCAGCCGTGGCTTTATGCAGTGGGGATCGCGAGCCAATGTTTGCAGGCACGGCTTCTGTTAAGATTCCTATACATGAAACAAAGCAAACGACGCTGAACTCTTTCATTCCGGGAAGCCTGATCAGATGAGATGGAGTTATAAACATTATTACAGTACAATATTCAAGGTGCGGTCTGACAAAGGGTACAATACAAGGTCCGAAGTCCAAATTAAACCTGACATGCGGATTGATGCGGTTTTTGATGACATGATCTACATTATAGGAACAAAAGTAAGTCGTGAGTCAATGAAAACACCAAGATCCTGATTAAAAACATTATAATTTATATGGTAATTAGAACTATAATCGGCTTCCTTTTAAAAGTCAATTATTTAATATTTTATTAAATTGGAAATAATTTCAAAATTTGTATCAAAAAACTTGTTTTAAATGACTACATATGCAGTAGGTTTTTACAACTGAATAAAATGTTTATTTTTATTAAACTGAAATATGATGAACAGTAGCGGTGCATTTTTCATTTCAGTTTGTTTGCCCGTGTAGACATGAACTGGTTGGGCAACATTGAATAGTAGCCAACCAACAGATGTAGGTATAGCGCGGCAGAAAATATTTATGCCCCTCGCCATGGCCATGCAAAAAGTTTTTGTCAATGAATGTGAAGAAAATTGATGTGTTGCCATGGAAATTGGCTCTAAACTAACATGGCCGTCAGAAAAGTACCATTGCAAAAGCACAGGGACACGGTTCAGTGATTTTTAGTTTAGAGCCAACACTATGAGCAACTAACAATGACAATTGTGCACACACCATTGTTAATAGGGGTGTTAATAACAATGGTTTGTGCCCAATTTCCATTGTTAGTTGCTCATAGTGCAATTGCCTAGGCAACCAACAAAAGATGACGTATTCACTTCGGCAGTCTATTGTACATGTAGTCTGGATTTTCTTTCAAACGTCGGGTATGCTGGTTTGTGCCCATGCAGCGAGTCGTAGAGTGGACAGCGGTGTACAAGTAATTAGATAAGGAAGACTTTCGATCCACCCGTTCTTTGTTAGAGCGAGTGTAACCAGTAGATTGTGGAGCGTCCTGTTAAACTGCTCACACTGCCCATTCCTCTGAGGATGTCAGGGGCGGATCCAGGATTTTGAAAGGGGGGGGGGGGGGGGGGGGGGGGGGTGCATGAAATGCTGATGACAATAAAAAATAAAAAAAGCGAGCGCGAAGCCCTAACGGCTTCTAGATGGATTCTAGATGCTCTGTGGTGCGATCTGGGGCAATATTTAACCACTTTAAGCAGGAAAAGTGTGCATGCACAAAAAGTGGTTTTTTTAATTTTTTGAAAAGGGGGTGGGGGGACGTGCGCCCCCCACGCACCCCCTGGATCCGCCCTTGGATCATAGGGGATTGTACTAAAGACTCCCCAAAAAGTAACGCAGCATGTCAAAATACCCCCATAAGTACCAAACCATTGGTCGTGTGCACGAAAACACAAATATCAAAAGTTTGTTCTTTTCTGTAAATTGTGATACCCTTCTTGCCCCATTGCGATCAGTATTGCCAACACAGTGTCCAGTTTACGAAAATCTGTCACATTTTCAAAGTTGCACCTGAAGGCATTATTACAAGGTTACGAACAATCCTGCATTAAGGAAAGTGAAACACTTCACACATACTTTCACATCATGTTTTATTCATGACAAAGCAGCTTTCTTTCAACTTCTCTTTCTTTGTTTTAACTTCTCTTTCTTTGATTTAATGTTCTTTATAACTTTGTTCGAAACCTATCAGTCTGCTATTACTCTCCTCTATGCTCAATACTTTGTGTGTCCACCTGCTGCATCAATTACAGCCAAGCACCTCCTTCTCATGCTGTTTATTAGGCGTCTGATGCGATGACGGTCAATGGCAGCCCACTCTCTCAGCAAAATGCGCCGGAGGCCATCTAAGGTAGTGGTGGGCCGGATGCGCCTGTCGACTTGAAATTTGAGATGTGCCCAAAGATGTTCTATGGGATTCAGATCCGGGCTTCTTGAAGGCCAAGGGAGAAGGCAGTTAACTCCTTCCTCATCAAGACATCTCGACGTTACTCTGGCCCTGTGTGGAGTGGCATTATCGTCCATTAAGGTTTCCTCCTGCCTGTCGTCTGGTTCGCCACCTCTGAACTGTATTCCGATGCACGTTCATTTGCCTTGAAATCTCAGTTGTACTCATCCCGGCATCAATCATACCCATCATGCGCCAACGCTCATTCTCAGAGAGCTTTCCCATCTTGTTCAAGAATGATGTTTCATTCGTCTGAGACACCCTGCCCATTGAAATCTTGTAAATGTACAAGTGGAAAGCTACTCCTCTTCATTTTAATGCTTGATTGAATCAGAACAATTATGTTGTACAACCATATTCCCCCATGCATGGTAAGATCCGCTTTAAAAATCCCGCGAAGAATGCAGTCTTTCAGTGAATGGCAATCAATATGGCATACCTTTTACTGCAACTTTTAAAAAGGGAGAGATTTTCGTAAACTGGACACTGTGTTGGCAATACTGATCGCAATGGGGCAAGAAGGGTATCAGAATTTACAGAAAAGAACAAACTTTTGATATCATTTATGTTTTCATGCACACGACCAACGGTTTGTAACGTATGGGGGTATTTTGACATGCTGCGTTACTTTTTGGGGAGTCTTTATAACAGAAACGGCAAAGTCACCTGCCGCACGGAGCTGAACGAGACGTGCAATGAAGAGCTCCGCCACCGCGCGGTGGCGCTATTACCAACTCCTGTGTGGAGTCATACTCTTGGCCGCCATTCTCGCTCATCCACCACAAAGTCATTTCCATGCAAATTTAGCTTAAAGGTTTAGTATACATTGCATTTTGTGATGTAGTGAGCGGAAAACAAATCGGTCACTCTAGTATTATACAGTGAAACTTGTCTGGATAGTGACTGGCCACTATAAACAACTTGAAGTGACCACTTTCCAAAGATAGCCTACTCTTTTTTTAGTTTTTCCCCACAGCGCCAATACTGTGAAGTACATTGTATAGTGCATTTTCGTAAGGCCTAGCCATTCCACTTGCATCCGATCGATAGTTTCCAGTCACCGTGGTCGCATATTATTTGAACTTGCCCCTTTCGCGGCAAATTGGCATTGGGCTTCGATTCCTTTGCCTACGGAAACGCCTTTTGGGTATTTTGCGAAATAATTTCCCTTAGTACGCTCCACGGCTTGCTCTCGTATGCCAGACTGATTTCGCCCACAGGCACAGCGACTTTCTAATCAAGTTTGCCCGCGACGTCCTTGCACGGGAACGATTGCTTTTGTTTTTCCTAAACGTGAAGAGGGCGACAGAATTAAACACACGCACAAAATTACTCTTTCAATGTGACTTGATTATAGTCTCCAACTAGGTTCTTGTTTTCCACAGTGAATTGGATGTCAATTTCGGCCACCTGCACATAACGCACGAAGGTCGGCTATCTGAGAGGCTACCTGAAGGTCCAACACATCATTTGCAATAAGTTTAAAGGCACGGGCTCGTAAGCAGTGCGCGCGCGCCAAATTCGTGCCACGAAATACGCAGTTCCGTGCATTTGCTGTGGAGCTGCGTATTTCGTGGCACAAATTTGGCGCGCGCGCATTGCTGATGAGCCTGTACTTATAAAGCAGAATGTTGGTAAACTAGCCTGCATAAATATTTGCTACATACATGTAATACGTGTCAAAAAAACATGTCCTACCTTTGATCTTAAATAACTATCATTTTTCAACGGATTTAAACCAATATTTCACATCATGTAAACAAGGCCGGCCAGACAACTTTCCTTGAGTGAGTTTCATCATTTTTTTCCCCAAGAGGTTGAGATTTAAACGCCATACGAAAAAAACCCTAAAATTTTAGAATTTGCCACCTTCGACATCCGCAATTGTCAAGGAAATTGGCTATGATCGAGATGGTTTGCATAACATTTGGAGTGATCTCGTCTTTCCTCAGAAACTTTCGGCTCAGCACACACATTCCACCACTGTCTCCAGCGACGTATTGACATTCAGTTGAAGGAGGCCAAGTCAAAAGTGGCGAATTCTAAAATTCTCAGATTTTGATAACATATAATATGTCATATTTTTCATTACCATTCAGGGATATCGTCAAAAATCCACCAAAGTTTAGTAAACTAATTTGACAGTTAGGCCTACATAAGGCTGCAATGCAACGAACGTAACATCTGGTATGCATTGCCTAATCACTATTGAAATGAAACAACCAAACTTGGGATGAGAGAAAAATCGTGAGGGCGTTGTCGGGATTCGAACCCGAGACCTCTGACTCACCGGGCAGACGCTCTACCAACCGAGCTATAGGCACAGTTGGTATACTCCCTCAGGTTTTCCGGGTCCCCATGACCAAATTTTCTCTCGGTGTTGCATGGTAGCGCAACATAAAGCAGTGCAGTGATTACACCAACCATTTTGGTTCCACACCCAAATTGGGGATTTCAGATTTCCTGTTTTCTTCCCATGGATAGTATTTTAGGGAGGTATTTTACATGATTGTTGGGTTAGAACGAAATCCAATTTGTGGAAAAATCTTTAATAAGGTTGTTTTTTAAAACTTATATTTACTTTTATTTTGTTTGCTGTAAGCGATCAGCAATGTCCCAATCATCAAAATTTTGATGGGGAAACTACTTAATTTTATGTAAAATGTGTGCACGCATGTTAGTTACAAGGGCGCCCTCAAACTAGGTCCCTGACTACCTTGGTATTCTGGCTGTGTTGTAACCACGGAACCAGCCTAAATAGGATGGCGGGATCCAGCAATTTCTTGAAAGCACGAAGGCAGTTTTCTTAATGTAGATAAGGTTGGTTTCTATCATTTACATCTTTAATCACGCGTGGGGATTACGCCTTTTGTATAACAATTTTCCAATCGTGTATTTATCTTCGGTTGAAATGTAAATCCACCCTAAGCAAGGTTTTTTATGCCAAAACAAACAAACAAAACTGTAAGCAACTCCATGAAATTCCTAAGAACTTTCCAAGGCGCCAAATTGCTGCGTTGCTTAGGAACTACTTTGAAGGGTTATGATTGGACAATGTTTAGTTGACGTCATAGGCCTGGATTTGACACATTTTTTCCTGTGTATGTAGCGCGTACTGAATATTCGATCTATGCGCTGTGCATATATCGCATGATATGCGGATATTGTACACGTACGTCTAAACCGTAGCGCAGTGAAATTATAGTCGTGCCATCGTACAAACATCAAACAAACCGAATGAAGTTGTTTTGGAGGATTCCAGCTTCTTGTGGTGTAGTAAGGTACTGTGTACACACTCACGATTCCTTCACATGGTGAAAATTTCCTTTTATCTTGAACAAAATGACACTCGTAAAGTGGTGGTGGACTGCGAGTTCGACCACACAGTCACAGCGAGGTGTGCTTTTCGACCGGCCGACCGTCCAAGGAGACAGCCTACGGTACTCATGACACTACGGCCCGGATATAGACACGGCCATAATGCGCGCTTAAGCCGGTCGTCAATAACGGTACGAGTTTGACATTTATACATTGCTATAGCATCAACGCTAAAACGCAGTTTGGGTTAGGCCTACTTAAATGCCATCCAAGATGTCAGAAAAAAGAGACATTTGCCGAGAAGACGTAGAAAAGTACTTGGACAGCCACCATGATGCTGCTCTGGAAATTTTCTCCGCAAAGGCGACGCCAGAGTTGGTGGATGGGTGGTTGTCAAAGAATGCAGTCGGACACGTTGGAAAAAGCATGTCAAGCCACGAAATTGGTTCCTGGCCCGATGTCTCAGCTTGCGCATCGGGCACAGACAAACACAAAATGTTGCATTCGCTGCGGAAAAGTTTTGCAGGTGCAAGTGGAAGTTTGCGGAGTCTTCTGTCGCCAAGGAAACGGAAAGTTGTGCGGAGAAATAAATCGGCACTGCGGCAATTGGATGAGAAGGATATGTTTATGGAACTGATTCGGGACATAGCTGATGAGCTTGACTTAAACACGCTCAGCCACAAGATTCTGATGAATGTCAGCATCTTGACATATGGTGATAGATGCAGTCTTTTCTTAGCACGAGGAAATCGCGAGAATCGTTTCCTGGTTTCCAAGCTTTTTGATGTAACGGAGAATTCGACGGTGGAAGATGCACTTCACACTGAGGAGGATGAGATTCGTATTCCCTTTGGCCAGGGTATTGCAGGGCACGTAGCACACACCAAGGAGACAATCAACATTAAGAATGCATACGAGGTTTGTTGACTTAACTTTTCTTTCATTTTTAATTTATGTCAATAAAAATACATGTACTCTGTTTTGCACTGCCAAAGGTGCTAAATATACCACCCGGACATCTGATATTTATCAAGCCATTTTTCAAGGTCATATTTTCCTTTTTCCCATGCTTTCAAGATTGTTCAATCATGGAGGAAGGCCTTCTTCCATGGTTCAACGGAGACCTAATACTAATGTCAGGGGACTAGTTTCTTTCACATGAGGGCGCCCTTGTAAAAACCGTGTGCATGCTCACACAAATAAATTTATTTTTAATGAATGTTTTGCAACTTCAAGTCGGGTGAAATCATTGCATTGGAGAGTTGGAACCATGATCTTCCATTTAAATAAGATTTTCCGTTCGAATAGTCCATTAAAAATTGTTGACATTGCAGTATTAAACGTTAAAGAATGGAGAAGTTGATCCTGGATGTTTTTCTTTAAAATGACTTACATGTATCAACCATCAGTATTAAGTGCAGATTTGATAGAAAAACCAATATTCAGCAGTAGGAAAAATTACATATTTTGTTGTGCACAAGGTCTGAAGCCATGATCAACTACTCTATTCTTCCCCACAAGTATGGAGCAAAACCTAAAAATAAGAAGAACTTACTTTTCTCACTACTAAAATAATGTTTCCTACTAAATTTACACTTTCTAGGGCAATATTACATGTATGTCAATAGGAAGAAATGGCGAACGTGATAGCGCTTGCAGGGCAGGAAATTCGTTGTTGAAAGGGCACTGCCATTTGTGTATTTCGGAGAGGTCTTTTGGTGCTTGCAAAGGGCACTTCCATTGCAAAATGAAAAAGTCTATGGGAGGATTGAAAAAGGGCACCTAGGCCAAGACCAGGGGCAACGGAGGCAATGGCCTTCGTGGCCTCCGTGAATTTCCAGCCCTGGCTTGGTCCCTCGTACTTGTAGAGTGCTACGAGAGTTTATAATATCGAACAAAGGCAAAATTATGAAAATTATAAAACGTTTCACCCCCTTAAAGGCACAGGCTTGTCGGCAATACGCGTGCGCAAAATTTGTACCACGAAATACGCAGCTCCTTAGAAAAGGCATGGAGCTGCATATTTCGTGGCACGAATTTAGCGCGCAAGTTGCTGACGAGCCTCTGCCTTTATAAAGTAGTACATAAGTATGTAAATGAAAATAACAATTGCCTTGAGTTATGGTTTCAGATTATCAGTTTCTGCCTTCCGGTGTCCTCCAGTGCACTGGACGTTCTATTCGATGTCCTCATAAAGGTCTCTCAAGCCAAACTCGATCAGTTCCAAACCAGTGCTTTCTTGATCCATTGTGGTCATCGTCTATTAATCTCGTAATATCGGTCGCCAATGAAACAACAATGAAAGTACTGTCAGTTGATTAGTGACTGACACACAGACCGTGAAATTAAACAGTGTCCTTTTACACTACATGTACTGTGAGCCCTTGGTCTGAAAGTTTATAAGGTCACATGACAATGCATTTTGTCCGAGCTCATTTGTTTTTCTTTAAAACCAACCTGAGCAAAATTCAGCTCCGTACTTCGTCTAACTTTTGAGAAAACAGTCAAAAAATGGTTTACAGTCACTTCGCCCCAAAACCACTTTGCCCTGAACCATGGCGCCCTGAACCACGGCCTGTGCACGAAGTTGTTTTAGGGCGAAGTGGCATTTGGGCGAGGTAGTGTTTGAACGAAGTGGTTTTGGGGCGAAATGAATTTACGTCTCGTGAGACGAAAAATAATTGTTTTGCTCATTTCTCAAAGACTATAGCACTTCTGACAACCATTTCAAGGGATATTTTCTACCAGTCATTGTGTTTATATGTGAACATTTCTGATTCCTCGAGATACCAATCATGTATTCTACCTTTAAACATATGGTACACCTGTAAGTGGTCTCAAAATGTCTAATTTTGAGGCTGCTCCTAACATGCCTAAGCAATAACTAACAGATGTATTTCACATATTTCATGAAATGTCTTGTGTGTTGGGCATTACATACTGTACCAGTGCTACTAAGCTTACGTGCAGGTCTACAAATTTCATTCTGGAATGGCTGTTTTATGTCAACTGAAGAATGTCCTGTGCATAACACTAATTTTTGCTGATTTGTCACTTTGGCACATGGTAGTTTTTGTGGGGTACCGTGGCAGAGTGGTTTAGGTCACTGACTCACAATACTCGGGTGAAAACTTGGGGTTGTGGGTTCGATACCCGACTGGGGTACCTGTGTCCTTGAGCAAGGCACTTAAACACACTTGCTCCATCCTTCGGAAGGGATGTAAAGCCATTGGTCCAGTGTGTTGTGTAACGCACTTAAAATATCCCAGAGCATTCTTTCGTGAAGAGTTGGGAGCACCGCCTGTGTCTCTGGCTGTTGGCTGCAAATGGTGCCACCCACCTACATGTACCGGGGGTATGTACCGGTAGGTGTCAGAAGACACCTGAGCACATTGCATACAAGCTTCATACAATTTAGCCTACGGGCTGCGAATTGAAGTTCATTAAACCCATTAAATAAAATAAAACAATTTATGTATTGCTGAAAAGTACGTAACAATAAAAGATCATGGTATACCATTCAAAATCTGTAGAGAGATGGTTATTTCAGGTCACTTGAAATTTCGAAACTCTGATTGATAGATATACATGTACAGGAGATTAGAATTGTAAATGCAAATTTATACATGTAGGGCCTAATGCTTTTGAAAACATGTTTGCTAAAAATTATTTGGGCTACAATCTCAATTCTAATGCAAACCATGCTGAGCCTTTTCATGCGTAAATTACACGCTAGGAGGGCATTTGGAGTGAAACGATGCACTGAAAATCACAAAAGAAAGTGTTTTTGTGATTCAGTGACTTTCAGTGCGTTGTTCCACTCCAAATTTCTTCCACATCACTTTTTCTCAAAGCGACACGCGTCAAATTAAAAAAAAAAAGGTTTGATGTGAATCCAACCTTAAAACTCAAATGCTTGTACAGTAGAAAATATTTGTTGGGTCTTAAAGGCACAGGCTCGTCAGCAATGCGCGCGCGCCAAATTCGTGCCACGAATTAAGCAGCTCCATAGCAAAGGCATGGAGCTGCGTATTTCGTGGCACGAATTTGGCGCGCGTGCATTGCTGACGAGCCTGTGCCTTTAAAGTTAAAGATAGTATACATGATTGGTAAACTGTTACAAATAGTTTGATCCCCCTGTGTGATTAAAGATATGCATGAATTAACCCAACCTGAGCAAAAACCAGCTCCGTACTTCGTCTAACTTTTGAGAAAACAGTCAAAAAAGGGTTTGCAGTCATTTCGCCCCAAAACCACTTCGCCCTGAACCATTTCGCCCTGAACTACGGCCTGTGCACGAAGTGGTTTTGGGGCGAAGTGGCATTTGGGCGATGTAGTGTTCGGACGAAGTAATTTGGGGCGAAATAGCACTCGGGCAAAGTGGTTTGGGGCAAAATGGCACTTGGGCGAAATGGTTTTAGGGCGAATTTAATTTTCGGCGAATTTAATTTTCGTCTCATGAGACGAAAACTAATTGTTTTACTCATTTCTCAAAGACTACCCGGTATAGCACTTCAGACAAAACCATTTCAGGGGAAGTTTTCTACGGTCATCATGTTTATATTGTGTACCGGTAAGTTAGGCATAAATCTGTGAACATTTCTGATTTTCGAGAATACCAATAGATTTTTTTTAAAAAGGGGTTAAAATCAAGGTTTTTATTTTTATGAATTTACATATTCATGAGCAATGTTGTGATGTCACATTGCAAACACAGGAAAATCTCATTCAACTGTGCACAAAAGATTTCAGTATTTATTCCAACTTGCTGAAACTTTTGTATCCCATCATTGTTTGGGTTTCTTTTGTAACACCTTGCCTGCTGTAAGCCATGTGAAAACTAAGGCTGGAAATTGCAGCAATTGTCCACAATTGCATTTTCTTTGCTTTTCTGCTGTGTGTTCCTAAAATGACATGCTCCAAACAGCGCCCTCTTTCTATTAGTGCTGGGAGTTACCGTTTATTTTTCTAAACGTTTAAACGTCAATTTAACGTACGTTTAAACGAAAAGTAAACATAACAAAAAGTAAAACTTATTACCGCGCTCGCAATATAAAGTTCTTTGACCTGGTATCATGTGCTTCGTGCGGCACCACTGACACTTCATTGAATTGGAGCATACATCATGATGCAGGCCACGAAAGTTCAGCTATAGGCTTTGCTGTAATTGGATACTTTCGAGATAAGTCACTCAAACCCATTTTTATTGATTAAATGAAAATACAAAAGGTAGCCTAGTTCAGGGTGATAAAAATTCACAAAGACTGCATGAATAGCTTTGACTTCAACTTGCAAGTTGCAACCATGGAAAATCAATAAAAGCTCTAATACAACTACGATCGTCGGCTCCACAATGGTTACCGACCTGCTTTGAATTCAACTTGCAAGATGAAACCAAAAAACAATCTGTAAAATCGCTTCCGCCCGCAAACGCAACTGTGCATGGTCGGCTTGAAACGACAAAAAGATTACCGACCGTTGAGCTCATCACAGCGGTATGCTGCCTGATTCTTTAAGAAAAAAACTGACACTTTAGACATTTCTGGCGGGGCAAAACTGCCATTAGATCTTTGAAAAAGGAGGATTGTTTCTTCACAAGTTGGTTTCGGACATCCGTTTAGCATTTTTATAAAAGGATAGTTACCCCGGTACATTTCGGTCGTTTAAACATTTAAACGTGTACACGGTCCCAGCATAACTTTCTATAAGTTTCTGTAAAGAACTTTTTAGTAGAAATGCCACCTTTTAATATTCATGGAGCATCAAGATGAAGAGGAAGTATTGTCTTTCTAAACAAGTACATGTACAGGGCTCGAAATTACCATTGAAGTGATTGCGCAACGCAAGTAAAAATTAACGAACGCAAGTAACCCAAAGCACAAGCTTGCACTTTGCGCAAGTTGGCATAAAGTACGGTTTCAACTTTATTGCACCTCAACATTACTTTGCTGATTAAAATTTACTTGATTTGACCATGATTTGACACATGTTTGATTGAATAAAAACGAGTTTACTTGAAGTTCCTTTCTTTGTCTTCCTTGTTGTGTCGGTCATTTACGCCGGTCCGTGTTTTATGTATTCACGCTGTCAGTGTGCGTGATCGTTGGCACATACAATGTACATGTAGTATGGTACGTGCAGACACGATGCATCGATAAAGTTTGCTCACCACACATGTGTTGGAAACTAGACACTGTGCGTATGTGAGCTTCGGGTCGAGTTCGGGCGGTCTGTTCTGAACACGCGAACAATCTTCTCGCGCGAACGGCGGGAGCACGATCTGAGAACACTGCACTCGGAGCATACAGAATCGCACGCGAGAATCCATGATCGCTCGAACTCAACCTCGGCGATTTAAATACTTTCGGAATCGAATCGCCATTCCAGTTGAACTTGGTTCGTTTTTCAAAACAAAACGTTGGCAGGTAATTTATAAACATATCTCGAAAACCTGATATAAAACACTGCCAAATTGTAACATTTAGAGTCGCCAGGTACGTCCTGAAATCGCCAAGATAATGGTAAAAGATTTCTCCCAAGGACGGTATCGCGATTCCGATTCCCAACGACTCCAGATTTTACACAAGTCTATGCATGTGCATAACCTCGCTCCCTGCGATTAGCTCCCACTCATGCTACACACAAGTACGGAAATCAATGTATTGGATACGAGTGCAATGCACGTGGAAAACAAGCATCGTTTGACAGTTGACACGTACGTAAACACACATCGCTGCAGAATTGTTCATGGCTGGGCTCCATGATGAAACGATCACGGGAAGAAGATAAAACGCTTTTTTATTTTTTTGGACGGCAGAGTGGAAAGTTTGGTGACGAAAATACTGAAACATCGGCTTAGACACTGCTGGGTCGGAAAGAAATTTCCGGCGCAAAAACAGACTCGGTAACTAAGGTTTCCAGAGACCGTGATTCAGATTCTGACTTGTCATCTAAGGTAACGCAAGTAAGTTTTTGTAAGCGCAAGTTAATTCCAGTGCCAACTTGCGCAAGGCGCAAGTAATTTTTTGAGGGAATTTCTACCCCTGATGTAACCCCTCATATGCAGCTAAAATTGTGCACAAAGTTATTTAGCATTTCAGGACCCTTTAAGGCATATGAAATACTAAAGTGTGACGTCAGTTGCCATGGTAATTGGGTCTAAACATTTGCTGGTAATCTGAAACGTCCATTGGTAAAGCACATGGAAACGGTTAACTGGTTTCAGTGTAGACCCAGTAACCATGGCAACACACAAAACGTTGAAGGTTTCACTTTAGTAGTCTATAATAAGAGGCTCGGCCCAGGTCCCCACTTTTTATCCAAACACTTCTGCCGTACATGTATGATGCTTCAATTGAAAACAAAACATTTTTATGCTATCTTTGTACATGTCCCAAAAAATACATTGTACCACAGCTACCATTTGAGAAAAAAACTGAATTCCTGGAGATGATGGCGAAAGATGATGAGGTATTGTGCATTGGAAATGAGTCTTTCCACGGTAAAGGGGGAATTTTGGCAGCACAGACCATATTTTCCAGAAAATACCCTTGTAGAGTCTCAAAATAAAAGAAATAAGTTTCAGTTGTTCCGAAGAGATAACTTAGGCCCAAATGGGGTTACAAATAGTGTGACAACATGCCTTTCTAAAAACCCTCTGTACAAATTTCCAATATACTGTACACTCGTAACCGGGACGGCCTAAAATGTAACACAAGATTTCATCCCGGTTACGAGCGTATATTGGAAATTCGTACACAGGGTTTTCAGAAAGGCATGTTGTCACACTATTTGTAAGGCCAAACAATATGGTGTGTTTAATGGTAACCCGACCTACCTGGAATTTTTGAGGCCAAATTGCCGACCTCAAACCTTTTATTGCCAATTTTTAAGTTGATACAAATTTAAATGAGCACTATTTGCAATAATTTCCAACGAACATAACATTTTCTACACTTGTACATGAACATGGTTAATAGTGTTAATAGTGAGTTTCAAACATTGCAAAATGACACGCAAATGCATGAACTGAAATGTAAAAAAAAATGACGAAATAAAATTATTTTCCTACCTACCTACCTGGACATTTTTTTAGGCCGTTACCGTAAACGCACCATTTATTTTGGGGCCTAAGTTATCTCTTCAGAACAACTGAAACTTATTTCTTTTATTTTGAGACCAGACAAAGGTATTTCCTCGAAAATATGGTCTGTTTTGCCAAAATGCGCCCTTACTGTGGAAAGACCCAAATGCATGTAAAGCAGAAGGATAGGCCTATAGACAGCCGAAGTGTGACGTGCGTTGCCATGGCAATTGGATCTAAACTATCATGGCCGTCGGTAAAAGTACCATTGGAAAAGCACTGGGACACGGTTGAGTGATTTTTAGTTTAGATCCAATTGCCTAGGCAACCAACAAAAGGTGACGTATTCACTTTGGCAGTCTATTGCCTTTTATTACGGTGTGCCAATCTTTGTCTTGTTCCCTATAGTACATATTCGTGTCGGACACGATCAATGCTACGCATTTTCTTGATCGCGCTACGCATTTGTCATTGTGATGCACACAAACAATTTGAACACGTGCCAAACTACATTGTATTTTTCCTCCATGCCTCGATTTGGTTACGTTCATTTTAATAGGGGAAAAGGGAATATGGCCACACCGTGATAATGTAAAGTCTATTACAGTATAATGTGTACAGTTGTGTCTGTCTGCATATACTCGAACATGAAGTGCACATTTCGAGTGTAAACTCTCATAACACATGTACACAGAAGCTGTGCAAATACAGTATGAAAATCTCTCTTGAAATCCCGTACCAACATGTACTGTATGGTTTCTATTCATTCTACTACAGGTTATAATGAGCAGAACAATTCAGTGAAAATGTGGATGTCATGTGTCCAATATTTTTTATGTACAGTGTACATGTACATAATGTATACTGTACATGTGTATGATATACCGTACTGGTACGTGTACTACTGGAAGCCTTGAGGCATGTGTGAAATGAGCATTTATAATGCATTTTCCTTCATAGCGAAGCAGCTTTGAACTTTAATCTGTTCATGTTTGCCTGTGATTTTGTTAATTTATTATGGCACTTGACTTCAAGTGCAGTGTACACTAGTATACATGTACATGTATCTAGCTCTGCACCTTTGATGTGGGTCTTTGCAAATACATGTAGTGTATAACACTTTGCAAAGATAGGATACATTTATGAAATAAATACCGGGCATTTCTCTGACGAAACCTCTTCAGTTGTCATAAAACTTACAAATTTGGGATAGTTACTTTTGAAGTACATATTAAAAAGCATTACCAGTGTTTAAAATACATGTAGTCCATTCATGAATCAAGCTAAAATTTTGGAAAAAGGTACCACTTGGAGAGACTAATATCCCTTTTAATATTATTCAAGATATGTAAAATAAGTCGGGGAAAATGTGATAGACCTTCTGAAATGCTACGGTACATGTGCTCTACATGTAAAGGTGCAACATCACTATTTTGTAGATACATGTACACGTAATACCCCTTTCCCACTACGAAAAAATCTCCGAGTTATCTCGGGGGTAACGGCAATCCTTAACCCCGAGATACCCTGGGGCAGCGCAAGCCTTCCCACTACTCTTTTTCCGCCCCGGGTTAAGACAAAAAATTTGGCTGTTACCCCGGGGTTCGTTAACCCTGCCAGTGACCAGGGTTAAGGATGGCAATCTCTGGGTATTATGGCCAAACCCCGGGGTTAGCATTGTAGTGGGAAACCAAGCAGGGTTAAGTGTTCACATAGGTAATCTCGGGCTGTGCTGGCACACATCATATACGTACCTGTACGTACGTGTACGTGCACATTTTTGCTCTCCCAATTAAGGCATTGCTTCTCAAGCACCATATTATCTCAATTCATAACGAAATGAAGAGGACAAAGTGTGGAAAGAAGAAGAAATAAAGCTCCTCATCCAGGCCTGGTCAATAGACAAGTTCAGTAACAATTAACTCGATGGGACTACTTGAAAATAAGATGTTTGCAGATTTCCGTTCCCATAGTACGCCCGCATCTAGTGGGAAACCGCACTGCGCTAATCCGGGGCAAGCTTGCGCTGGGTCTTGCAAAACTACAGGTTAACAAAACAAGAAAAGCTTAACCCGGGGTGGCAACTCTCCGGATTAAGCAGTTTGTAGTGGGAAAATGGTATAAATGTAGCAATTAATCTAAGAGTCTACATTGAGTTCATTTAAAGGTGTTCTAGGTTTGAGAACTTGATTTGTTCTGCGAAATACTTTAACAGATTATTGTTTAAATTATTTTCTAAGCCCGAGCTGTGTCCTCTTGGTAGCCTCTAGCCAAACTGGATTGAATTTCGGAGAAAAGACAACTGCCTTGCCAGGTTATGATTGCACTGAGATGAACAGTGAACTTAAAGCCTGCGGGTACTATTGATTCTACAACACAGACCGTAATAACCAGTATGCATCGTACGGTCTGTAGTATGTACCATGTATGTAGGCCCTATTACAAAATTTCTGCAGTCGATTTTGATTGCTCAGAGGTACATGTACCGCAATTGGGGTGTTTCAAAATATAATTAAATTTCATGTTTAACAGGCTGTTTTAATACCAATAACCGTCAGTTATTTCACCTGCAGCCGATTTCACGAATCCTTACGCACTGCGTAAGTTCTCTTGCGCAACTTTTTATTGCGTAAGCTGCGCAACATTCCTGT
Source organism: Henricia sp. BOLD:AAB3569 (assembly GCA_037783545.1). Lineage (NCBI taxonomy): Eukaryota > Metazoa > Echinodermata > Asteroidea > Spinulosida > Echinasteridae > Henricia > Henricia sp. BOLD:AAB3569. The sequence continues at coordinate 976,462 of JBBELK010000772.1, forward strand.
GATAATTACACGCAAGCCTATGGGGCTTGTGCCATTTTTGAAAGTTGCGCAAGCTACGCAAATATTCGTGAAATCGGCTGCAGGTTTTTATGAAATGGGCATGCACAAATTCCATTCTGGAAATTTCGTTTTGGAAATGTACACGTGTCCCATGCGTAATTTGCATTGACTGAGAAATGTCCGATGCGTAAGGCTAATTTTGCTGATTTTTCATTTCGATAATTGAAACAATTACTAGCCAGGCTGAAAAATACCTTCTCAAACAGTATGGTTTACACTGGTTGAAAATCTGTAGAGATTTCATGTCACTTTTATTATATCAACATTTTATTCTCTGCTTTGCAGATATTTCATGTTATTTTGAAACACCCCAATTCTATTCGGATTTGATTTAAATTTCTCGGCAGAATTTAGCATTAAAATAGCTGCGATACGGTAATTACCCGGTACATTGTACTTGCCAAATAAAGAGTTGAGGAATCGGTCGGTATCAGAGTGCTTTGGTACGTCTGCATTGGTTTCATCACAGGCTCAATTCTTATTCTTGCAGACAGTTGATTTTCTGTATATTCCAATCCTTAGAATCGTTAAGTACTTTTGAATCGCCTCATTGTACTTGCATCTTGAAAAGATGGAGTCGGGATTCTGATTCCCAGATCAGAATTATCATTGCATAACTACATGTACGGTATGTTGTACAATGGATTCGCCCAAACCTAATCTACATGTACCGGGTACATGTACAATGTATGTATACCGGGTAGTACATGTACACTGCTTTAATACCATACATTGTATGACCTTGTACTGTGAGAAACTGATTGCTCAGTTTTTATGCCTCTTTAGGTAACAGTACCCAGTACATGTACTGGTAACTTAATTAAAAAAATATAATTGAACTGAAAAATTAGTTCAATTAAGTTTAGTTAATTGATTCACTCAAATAAATTTGATTCAATTAACTATTTACTTAATTACATGTAAGTTAATTAAGTTGGAGAAGAATTTTAAATTGTCATCAAAACCAGGTGTCTTGCAGTGGTTTCTTTGTGATAACATTTGTAAATTTATGAAAAGACGCTTAATTGATGTACATGTAATAATGTACAATGGTTTAAGAACAGGCTGTCAGTGTGATTTTTGATTGATTGATTTGTTTTTAAGAGAGAAATGTTTACCTGTTAAATGTACCGTATGCATTTTGTGAAGTTATTAAACTTATTGGGGACAGTTTGAGAAAAATTGGGTTTGTAGGGAAAACATGAAGGGGTACACTCTATACTACCGTACTGTGGCTTTTACATGTAGCGCAGCTGGTAGAGCATCTGCCCAGTGAGTCAGAGGTCTTGGGTTCGAATGCTGATAGGCCCATATGATTTTTCTCTCATCCCAAGTTTTGTTTCATTTCAATGGTGATTAAGCACCATACCAAATATTTGCACGTTACTTTGCTCAGTGGCATTACCATACACGTAGCATGCAACACCAAGAGAAAATATGGGTTGGTAGGGAAAACCTGAGGGTGTATATATATATACCACTGTACCTTATAGCTCAGCTGGTACATGTAGAGCATCTGCTTGGTGAGTCGGAGGTCTTGGGGGAAACATAAGGGTGTATAGCTCAACTGGTAGAGCATCTGCCTGGTGTGTCAGAGGTTTTGAAGAAAACCTGAGGGAGTATACCACTGTGCCTTATAGCTCAGCTGGTAGAGCATCTGCCCGGTGAGTCCGGGGTCTCGGGTTCAAATCCTGATAAGGCCTGTATGATTTTTCTCTCATCCCAAGCATTTTTTGTTTGTTTGCAAATAATTTGCTTAAATTCAGTCTTTCTTTTCTGTGTAATTTTGCCCAGGATCCTCGCTTTAACCCCGAAGTGGACAAGCGTACTGGCTACCGTACCCACAGCATTCTGTGCATGCCCATCATTAACCACGATGGTGAAGTAATCGGTGTTGCGCAGGTCATCAATAAGGTGTCCGGCTCGCATGAATTCACCAATAAGGATGAAGAGGTGAGTCTCAGTTAACACAAAGGCTTATTTGTTTACATTTCCCTCACAAGTTGACGTGTTTGTGGAAAGAATCCTGCCACTGAGATTGAGTGCAGGGTTTGCACTACCACTTAGAATGATGAATGCATTTTCAGTTCTGTACATGTACAATGTACATGTATTGATTGCTTTCTGGTGACGTCACCCCTTCCATCCACCATTTTGGTGGGCATTTTTCATGACCCACGTGGCTCGAGTAATAACCGGCAAAAAGAGCAAGAAAAGCGCATTGGTTGCACTGTTGCTTGAACTTGCTTTATGTTGTTGCGCCATGGCTGTTGTATCGAGAAAGATAAAAACGCATTTCTTCAGGCTAAAAATCGCGATCAAGTAAAAGCACTTTTGTTTTTACAAGCCGAGTGCATGCTCAATCATTTGAACGTATCACAACGCCCGCGTGCGGCATCTTCGAATGAAAATACGCTGGTGAGTATTTTTTTTACGCGTGTTCATGGCGCGCGCGTGTGTACGCGCGTGACTGTTGACCACCACACATTCCCGGATGTTCTACGTCATCGAAAGCAATCAATAGACCCCATTCCGGTAACTAAAGCCTAGAGTATGTACATCAACATTGCAACTGGTAGCAACTCAACTGGGGCCAATTTCATAAAACATGTTAGCACCCGATTTTTGATTAAGCAGCACTCTCTCCATTTCATAAAACTGTTTAAGCACTAGCAAACCAAACCGCATGCTAACCTACCGATTTTTTGCTAACGCGACGCCTTTTTTTTTCTTCGCCATAATTTAAGACACATTTTTCAACAGATACACAGCTTACAGGTCTTGTTGAAATATCCCAGCCAGCGACAGGCAAGGGTCTTCAGTGGTAGTGATAATCATCCAAAAATGAAAACATTACCGATGACTCATGTACTTTAAAATTTTGACGTTGACACAAGTAAAGCAGACGACGAACGTGTTCGAACAAAACAGACGACAGCGTTGCGTGCGCACTCTCTTCGCACGCTTAGAACAACAAGCTTTATAAAATAGGCCCTTGCTTAAGCGAAAATTTGTGCTGTGCTTAATCCAAGATTTCTGATTAAGCATAACATGTTTTATGAAATTGGCCCCTGATCAGTTGCTGTCGATGTGTGCGTAGCGCGCTCATTGACAGCAACTGATCATTTGCGCAACTAGCGGCAACTGAGAGCATCCAGCCATGTGTACATTTCCAGAGTGCGCACATCGACACGGCAACTCAGTAAAGCGTACCGGGGAGTACATTGACCTTGCAACTGGAAGCAACTGTTGCTTGCAGTTGCTGTCGATGTGCGCGCACGTGATCAGATGCACGCGAGCAACTGGCAGCAACCAGTGGCAAGTACGCTTTACATCGACGCAACTGGGTACAACTAGTTGCCAGAAAGTAGAACATGAGCAACTCGCGGCAACTGGGATTTTTTTCCAGTTACCAGTTACTTTTTAAGCAACTGATCAGTTGCTCCCAGTTGCTGCGAGTTGCTTCCAGTTGCCGAAAACACCAGTTGCCACTAGTTGCTTCCAGTTGCAATGTCGATGCATGCAAGGCTTAAGGACTCCTTACCTGTATGCCATAGCTGGGACACGGCCAGTATACATGCATTATGTACCGGTATAATGATGCTGGGCTGTTAAATTATGTCGCCACCTCAAACAATTTGCGCATTAATTGTAAAGATGGATTCACACAGCAATGTAGCGGGAATTTTGAATGAAATAATGTACTGAAAATCACTAAATTATAAAAGCACTTTCCGTCCAAGCCAATTCTTGTTTTTAAGTTCAGTGCGTTGTTTCACCCCAAATTCATTCCACGCAGAATTAGCTTAATTTGACGGAAAGTGTTTTTATAATTCAGTGATTTTCAGTGCTTTGTTTCACTTAAAATTCCCTCCACATTGCTTTTTTAAAGCGACCTGCGTCACAAAAAACTTAGTGTGAATTGGTGTGTGGGAAGAGCGCATTTCATGCGTTATGGATGCATGCTGTTCAATTTAACAATGTTCACCACAAAATGCTCAGTCCATGCACTGGACAAATAAGCTGCATCCCAGCTATGGCAGATGTGTACAGGGAAGGAGTCCTTGGAATATTGTGGAATGGTCTATAGCCCATTATCTACGTGTAGATGGGAGTACATGTGATTACATGTGAGTATGTACATGTACTGGTAGGCCTATACTGTAAAGGCCTCCATTACACTTTAACCCCGAGATTACCTAGGTTAATTAAGCGGTCGTTTCCTACGGCAAATCTCAGGGTTACGAATTACCCGGGTTAACCGGCCAAAAAGGGTATTATGCATGACAAACGTCAATGGCTACATACATGTACTGGTACATTGTACATGCAGGCTAGCTTGCACAGAGCACTGCACACGTGTGCACACTGTAAAAAATTAAGGCAGCTCATTGGTGTTTTGCTGTATGTCTGCATTCGAAAAGGCGCAACACATGCTTAATGCATTGTTACGTGGTTTCATTTGACTCCCAAAATGGCATAGAAAAAGCACGTGTGCATGGTCCGCAAGAGCTCAGTACATGTACATAGAGGTACACATGTGTTTCCTATTGCGCAGCACTGTACTATCGGTATGTGTATGTAGATTGGGTTCAACCTCATTTTCATGCCAAGATAGAATCAGATGTACTTAAATCCAAACTAAATACAGTACAAATTACTTGGAAACTATTTGTAGCACTACACATGTACCCATGCAATGCTGCCGATTGTACATTGTACCTGCATGTAAGGCTGTTTTAATCCAGCACTGAATTATGAGTGTGTGTAAATATTAAACCAGAGGTTTGAATTTCAACTATTTTGCCAATTCTGACCGCCACATGATACTCCCAGAGCAGTATTTAATATGCAAGATCAGGCTGTGTGTAAGGCTACATGTAGTGCACACAGAGCACAGCGAGAGCCCATGGATGTCGCTAGCCACTACTGAGTGATTGATTGCAGGCCTTGCCTGATCCTACCCTATGCAGCATCCACATAAGTGGTGTACTTGGGAATCCTAAGGCCATAGGAAACCATATCCTAAGGATATGAGGATATCGGCAAGATTTCTCAAGGAAACATTTATAAATGTACATGTATAATACAGTTCTTTTCCACAATAGAGCAACTTGCCGTATGGTTATACAGTGTCCTAATTTGAAATGCACACTCAATTTAACAGAGGTTTCGCAAGCGAATACGTATATACCGTAGTGTGACAGATACGTCATAGATTTCTGCTGTCATGTGACGTCATACGCAACTCACTATATGTGTAAGGGCACAATACTGATGACCAATCATGATGCACAAAACAATGTGCAGTTTCTTAAATGTTTTTACAGTTTTCAGTAATTTCTTTTTTAGATAATGTTTGTACATGTGTATAAGAGACAAAAAAAAAAAAAAAAAAAAAAAAATCGGTTGTTTTATTTATAAATTAGGCTTATAAACAGATTTTATTTCCAAAATGGCCTCTGAAAATGGGACACTGATTGAACCAAAATTTCATCAAATCAAAGACGTAAGAATTCCTTTACCGTTTTCTTCCACGTGTGCATATATTGCTTGAGTGAATTCATTAATAAAATAATGTGGCCCGTGTGAGAAAAAAAGAAGGTTTTTACGCACCTAAAACGATCAATAAATCTTTGTTTACGTTCGTTACACTTCGTGTCCACAAAATTTTACGATGTTTTCCAGGCCAGATAAATACTTTTTCAAACCCCATCCTCGCCAAACTTAACTATTTTTATTCAAAATAAACTACATAATCATCTTGCAAAAGTCCGTATATCCCCGATTAATATGAGGATGAAAAACCTCACGCAAACATCGCACACTGTTTTCGGCGTCCACTTTGTAACTTACGTAAAATAGCTTCGTAGTTTAACTGCTAAACAACATAAGACACCAGGATAGCTTTATACATGAACGGGTACCCTGTATGGATGACGTAATGGTCTCAAGTTTTAGGCTCGTCCAATTATTTGCAAATGCAACACAATTTAAAGGGTGTGTCCACCGCATCCCTGTTTCGCGCCAAAATGTAACAACGTTAAACAAGCAAAGACGTCAGGATTGTTCCTTAAAATCGACCAGATTTACATGGAAAAGGCAACACAAAAGGTAAGTTTTACTTGTCACAATGCTTCTTCATTGTATTTTTCTGTGATTTCTGTTCCGATGGAATTTTTAAAAGGGAGATTTAAAAGGATATTGATTGGGGTAGTTTGTCATGTTTGTGGTCAACTAGCGTTCCGCGGAAAGATTATGTGTCCAATTGTATCTAACGGAAGAAAAGTTAATAAATTTCTCTTTTCCCTCGTTGCATGACTAAATGACCAATAATGTTTACTTTTCAGTTGGCCTGTAATAGATAATCGAAATTCTTTCCCCAAAAAGTCTTCGTCGTGGTTGCATAATTTCTACGGTTCTACGTTAGTTACCGCGGACAAAAATGTTTAAAATACGTGCGGTGTCTGCCATAACCAACGTTAAAAATCTAGAGAAAACAACGTAAAACTTTTGAAAGTAGGCTGCGCATGTCACCGTTATTTTTCGTTTTTAAGATGTTAGAATCAGTTCAACATCCGACCATGTTTTAGTGTTGGATACTAGCTGCGATTAGCCTTTCGAGGCAAAACTTTCGGGGGGTTTAACGTTGGTTTCAGCGGACAGCCATCCCTGGATGTCCCTTGTAACGAACGAATAGTTTTTGCACAAATTGAACGTATCAAATACTGCTGTATTAAACTAACGTTCTCGATGACTCATACAAAATTATTAGCATTATGCGAGAATATTTGATTATTTTGGCCGAATCACATGTTCGAAATGCATTTTCTGGGAGTTATTTAACGTTGATGACACCGTGGACACGTTTTTATTTCGTGTGTTAAAATCGCCCCTTTTGTGATGTTATTATATTGGGGCGAGTTTGCAACAGTGTAAAATGAAGGGGGGCGAAGTTGCACTGTGTTTAAGGGGAGGTGGGGTGAGTGTAAAATTGTAAAATGATGACCTGGTCTTGTCGGGAGGGTTGGGGAATTTATTTGTATCGGTGCTTTTGATGATCAGTGAATGAATATAATGCTAGATTAATTTTTTAATATCATAATTTATGTGCTATTTTTTTATTTTTTTTTATTTCTTTATTTTTATTTTTTTTTTTAATTTTTTTTTTCACTTACCTCATTACAGGAGTCAGAATGTGAACGAGGACACAATGATGACCGAACCAGGTGATGAGGACCTTCCCAACAATGACAACAGGTACCCGTCTTTGCAAATGTCATTTATGGTAAAGCCTCTTGCATGTGAACATCTCGGGTGTTGAATTAATTTCAATGTTTGTTCATTTTCTTTGTCTTCTACCTCATTACAGGAGTCGGAATGTGAACGAGGACACAATGATGACCGAACCAGGTGATGAGGACCTTCCCAACAATGACAACAGGTACCCGTCTTTGCAAATGTCATTTATGGTAAAGCCTCTTGCATGTGAACATCTCGGTGTTGAATTAATTTCAATGTTTGTTCATTTTCCTTTTGTCTTCTACCTCATTACAGGAGTCGGAATGTGAACGAGGACACAATGATGACCGAACCAGGTGATGAGGACCCCAACAATAACAGGTAAATGTTATTGTGTGAAATGTACTAGTGGAAAAGCTTCGGTTGTACTGAAATCACTTGTGTCTTAAATCCAACAATTGTTGAGGTTTTTTGGTTTTGATTTAATTTCAGGAGCCAAAAGGAATATGCAGTCCAATACAAGACGGGGGACATTGTCTTCGAAGATAATTGGTATCCGGCTGAGGTTAAAGACATGGTTAATCCGGATAAAGCCATTTTATTTTGCATGGATAGACCCAACAAATTCAAACGTTGGATGTTGAGAACTAAATTTGAACATGGAGGAAGTAAGAGAATTTGAACAACAACACAACACAACAGACATGCAGAAATTGTTTAAACAAAAAACCAGTTGAATGAGCTCAAACATTATAAACTTCAAATATTGCTTCTTACATGAAGATTCATATGAATATGCTAAATAACTTGATAATTCTTACAACAAATTAGGACACGAGACTAAAAAATGTAGCAGCTGTTTAAGAAACAAAGGTACATGTACAGCAAGTGAAAATAAAACATTGTTAGCGTTGATCTGAAATATTTGGTGTCTTTGTCATTTTTGTAACTACATGTAACGCTAACTTCCAACATTAGATCTTTACAATTAAGGGTATTTAATCACTAGTTCTCAATGACAACACTCTCCTTGAGTTACTCACCAAATTCAAAACCAGCAGGTTTCCTCCAGTCTTCGTGCTGCCAAGCATTTAACACAGTTGTGTACAAAATCATATACTAGTTAACGTAAGTTACGGTGTCCACTTAATTAATATCATTGTTAAAAAGGGGTGAGCACTTTTTTTTATAGTTTAGACTTGAAGATGGGAGCAAAACATTAGCTGCAACAAATTAACTTCCTATCTTTTTCTTTTAACTTTTATTTTTGGGTACCTGACTGAAAAGTGGACAAAATCATATACTAGTTAACGTAAGTTACGGTGTCCACTTAATTAATATCATTGTTAAAAAGGGGTGAACACTTTTTTTTATAGTTTAGACTTGAAGATGGGAGCAAAACATTAGCTGCAACAAATTAACTACCTATCTTTTTCTTTTAACTTTTATTTTTGGGTACCTGACTGAAAAGTGGACACGGCGTAACTTACGTTAAATTTACACATCGATCAGGAAAAAACACTGCATGATGGAAATTCTACTTGCCACATTATCTTTCCAATGCTATTTTCCAATAGAAGGTAGTCCATTCTCATGAATTCTGAGTAAATTAAAATCTTCCATCGACATTTATTTGTTTACCCCTCTGTCCCACTTTTGTGAGCCAGTACTGTGTCATTACACATATGCTACGTGTTTGCACCGCACAGACATCGAGCTTGCAGTGAAATGTCGGATTTATAGTGTTTGTTCTCATTTTTCGTTGCATTTACGAACCGGTAGACAGGTTAAAAAGTATGAATTATTAATGTCTATGAACTTTTTGTGCATTTCAAAGTAAAATTACCGGTAGTATCAAAGCCGTGTTGTGCCGAATAATTTCCGCTATCGGTATCAGAAATTGACTCATTTTAGCTAACATACTGTAGTTTTAGATATCTTGCATACCGGTCCAAGTACCGTATCCATCGGCTTGCAAAACCTCTCTAATGTCAAATGGGATGCATTTTAAGATGTCTCGACCATGCAGAAGAGGCACATACTTGTATCATTTCCTAATTGAATCTCATGTTAAGAGCAGATGAAATTAGAGTGGAAATGTCTGGGTTGGATATGTCCGCTGTGTGCGTGGGTGAGTGTCTGTAATGTACAGACGACGAGAACAAAAATCGGGTTAACTTCAGAGGGGAAAACCTCATGAGGGAGTGCCTTATACCGGTACTCTGCTGGTAGAACATTTGCCCAGTGAGTCGGAGGTCTCGGGTTCGAATCCCAATTAGGCCCGTGTGATGTGTGGACTGCAAGAAAACACCCGAAATTATTAAGTGTCAATTAACTGTCGCTTGTAGCTTCTATGCTCCATCACTGTACAGGGCGAGCATTCTCACAGGGAAAATTACATTTTAATATTAATTTTACATCGCTGGAAGGTCCCTGTGCGGAAGGGCATTGTAATGAAAACCATGATGTACGAGGTGTTGCGGTTAACGTATGTAATTTATGTGTTGACCCGAATAATGAGACCTGTGATAGTCCTACATGTACATGATGTATATTGTAAGTTTTACCAAGGTTTTTTGTGGCCAAGGACATTCTTTTTCTATATGCCAAAAATAAATCCAAGTGGGATGCAGGGAAGAATTACAAAGATTGAATGTTAACAGTGACTTGTGGTAAATTATGTTTTAAATTAGTCCTACCGGTAGCACCCTGATTTTGATCCCTAGCTCGGGGTCGAACACCGAGCTCGGGATCAACCCCAGATCACAAACTGAGTGTAAACGCTCTCGGGACCAAATTGGCCCCCGGATCAGACCCCGGGATTTTGGTCTCGCATTGGCGGAGGGTTCTATCTCGAGCTCGGGATCAGTTTGCGGTTAGATAGCAATTAATCTTCACCGCATCCTGTCGCATCCGCTCCACAGCTGTAGCGGGGGGAAAACCCGTGAAATTCAAATGGCCTTGTACAGTACACTGTACGGTACATGCACAACCCATGGACACATTGATCAGTACAGACACATATACCGAACCAGTAGAGCATGACCTTTGACTGCAACTTCTGGCAGCGCGCTCGATATCAACTACCGAATGTAAACGCGGCACTCGGGATCATTGTGGTTAACACTGCCGCGCATTCTTATCAGGGGCTCAGGACCAGTGTAAACACGGTCTTTGTGGACAAGGCTTAACAGTTAAAAAGAAATGAATCAAGGAAATGTCTTGAGAATTCTGTGTGGAGCTGTTTAATAATAGAGAACATTTTTTAAAATCAATAATTTGATGACTTTTCTCATGCAAAATGATTTATTTAATGTGATGTACTGTGCTGTACATCAGGTACACACATACCGGTAGTATGCATTATAACGACAGAGAAAAATAAGAAGTGTTTCAAGGTTGCCAAGATTATGGCGCAGTCTTGAAGATGACATCTTAATAACCTCCTACATCCCTGCCCTTCTCCGAAAGAGACCTACACTGTGTGTTATCTCCAAGCAGACTGACGACATTGCACCTGCTCTCTCCTAAATGCTATAGCTTTGTTTGCTGCTCCTGGCTGAAAACATGTCTTATAATTGACTGGTATGCCCCTCCAGACCAGAGTGTGTACGATCTTGGCAGCTGGCACACGACAATCGTAGCATCGATCAAATTGATCTCCCCGGATTGGCCCAGCCTGCCCTAGTACTGATCTAGGGAGATAAACCCCACCGATGTTGTACAGACAAACTTTGTTGTAAGAATGTCGTCATTAAATGTTTTCCTCCCCAACAGTGCCTTAACCCTAACGGTACCAAATCCTCCAATTTGTACACAATTTTCTAAGGGGTTAGGGTTAATTAATGGTCCATGTAGACTGCTTTATGTTGACGTCACGCCTTCCACCATTTTAGGTGTCATTTTGACAATCATGACCCACGTGGCCCGAGTGCTAACCAGCAAAAAGAGCAAGAAAAGCACATTGGTTGCACTTACCGTACCTCTGTTACCTAACCTTGCTTTACAATGCCACGGCTGTTGTGTCGAGAAAGATAACAATTGCTTTTTTTAGGCTAAATCGTGATCAAGTAAAAACACTTTTTTATAAGCTGAGAACATGCTCAATAATTTAAAAAAATCGCAACGCGCGTGTGCGGCATTTTCGAATGAAAATATGCTGGTGGCTATTTTTTTGCGCATGTTCATGTGCGTCTATTTGGCGTGCATGTGTACGCGCGTGGCCGGTGACACCCAAACATTTCATTGGTCGAAAGCAATCAATTCTGGGTTTGGCAAAGTTCTATTTATAATGTAGAATGTAGATTGGGCAGCGTACGGTACATGAACATTCAGAAACTTGGCAAAATTACATATACCGGTATGGTCTTCAGTAATCGAACACAAGCTAACAAATGAAGCCTTGGGATTTACCTGGTGTACCGTAGGGAAACACTGTGCCTTTACAAATTACATTGAATCAAAGTCATGAGACAACAATTTTCTGGCTCGTGGGCCAAAAATCTCACCGTGTGCATGGTGTGTGGCAAACCTGATCTATAAAACCTGATTAATAAAAAAAACATCTCATATTCATGTGATATGAAGGTCACGGCACTTTCACTTTCAAGAAGGCGGAACCAGCAAAAGTGCGGTGATCTCGGCATGGGCCGTGAGCACGCTGTTTTCATAGCACGTGAATATGGGATGGTTTTTTTATTGGCCAGTTACATTAATTTTAGCTCAGCACGTAGCTCAGGTTGTCTACAGTACACGGTGAGATTTTTGATTCGCGAGCCAGAACAAAATCAAACGGGAAAACGAGTCAAAAATTTACCACACACGGTGAGCTATGTGCTGAGCAAACGGCCACGAATGACCGTTTGCTCAGCATACATGTAGCTCTCGTGTGCGGCGGCCTTAAGGTGTGTTTCTATTGAACATCCGGATTTTTACCATTAACTCACTTTTCGGTAAATAGCGACTAATGCAAAGTTTTTACTGAACCGCTCTATCCGGGAAAACAGCCAAGCTTAATTGCTGGCCTTCCGTCATGCTTTGTAAATTTGCCGGACAAAGGTCGTACGCAGGGGTCATGCACAGGCATTGGATCAGTCATTGTGCAGTCACGTATTTTCTCTCATATGCGCACTTAAGAAAAATGGTGTGCATGTTTCTATTGGCACTTACCGGATAAATTCTTCGGCATTTTCTTTCCCTGAGAAGTGAGAATTGCTGGGGGAAATTCTCACCGACATTTACTGGAAAATGGCAGAGAAGACCCATTTCTACTAGTTAACCAAATTGTCCGTCTTTCCGGCATTATATCGTAAATGGGTCTCAATAGAAACACGCCTATACATGTAGTCTACCCTTTAAAATGCTTGGTACTTATGGCTACCGCAAACCTTTTAAATTGCCGAATTCTATAAAATTATAAATCTTTCAGTTAGTGAGTTCAACATGTTACGTACATGCACACAAGGTATAAACGCACAAAACAAAGGTACAATGTATCAGCCATCCTTAAACAGTAATTTTGCTAGAATACAACACTCTACATTATCGTATGTAGGCCTACACCCACGAAATTAACTCGAAGGCTGTGTTTGAGCAAATCATTGGAAGCAGGCCGTGCGCACATGCAATCGATTTTGCTATATTAACGTCGTACATGTACAGGTCGATCTCAAGGCTCCCGTCCTTTGGCACACATAGATGCCTTGAAAGTCATGAGCAAAATCCTGTGTGGATTAGGTTATCGCTTGAGCACATTCTCATAAAAGTCGCAAAGCAGTCGGCCTGTTTTGACAGCGGTTCTGGACAAACACTCATTTAGACTCAGGCGACTGGAATGGGGAATCAGGTGGATTTGGGTTTAAACTAAATAAATAGCTGGATGCAGGCGGGATGGGGGATGTCCATGGGCATGTATAATACCGTACAGTAGTGTGCATCTAAGGTGGATATAATGAGGAGAAAAGTCTACACCTTAAAAGTAAAATTGTTCAGGTTTGTTAATGTACAGGGTGTCCCAGAAAAAACGAAACCGAGATTTATTGATGTTTAATCATACTTTAATCTCAATCTTCAATAATAAATGACACATATTTGGAAAGCTTAGTTCCTCATCTTTCATTTGATACCACTCATTATTATGATACATACTTCACGCATGAATAAATAAAGACAATATGAAGCAGGGCTACCAAAAAGTCGTTTGCACAACCATACCTGAATTTCAGGGGTTTCAACACGCACGTTTTTAATGCACAAGTGACCATCTCCGAATCCATTCATGCGAAAAATCGGTCAGGTGTGAAAAAAACCGAATGGTCAATCCATATTAAAATGCAGGATATCTCTGTCATCCCTGGCTCATTTTTCCTGACTGTGGTATCATACGAAAGGGCAGGAAATGAACTTTTTAGAAATGTGATTATTTCTTTAAAATTCAGGTATTGTTGTGCAAACGACTTTTTGGTAGCCCTGCTTCATATTGTCTTTATTCATTAATGCGTGAAGTATGTATCATATGAGTGGTATCAAATGAAAGATGAGGAACTAAGCTTTCCAAATATGTGTCATTTATTATTCAAGATTGAGATTAAAGTATGATTAAACATCGATAAATCTCGGTTTAGTTTTTTCTGGGACACCCGGTATAGCTGTGTCTGAACTGGCCTTCTTTTTTGAAAGGTTTTACCGAGAGAATGGTAAAATAGACAATGGTCAAATTTGACCACTGTCCGCATTTGGACCTTTATGACACAAGGACAATTTTACCGAGAGGTACCGGTACATGTAACCGAGCTGTCAATATTTAAATGCAATTGTTGTGCGTTCTTTTGTCATGTAAAACACGATTTTGACGTCCTTAATATTATCTGGGAATATTCGATTGGTAGCATCAATTAAACTTGTATCAATATAAATATTTCTGCCATAAAATATGCCATGATTGATAACCAAAAAGAATAACAATGCACTGGAAACTTGTCACAAAACATGCATACGGTAAGCGCGCATGCATGCGTGGTGTGCATGTGTACGCATTCCCGAGGTGCTTTTACCTACTCGGTGTATCCTCACTGGACTTATTGTCTCAGGAAATGTTCCCTGGAGTTGGCCAGGAAAAGTAACCGCTGGACTCGGACAAAGTTACTGCGAGGAAAACGTCTCGGGCTGTCCGCATTGGACTTACAATGGAAAAGTACCCATCGTCTCGATAAGCTTTCCCCCAAAAAGGTCCATTTTGCTTGAGATATATTTTCTCATGCTAGAGAAAATCTTACAAAAGTGCCATCGTGTAATTTTAAGGCAGGCCTGGTAAAGGACACCAATGTTTGAGAGTGACAAGCATTCCCGTTGAAATTGTCTCAATTCTTGAGATATTTTGGAGGTCCAAACCTACAAGGAAAGTCGGTGACGGTTTCGAAAAGCAATTTCATAAAACATGTTAGCACCTGATTTTTGATTAAGCAGCCCTCTTTCCATTTCATAAAACTGTTTAAGCACTAGCAAACCAAACCGCATGCTAACCTACAGATTTTTTACTAACGCGACGCCATCTTTTTCCTTCGCTATTTTCAGCAAAATTCGAGACACATTTTCCAACAGATGCACAAATTTCAGGTAGTGATAATTGTTAAAAAATTACCGATGACTATACTTGAAAATGTTGATGTTGACACAAGTAAAGCAGACGACGAATACGTTCGAACAAAACAGACAACAGCGTTGTGCGCGCACTCTCTTCGCGCGCTTAGAACAACAAGCTTTATGAAAAAGGCTCTTGCTTAAGTGAAAATTCGTGCTATGCTCAATCCAAAATGTTTGATTATGTGTAACACGTTTTATGAAATTGGCCCCTTAAGCTTCATGCAATTCAGCCTACGGGCTGTGAATTGAAATCCATTAATTCCATGAAATAAAAAAAATAAAAACATTCAAGTTATTTTTGACCCATGAAAATGTACAGTAAACTCTTGTTATAATGCCCTCTGATATACATGTACCGGTATGTGTAAACCCCTTCCTGAGCTTTCCTTTTTCCTACACCGTAAACTCCCAGCAATTTATACTCTGATCAGTATGCATCATATAAGTCTTGCAATTACATTATAACTCAATCTTGTTCATTGTACGAATGACAAAAAAGATTCATATCAATTGGCAATAAATTCATTAACATTTTTGTACGTGTACAATGTGCTGTACAGTAATGTAATGTGTATAATACTGCTGCCTGTGATGGAAATATTAATTGAATTTTTATTACGTGTAGGCTCTACATGTGTATACTGTACGGTATGTCTCAAGGTACAGAACACAAGTAATGTGGATGAGTGTTTCAAACATACAGATTCATACATGTACCACACCGCTCCTCAATGTATACAGGGTGGATAAAAAAAAACGAAACCGAGATATTATTGCTAATTGTGACTGAAGTAGGGCACGTATGAATGAACGGGAGATATCATCTGTTAGGGTGGAATCTCCTCTTTAAAATGACACCCTGATCATGTCATTATGTTTCCGGTTGACTTAGCAGTTGTCAATGTTATGCAAGGGTCTAGTTTGGGATTTGCGCCACTTTCTTCAATGGCGTCCAGTCATGGCCTGAACCATGGCATGGCCTGTTTGGAGGATCAAGTATCCATTGGCTAAACCTAAGATGCCTCTAAAGATCGCCAGAAAGCAGTTGATGTCTTACGAGCCACAATTCTGTAAGGGTACAATTAACCGAACAATTGTGTTGAACATGGTTTAGGGCCAGTCCCGGCTAAACCATTTTGTCTATTTGCTGCATTCTCCCTGCTGCATGCAGGGCTTGTTGAATTGCATTAATGTTCTCGGATTACCAACCAGTTCTCCTTCGCCCAGACCTTGGACTCATCAAAAACTCGCTGCATTCCCATGTAGGAAAATGCAGGTTTTCCCCACCAAGATTTTTATCGACATGTTAATTTCCGAGGCGTCCTTGGCTACTGGATACTTGGTGGGGCGTCCAAACAGGCTATGCCATGCATTAAAGAAAGTGGCGCAAATCCATAACTAGACCCTTGCATAACATCGATCACTGCTCAGTCAACCGGAAACATAATGACATGATCAGGGTGTCATTTTAAAGGGGAGATTCCATCCTAACAGATCATACGTGCCTTACTTCAGTTACAATTAGCAATAATATCTCGGTTTCGTTTTTTTTTATCCACCCTGTATACACCCAACCTTTTATTCTAAACATTAAAGCCCCAGTAATTCTGTAACCGAACGGACGAACCGAATGGGATTTTACTGAACTTGGCACTTCCAAATCGAACCGGACCGAACCGAACATTTCACTCGGTCCGGCTATTCGGGAGTGGTTCACTTTGGATACACATCTTGCGTATATTAAATGAAAAATGTGAATTACTTCCCATACTTGCAAAAATACTTTGTATAATACTGTCCAACGTCACATGCACTGTACAAAGCAATTCTTGTGCCGAATCAGACCCAGTATTTTTAGCCCGGCGCCCGACGACATGCATGACATGACTTTCCTTCCTCCATCCACATGACTTCACGATCGATATCTACATGGACGTCGCTCGATTGTGCTGATCAAATATTGTACGGTATTGGCTTCATCGCCGCAACGTGCCAAAGCCATAGAGTTACTGCGCAGTGTGTATATCTGCGCGATGTGTTGATAATTGTCGATTGATCGGAACGGTTTGATTGCAAACTTCCTCTAGCGGCATAGCAACATTTGTGAAAATGTCGTATGGGGGGTGTTAAATTACCGAATTCTTTTGGACAGAATTATTTGCACAGCGTTGTGAAAATAATTTTGGCAGAAATCAATAAGCCCCCTTATAGAAACATAGTGATACTTGCGGGCACTACAAACAATCGTTGAAAAATAAATCCCATTGGCTAGAAAAAAATACCATCTCACGATGGTACCGTGCATACACTTTGCACGTGGCGCAAATCACAAAATGCATGCACATCGCAAGTCCAAACAGTAGCCCCGCGGCCGAGCCCGGCCGCATATTCCATTCCATTCAGTTTCCCGGGTCATACAATGTATGATCAATTTCATCCCACCAAAGCCGTTATCTTGTTAATTATGACATATAAACTATCTAAAAGAGCGGATTTGAAGATTTATAAAAAAATGCATGTTTTATAAAGAAAGTTAGCTGCACCAAGGAGATGGCTGCACGTGATATGATCACTTTCAACCCACACCGCCAGTAATACTTGCCGAACCTGAACCGAGCAAATGTTCGGGAAGACATTTTTGTACTTTTGCAGAACCGAACACGAACTTGCGGACTTCGTTACAGCATTATTAAAGCCCCAGTACATACATCATTTGCAGTTACCCCAAATTTTACTTCATGAGTTGACAAGAAAAACCCAACTAAAAGTGTTGATACTAGCAATGGTAACAGACACCACATTTCTTTCTGTTTAAAATGGTACCTTTGGGGAAGAAATTGTCAACTGAAAGTGCTGGTTTTTTTTAAAAATTGCCTGCAGACAATTATTTTACCAGTCATTCAATTACAAAAACCATGCATGGATTTTTAAGAAGGTCTGAAGTATTACTGCATCTATGTGGCTGAAATTTCTACAATGCAGTTTATCAACATTATTCTTCAGTTATGTGATGCTGCTGTTCCTGTTTTAAACGTTTTCCAATCATGCAATCTGTTCTTTAACACATTCTGTACATGTGTACCGGGTAATGAAAATACCTACTGCTATTAATTCACATCCTTTTTATTCTATAACCATGTGTGAATGCACTGTAGTGGAAATGGGATAGATTTTATTTTCCTTTTTTCCTTCGCCGCTGGCCTCGCACTGGGTGATTAAGGTCTAGGGATCATCTAAAGAAATGCCTGGGGCAACTCCGAGGCATGGCTAGGCAGACCCAACCAGGATCGTCTGGGCAAAACGAATTGTATGACCTAATTATTAGGAAGCGACTTGGTGCAATATTGGCTAAGGCAAATATTTTGATGGACGATATGGAACATGTTTCGTACCGGTAACTGGAATATGCGCCAATCAAAGTTAACTGGATTAAGTTCCCTATCGCAGCGATATGGATCTTATTATTTGAATCGTAATAATGATACCGGTAATAGTAGAGCATTTATAAGGCGCACATAGTACAGTATCTAAAAACTATGGATGCTAGGATAGGGCGACAATTTGTGTGTAAAAAAGGTATATTAGGGCGACACGCTCAATAGGGCGACATTTTGGTGTCGCCTTAATATATATTTTTAAAATCATTTTTTTAGGTCAAAAACCATTTTTTTTTAAATCGAGAACCATTTTTATTAGGTCTAGAACCGTCTCTCTTAAGTCTGTAACCATCTTTGGAAGCTTTGGGTAAAAAAATAAGGTGTCATTTTGAGTGATTCTTGCCGAAATTTTGGTGGTCCCGGGGGAGAGTCTTCCCGAAATGTCACCCTATTGCTGCATCCAGAGTTCTTACAACATGACTGTTATTCAATGGTGCTGTGGCCATTATTATTATCGCTGCCATCGTTGAATCACCAGAACCATTTCGCTTCAACTAGGTGGCTGCCCGGCCAAGGCGCACAACCCTATCAGCAGTTAGATTGTAGCATTCCCCTAACAGCTCAATCCCCCCCACCCCCTACCCCCCAATGTCGCTCGGGTTTTACAAGGCAATTGAGATTAAATTTCCTGCCCACAAACACAAAAGTGTATTGATACAAAAAAGATGCATTGTAA
This sequence comes from Henricia sp. BOLD:AAB3569, assembly GCA_037783545.1. Classification (NCBI taxonomy): domain Eukaryota; kingdom Metazoa; phylum Echinodermata; class Asteroidea; order Spinulosida; family Echinasteridae; genus Henricia; species Henricia sp. BOLD:AAB3569. The sequence continues at coordinate 995,518 of JBBELK010000772.1, forward strand.
ACAGAACAAAGAGACCGATAATCAGTTTTAAAATCCTTTTAGTGCTCTAATTAAAAAAAAGGAAGTTTAATTTTAAATAAAATATTTTTAAAGTGTTAGTTGTCTTTGTATCCTGTTTTAATGGTTTTTTAGTGCATGTAGATGGTCTACCGGTACATGTATTCATAATCTGGTGCAAAACTATTTCTAACAGGGTCTCTTTGAACCATCAGTGGTCAGTCATTAATAAAGATATTCTGGATTTCTTGGTGTCATAAGAAAGAGGACACGGTGATGAAATGGATAGTAGTTGCCGTTTTCCAACATTCTCAGTCATTACCGAGTTGTTGGCAATTTAAAGGCCCAGTGGATCATTTGCAATGACCCCAAAAAGTAATCGACGATCTTATAGGGTAAAAGTTTTGAAAGTAAAGATTGAATTAATAGCAACTATCCATTGAAAGGTTTTCGCTCAAAATGATATAATTTTACCAGAAAATAATCTGTAAAGATGAAATTATTTAGATCGTTTGCAAACGATTTACTTATTTTTGGTTCGCATCTACGCGGTCCAAAATGCATGGGCGCTGTGTACTCCGTGTGCGTGTTTTAACGCGATGCTTTTTTATGGATCGCGCGCACACGCAGTATGTGCGCCACAGAGTGCATGACGCAAGCCACATAGTCCCCGGTCAACTGAGAACGAATGTTTGAAACACCCCGCCAAGACCAGGAAAATGCATATGGATTTTCATGGTTTTTTTAAACGTGGTACATGTACATTTGACAAAGCTGAAATTTCTTCGGATGAGTTTGTTGATGTCTTTCTTTTGATTTATAATGGTTTTATTCGCAGAATCGCTCAAAAACAGATTATCTACAGGGCCTTTAATCTGTTCACTTGTTTTCTGTACACTGTATACAGACTTAAAATTGGCATCGTTGATGAGCTATGTGCATGTACTGTGTACTGTAATTGACTTTACTTGATGTATTGTAGCCAGGTGTGGCAACTACAAGAATATTACTGCATGCACTTGGCTGTAGGAATGCTGGCAAAATGTCACGCTCATGCCTGGCCACATTCTGGCGCATGATTTGCCTCTGATGACTTCCATATGAATCCCTGATATTTAGGTTAATGTCCCTGTGTGTGCATTGACCATGGCCTCCATCCAGACGGCATTATAATGGCATTGTGTGCAGTGAATGTTAAAGTAGCTTGTTTTAATTTTTCCAGAAAATGGATTTCATTCTATAATCCAACAATCAAATAAAATATCTTCCCAAAATACCATTCATGGGGAAAAAAAGGGAAATTTGACATCCCCAATTTGGATGTGGAAGCAAAAAGGTTGGTGTATTCACTGCACTGTTTTATGTAACCGAATAAATTAGTTTACGAAACATGTGTTTTGTTTACGATATCCTTGGAAATGTGTGAATTTCAGAGCATTTTTGCTGGGTGAGTCGGAGGTCTCGGGTTTAAATCCCGATAAAGCCCTTATGATTTTTCTCTCGTTCCAAGTTTGGTTGTTTCCTTTTAGTGGTGGTTAGGCACCAAATATTGTGTTGGTCCGTATTTTATTAGAAACTCTCGTAAAAACTGTGCAGAATGTTTAACAATTTAAAAAATGCATGCTTTGGTTACAGTATTTATAATTTTGATAATATTTATATATATATTTTTTTAATGACGTACGGAGGGAAATTGATGCATTTTTCAACTCTTAAAATTACATTTAAAGTTTTTTTGACCAGTGCCCAATTTCATGGAACCTGTTAGCACAAAAATTTGTTTAGCACAGAATTTCTTTGCTCTGTAAAATGGGTTACCGGCCAAAATTGTATGTCAAATTGTATTTTTAGGAACAGGAGCAAAATATCAGTAAATACACATCACATACGATTTTGGCTGGCAACCCAGTTTTGTAAAATAAAGCAAAAAAATTCTGTGCTAAACAAATTTTTGTGCTAACGGATTCCATGAAATTGGGCCCAGTTCCTTACTGGAAAAGGTAGCTGATGGATTTACTTACATTGTGCTCGCCTCTTTAGAATCTGTACCTTATAAATTCAAAATAAATGGAGCGAAATTTAAATGTCAAAGGTTTCAAAATGTCACTCTTGCATTTCGAAGATTACAGTTACACGTGATTCTCGTGTTTTGGTTAATTTCCACAGGCAAGGTTGTTTAATACTGTGTTTGATTTTAACAGGAGGCCATATACATGTACATGTGCTCTTTATTATTGTACTGATGGTAAACGATCTCCCCGTCCAGTATTCATAAAATAAAAAAAACCTCTTGAAGTGCCATATAAGTGGGGCACCGTGTCCCATTTTCATGGAATGATATTTATCGTGTTCCAGACTCATAACTGTACATGAATGATCAGAGCTCGGCAAATCAAACATTTTCAGTCAGGCTTATAATGCATGTATTCCATCCCATTAAGTTTTATGATAAAGGGTTCGGGTAGTCACTTATACATGTATGGTTTGCTATGACACCATCAGTGCTTATTGATGCTAAGTGGTACTTGGTACAGAAATGTGCCATGTTCTCACAGCCATACAAGAGAAAGGCATGTTGGTTCTTGAGATACAACTGTGCATACTGTTCCCAGTCGAGCAAAATTGCCTCCCGAAAATGTACTTGTAGTACTGCGTAAAAAAATTGTCCTACTTTTGATTCTAAATGTGGGATTTACGAATTTATCTTCCGGCCGGTGGAGCCAAGTTGCTTTTCACTGCTTCCGGATTTCCTAAATTTATATGGACATTTGTATCGAATTCATTCACCCCGGTGGTCCCTTGGTCATATAATAATCAGTTATTTATTAAAACAAACTTGACGCACAAACGCGTTGGTGAGCAATGTAACATGCAGAGAAGCACATGTATAAGTCGCATCGAACCCAAACGCGTCACGTTTGTAGGAGACGCAGTGTGTTTGGAATACCAGGGCGCATGCATGCAGAGTGCGACATAAAAATCGGAAGAGGTACCGGTACATGTACATACCGGTAGTACAATTTCACACTGTGGTTGCCCTGGATCCACCAATCAGAAACACGGATTCGAGTTTGCTTGAAGATAAACTTTATTGAGCAACTTGCATCAGCTTTATCTGAGAGGGTGAGATTTAACAAAACCTCAATTTCAGAATCTGCCTCTTTTAACTTGGCATTGTAACAGAGTTGATATAGGAAACGGACAGTGCCCAAATTGATGCACTAACTCAGCACGACTTTCATAAAAGGGACTTTATTTTACTTAAAATTACAATGTAGTTCCAGTTCAATATTTAAATGTCATGGTTTTCATATAAATACATTTAAATTTATTAAAATACTAAAATACCAGTCAAGCAAACCCATGGTACATGTAGATTCAGTTTCCATCTTGAAAGATGCACGGCAGCACTGAGGCTCATGCACATGCCCGCGGGTTCATCTATTCAAACCATGGACGTTTTCTCTGGTTTAACAAAGGGAACAATATCGTCCGCGATTGCCAAGCAAACGTCCGCGATTCCAATCGTGTAGAAACAAACGAGAGGAGTAGGTAAAACAAAAACAAAATGTCCAAACAAAAGAGGAACAATGGAACGTCCGCGATTGGAGGTAAATTCACACCCAGGCCAACCAACAGCCTGTGTGCACCACCAGTGGTCAGAACATAAGAAATAACCAAAGGTGGCCACCACTCCCTAAATATAAGGAGATTGTCAGAGCAAATTAGGAACTCCAAGCTCGCCAAAGCAGAAACAATCCAGTAATACCATTTGCAGCTGGGGCACCACCTTGATCACAATTGTTCCTTACAAAATACACAAATACCAAGGAACAATTGCAAACAGGTAGCACTCCCAACCTGCAGATGGCAAAATATTTAAACAATGCGGCAAGTACGTGACAGGACAATACTGGCCTGGTCACAGCATCATCCAATTTCGGTACCGGTACATCGCTGGAGACGGTGGCAGAAAGTGTGTGCTGCACCCCTAATGTCATTGCACACCTCCATGATCGTTTTGCGCAACTCATCAAGAGGTGCAAAGGGACCTCTGACATACATGTAGACAATAAATTTCCTTAATATTGGAGGACGCTACAGTGTTTCTTTATCCTTTCGGCTATTAAATCTTACCCTCCTGAACCCCTGCCATTTTTACACAGTAGTATTTGGTTATCCAATTTCAAGTCTGCCCAGACCCAGCCTTGAAAATTAACTGGTAAATACTCAAAATTACTGGCACAAATTACTCCTTTCTATTCATACAAATCGAAGCAAATGCTAATGTTTATAGCAAATGCTAGAACAATAAAAAATAAATACTTTTAGTGTTAACAAATGCTTTTCAGGGAAAAAACATGTAGTTTTTATTCATGAATACAAAGTTTACATACACAAGTAAATGCTCAAATAAATGGTATAGTAAAAGCAAATGTTAGTTTTTATAAGTACATGTACGACACATTGTACAATCTAGAAGATTATAATTTGTAAAATATAAAAAACAGAGAACACAGGTTGATTAATAGGGTGATAAATATACCACACATGCCCACCTTAATTCCAGCCCTACCTTGTAGCTTTTCATTTTGATAGTGTGTTGATTTCCCAAGGGACAGCTTGCAAAATGATTAGACTATAGGGCGCTGGACGCTGTGACCCAGGCACCAAATTAATGTTGTGCATCTCTAGTGATTTAATTAGGAATGGCTGGTGATGTTCATGCAGTATATGTACATGTATGTCAGGTGCAGGAAGATGGCATCACATTTATACTCCGATCCCACCCTGTCATTAAAATATTATGGTCTGTGGCATACATGTATATCACTTACAAGTTTCCTCCAAGCACAAGTGTGTGGCACTTCTCTGGGTCTTAAAGGCCCTATAGATTCTGCGAATAAAACCATTATAAATCAAAAGAAAGACATCAACAAACTCATCCGAAGAAATTTCAGCTTTGTCAAATGTACCACGTTTAAATAAAAACATGAAAATCCATATGCGTTTTCCTGGTCTTGGCGGGGTGTTTCAAATGTTCGTTCTCAGTTGATTGGGTGTTGCTTGCGTCATGCACTCTGTGGCGCACATCATATACTGCGTGTGCACGTGATCCATAAAAATGCATCGCGTTGGAACACGCACACGCAATACACAGCGCCCATGCATTTTGGACCGCGTAGATACGAACCAAAAATAAGTAAATCGTTTGCAAATGATCCAAATAATTTCCTTTTTACGGATTATTTTCTGGTAAAATTATATCATTTTGAGCGGAAACCTTTTATTGGGTAGTGGCTATTAATTCAATCTTTACTTTCAGAACTTTTTTCCTGTAAACTCGTCGATTACTTTTTGGGGTCATTGCAAGAGTCTATTGAGATGAACTTCAATAAAGGCATTCTTTTGTGCACGTTCATCCTGTGGTGATTGTACATGTAATGTACTAGTAACTGGATTCAGAGCTAATAAAATGATATGATCGCTCTGTGATCCTGCAGGCAGGATTCATTGCAGGTGTTTTGGGACAGTATTTTCTGCATTGGGGGCATCTGGCTAGCTTGGTTGGGGCTTCCCGATAGATTACTATAGACCGTATCAAATAGCCGCCATTTCATGGGGCACCTTTTGTTACTTAAACCGTTCAACAATGGAAGCACAATATGTGCAACCATGCATGTCCTCAAGGAACAAAGAAACTGCCCTACGAAATGGCGGCTATTCGATACGGTCTATTGTGAGCATTATCAGCCTATAGGCCTGTCCACATTTGACTTAGTGTACATGTGTCCCATGCGAATGCTTCAGTGTCAATCAGAGAATGTCCCATGCGCAACACCAATTTTGCTGATATCTGAAAAAAAGAATGACCCTTTTAAATAACATTATCACTTTACTTCCCTAAGGTATGGTGTACAGGCCTACATGTACATCATACCTGCCAACTAGTCCGATTTTATCGTATTTGTTCCGATTTTTAAGTGTTAAAAGTGTTGCAGTCAACTTGACCTGACTCCCCGCGCTCCGCATGTGTTGTATACATAAAAACGGGTGCGGTACTAGGTCAACTTGACCGTTGTACTAACTCGACCGTAGCAAGTTTTACTACAGTCCGGTTTTTTTTACTCAGCAGTGTTGGCAGGTATGCTACATGTACACTGGTTTAAAATCTGTAGTAGTTATTTAACGTCACTTGAAATTTTGAAATTCTGGTTGACAGATACCGGTATAGAGCTTCTGCACCGGCGGCCCTGACAGGGGGCAGGTTTTCTTATTTAAATGATGTAACAATAGAACCACAAAGCAACTACTCATGCATGACACACGGTGACGGTGTGACATGTCCGTAATGCAAAGGCTCTATTTCATGTTATTTTGAAACACCCTAATGTAATTTTCAATACATTGCCTAAAATACATTCTAGACAGTTGCTCATGAATAAAATACCACGAAGCTTTTAAAAAATTATCTATTTGGCTTCAGTAACGACAGAGAGATGGACTCTGCTACATGTTGTCCTTTTGTTCTCCATACAGCATCCACAATTTGAATCTGAAAACACGCATGGAATATCTCATCTTCATTTTATTCTTCTTTTCATGTACAGGTCTTCAGGAATTACTTGACATTCTGCGGCATCGGTATTATGAATGCGCAGCTGTTTGAGATGTCAGTCAACGAGTACAAACGCAATCAGGTAATACGTAAATTCATGTGCACTTTGACCCATTTGTTGAGAATGTCATTGAGATTCCAAACATGTATCTCACATTTTTATCCCTGGGACAATTAAAAGTTGCCTCGGCCTAGAATTCAAGTAAATTACATTTAATTTTGGAATATGCACTTTATGTTATTGTACATTGTACAGAGTACTGTTTATGTTGCTTGTAAACGTTTTCTTTACAGTGGAGCTACAGTGTATGTACGTGGTGAATCACAGAAACCTTTTTAAACAGGTGGACATTAAAAGAAAGAAAAAGCACTTCCAGAGGGTTATTTCTCTATTTTATCCAATGGGTCGACACTTTTTGCGTAGAGAGCCCTATTAGGACGACGCGCCCTATTAGGTCGACAATTTGGTGTAGCCCCAATATTTTGGAAGTCAAAATCAATTTTTTTAAGGTCAAAATCCATCTTTTTCAAATCGAGAACCATTTTTATTAGGTCTAGAACCATCTCTCTTAGGTCTGGAACCATATTCGGAACCTTTGGGTAACAGAATTTTGGTGTCCAATCGATGTTTTTTAGCCGAAATTTCGGTGGTAGTCTGGTAAAGTCTTACCGGCGTGTCGTCCCTTTGAGGCATTAAGTGATATTATTATTATTATTATTATTTATTTAGCCATTCCTGCAATACACAAAATAGGCAAGGAGCAACAAATTACTGTGATCCAAGGACCTGCTGCCCCAAAGGGTTGCTTTATTCAACAGAATATCACCAGCATAGCAAAAGGCTTTTCCAACTAGAACAACAATCCCCGGGGCGAGGGTGACTCACCCCCGAGTTTAACCCCACGTCGATTCACACACTTTCGTTGTTATGAAACTCGCCCCTGGGGCGAACTCACCCCGGAGATTAGCACCTCGTCCCTCACTGGAACAAGTAAGAACTCGCCCCTGCTCCTGCCCCTTGTCTGACTACCGTTCTCGCCCCGGGGAAAGTGTCTCGCCCCGGGGTCAACATTTTCAACCCTACATGTAGTCCTGAGCAGTGTTGAACTCGGCCCCAGGGAATTAGCGATGGGAGTAAGACTTTCAAGTGAGAATCGGGGCTTATGGTATTTTCACCCCTGCGTCGCCCCGGGCCACCCCCGAGATTTTGCCTTGTGTGAAAAGGCCTTTTTACAGTCAGAACTATTATAATGAATCACAGAAACCTGTTTAGACGGGTGGACATTAAAGGACGAGACAACACTTGCAGAAGGTTGATTAATTCTCCAGAATATTGCCAGCGTGTCAAAGTTTGTTATAAAAGTGACTCATGGAAGTTTATTTATTCAAACCGTATCCCTTTTAACATTTGAAAAATCACTTTTAATTTGTGTCTAAATGCACTTCATGTGAGTCGCCATGTTTTGCAGTTTGGCGCTTGGACTTGTGTGAGTCGGGTCACAATGGATTTTACATACTTCATGGCATGTAGGAGTCGAGGAAACAAGCGTTCAATTTGAATGTCCTCTTTGCAACTGTTGCATGGTTTACATCATCTTTCCTCTCAAAATTTCAAATATGGTGACGCACATACAATGTAGCTGCTTTGGCTGTAAAGTGTATTATTAAAATTAATTGTGTTGCTGATGTTGAAAACAAGTGCCCTGGATTGCCATGAGGGTTTATACATCTGGCAACACAACGGTACCAGCAATTTTTATTAAATATGTCGATAATTCCAAACAAGTGTTATTTTGCTCATGCCAAATTTAGCCTTTGACCATTGTGTAGAATTTTTTATTTTTTTCTGTCAAATATGTTAATAGAATATTGACAGAATGCTGGCTCCTGTTACATGCATGATGATGTGCTTCATGCACATTTTGCCTCTTTTATTACCAAAAATATCCGCAGACAAGGCATTTCTTTCCCGCAGTTTTCTCAAAGAGATGAAAATCAAACATACCTACAGAAAAAAAGAGAGAAATAGAGACAAGTTGAAGCTTCTTGTGGAAACAGATGACATGTTGCCTAGAAACGGCATGTTCCACCGCGGCATTTTAGCCCGCAGTGGGCCGGGGGAGGGAGGAAATAGAGATTGCCTTCCGCTCAATGAGTTGATTCAGGGGTCCTCAAATTCCCGCCGGAGACGACTCTCCATTGATGGGGAAATGCACTAGATTTTGCGCTCACAACGGACCCAACGCCAGTGCTAGAAAACATGCTTTGTTGCGCTACTATTGAGAAACCCCTTTCACAAAATGTTTGACCACCGACGCCCTGTAAGTGGTCGTTCTGACGCAAAGCCGTCTTAAAAGGTTTTTTTTTTTCGGTGGTGGTTTGCCACAGGCGCGCTTCTTGTAAAAGATCAAGGCCGTACAAAGAGTATCGAGTGATGCTTTGACCACAGTGTTAGCATACTGTTGGAGCTTTTCGAAAGGCAAGTGTTTGTGTACCATCAACTTGGGACTGCTTATGTATTGCATGTACTTAAGCAAATTTAAATTGGAAATCTAAACTCCAAAGGAAGTGTAATTTAGACACAAGTGGATTACACGTATTCCTCAAAGATCAAACAGTACTAAGCGTGATCAAAAACTGGTAAACACTGATGAAAATTTTAAAATTTCTTAAATTAATCAAAATAATACCTCGATCAGTAAAGAAATGTCAATATTTTACAATCATATTACAAAAATTAACAGAATACATTTGACTGGGCACACTGTGCCATCACATCGCATAAAACTGTAAAGTCAATTTCAACATGTGATAAACTGGGTGTGTATTTTAAAACATCAGTAGAAGGTAAACAAACAGGTTCACTTTAGTTTTCATTGTTGTTGACTAAGGAAAGGCATTTGTCTTTTGACGGAATTGGTTCACGCTCTACTCGTAAATAATATAACATGTAAATAAAATCAGTCTCGGTTATTGCATTTATTATGACCCGTCCGGCAAAAAAAAGACATATTAAAATCCTTGGGATAAATTGAACATTCTTCTAGAAGCCTGTGTGTATAATTTATTTTTTACAAATTTTTAAGCATAACTCGCTTTAGAAAAGGCCCAACAATATTAGTTATCCCACGAGCGCGAGTGGAATATGGCATTATGTCGTGCGTCTGCTTCCTATATCCCACGAAGCTGAAGGCCGAGTTGGATATGGGACGCAGACGCACTACATTATGCCATATTTCCACGAGCGCGAGTGGGATAACGAATTTATCTTCAAGGCAACTTGGCGCACTAATAAAGCGCGCACGCTGCGCGAGATCATAGTACCACTCCACGCATATGCGTAGGGACACAGGTCAAAAATGTGATCTAGACACGCTCCTTTAAACTGCTTTATAACACAATGTGAAAAAAACCAAAAACTTTCACAAATTTTCAACCATTATTAGTTTAAAAGTAGACATGTTCATGTAAGAAGAAGGTTGACTACTTGGGGTGCATTCCCCTCTAGAAATGGTTTAACAGTGAATTTTTTTGGATTGAGTTTAGAGACTGGTACTTGTCCATATAAATTGAGTCTGCCTATCAAATAAATTTCCTGCAGCTGTCTGCATGCATACCACAGTGTTGTAAATTGAGATTCAATACAAGTACGGTACCGGGTATGTCAAATATTTTCTCTTAGGAGAAAAATGCTAAGGCTCTCTCCCAGCTGCAGAGTCCCTTTGAATGATCAGAATAATATTTTCCTCCAGTTGTTTTTTATGTTCTCTCAAAATAGAAGAAAAAACTTTGATTTGGTCTAAGAAGATAACTTAAAGGCCTAGTGTATCATTTGCAATGACCCCAAAAAGTAATTGACGAGTTTACAGGGGAAAAGTTCTGAAAGTAAAGTTAGAATTAATAGCAACTACCCAATGAAAGGTTTCCGCTCAAAATGATATAATTTTACCAGAAAATAATCCGTAAAGATGAAATTATTTAGATCGTTTTTTGGTTCGCATCTACGCATTCCAAAATGCATTGGCGCAGTGTACTGCGTGTGTGTGTTCCAACGCGATGCATTTTTATGGATCGCGTGCACTCGCAGTATGATGTGCGCCACAGAGTGCATGACGCAAGCCACATAGTACCTGATCAACTGAGAACGAATATTTGAAACACCCCGCCAAGACCAGGAAAACGCATATGGATTTTCATGTTTTTTTTAAACGTGGTACATTTGACAAAGCTGAAATTTCTTCGGATGAGTTTGTTGATGTCTTTCTTTTGATTTATAATGGTTTTATTTGCAGAATCGCTCAAAAACAGATCATCTACAGGGCCTTTAAGCCCCGAAAGGGTAACAGGGAAACATTCATGGTTGCACGTTTTGTGCTTACATTGTTGACCAATTTAAATATCAAAAGTAGCCCTACAAGATGGCAGCTACATGTATCTGATACGGTCTATACAGAATTGTGTAGGGGTTTTCTTGCCACCTCTATATAAAGAAAATGAGCCTTTCTTCATCTTCTCCTCACAGGTTTCTTCAGAAGCTACAGTAGTTCAGGCACTCTTGGTTTCAAAACCTAATAATGATGATAATAATAATAATATTACTTAATGCCGCAAAGGGACGACTCGCCGGTAAGACTTTGCCAGACGACCACCGAAATTTTGGATAAAAGACATCGATTGGACACCAAATTTCTGTAAACCAAAGGTTCCAAAAATGGTTCGAGACCTAATAAAAATGCTTCTAGACCTAATAAAAATGGTTCTCGATTTTAAAAAGATGATCTTTGACCTAAACAAATGGTTTTTGACTTCCAAAATATTGGGGCTACAACCGCGTCGCCCTAATAGGGCTCTCTACACAAAAAGTGTCGCCCCATTGGATAAAATAGAGAAATAATATCACTTAATGCAGCAAAGGGTCGACCCGCCGGTAAGACTTTGCCAGACGACCACCAAAGTTTTGGCTAAAAGACATCGATTGGACACCAAATTTCTGTAACCCAAAGCTTCCAAAAATGGTTCCACACCTAATAAAAATGCTTCTAGACCTAATAAAAATGCTTCTCGATTTTAAAAAGATGGTCTTTGACCTTTAAAAAAAATGGTTTTTGACTTCCAAAATATTGGGGCTACACCAAATTGTTGCCCTAACCCACCGCGTCGCCCTAATAGGACTCTCTACACAAAAAGAGTCGCCCCATTGGATAAAATAGAGAAATAATGTGGGGAAAATTCAAACTACCGACCTATTGTATTGGTCAGTTGGTTAACCTGTGTTATAATACATTTTTAACTGTGCTGACTGAGAATGTGTTGTTTTATAGTGCTTTACTGAAAAAATCGAAGATCAACTTTTAATAGGCCAATACACACACACAAGCATACAATGTTGACGTACACGGCCATCTTGGCTGATTGCAGCGTGATCTTTCACTTTTTTTTCAGATGCTTCTTCAGCTGGCTCGTGGCATCTTTGAGGAACAGACGTCCCTCGAGAGCGTCGTCCACAAGATTATGAAGGAGGCCATCACACTGCTCAAGTGTGAACGCTGCTTGGTCTTTCTTCTGGAAGATCACGACAAATCGGTAAGAAGGGGGGGTTGGGTTTGAGGAGTGTCAGTGCGGTTCAGGAGAGATCAGAAAAGCTGATTGAAAATGGCAAGGTGTGTGCTTATGGAGAGTGAGTGTGGATGCGGCTTACAGTGTGACATCCGTGAGCGTAATAAATTGCGCTGATAGTGAAAGCAAAGATATTTTTTTGTGTCCAGTTTCGTCCCGAGCAAAGATGACGGACCAATTATTTTTCCCACTATGTATTAATTGAGTATAGAGGAATTTAAAAATTGTCATCAAAAATGACGGTCTCGGTACTTTCTTTTGTGATAAAATTTGCAAATGAAAAGACGAGTGACGTAATAAAATGGCTCAACATCTGAAACAAGGCTACAAGTGCTGATTTGAAATGTATCAATACATTGCCAGTACATTATCAGTACGTTGCCTTATTTGCCTGGGCCCAGTGTCGGACCAAAATCTTTTGAAAGACCTAAATCCCTGTCTGAAATTATACCGTCCTTCCAAAAATCTTGACCGCCGGACCCGGGTAAAAATATACCCACGGAACGAAATGCAAAATGTAACTTTCAGAGCAGCATTTTTGTTGCTGAGGTTGAATTCACATTGAGAATTTTTGCACATAAATGTGACGCGTGTCACTTTGAGTAAAGGCGATGTGGAGGCAGTTTAAAGTTCACAGAATCCAAAAAATATTCTGAGGTTTTCAGTACTTTGTTTCACTCCAAATTCCCTCTACGGTGCTTTTTCTCAAAGCGACGTGCGTCGCATTTACGCGCGAAAAAGCTAACACTTCCTAAAAGTTGAGAAGGAGCTGGGCGGCCTTGCTATGGGAATTAGGATGCATTGAATGCATCTTAAAGGCAGTACACATGATTGGTATCTCAAAGAATCAGAAATGTTCACAGATTTACACAAAACTTACACGATACAAACATGATGACGGCAGAAAACCTCCCCTGAAATGGTATAAGTGCTATAATTGTTGAGAAATGAGCAAAACAATTATTTTTCGTCTCGCAAGACGTAAATTCAATTCGCCACAAAACCATTTCGCCCTGGACCGGTCCTGAACCACTTCGCCCAAGTGCCATTTCACCCCCAAACCACTTCGTCCAAACACTACTTCGCCCAAAAGGCACTTCACCCCAAATAACCTCGTGCACAGGCCGTGGTTCAGGGCGGAGTGGTTCAGGGCGAAGTGGTCTTGGGGCGAAATGACTGTAAACCCTTTTTTGACTGTTTTCTCAAAAGTTAGACGAAGTACGGAGCTGGTTTTTGCTCGGGTTGGTTTTTAGCATGAATATCTTCAATCACACAGGGGAATAAAACTATTTGTAACAGTTTACCAATCATGTATACTATCCTTAACTTTTTTGAAATCAACGCCAATATCTTTAATCACACGAAGGATGAAACTATTTGTAACAGTTTACCAATCATGTATACTATCCTTAACTTTAAAAAAAATCAATGCCAAGATAGGACGAGTAACTCTTTCCAAGACAAATCGTAGCATTCTGTGAAATTGACCCCTAGTCTAGACTACAGCGCGACATATGAGTGTAAAATTGGTGTGATTATCATATCTTTCAATTAGGGATTGTTTTGCCCTACCCGACGTGACTAAAGAAAAACAAACCCTAATTGATATTCATGCTTCCCGGCTCATGCCTAATTACATTCTCTTATCATAGTTTTGTCTGCAAAAACAGACTGCGCTATTATGTTTGTCTGATGTGCATACCTATACTTGGGAATTGGGACAAGTGCTTTAATCAATCATTGAAACGTTTCAAGAAGCGTTTAATGCAGGCGTTTAATTATGAACTTTGCAGTGTTATCAGAAATGAAACGAGCTAGTTCAGACTCGTTATCGTTGACATTTTCGTTGTATATCGCCTCTGATAAACTAGTCCCAGTGCATTTACTTTAGCGAAACGCAAGGTTAATTGTGTGTCCAAGTCACGAAGTCGTCATCTGTTATGTATGTTGTCTGGAGATTGCGCCACAAAGACTCCTCAAACTAATTAGGCTGCCTGCCCGATCCTTCCCTATACACGTTCTCCCGCTGGATTGCCCTCTGCTAATGACAATTCAAGATTGGGGATTTATCACTGTACTGGCGATGGTGCATTCACGTCTTCATTGAAATTAAAATAGAATTAGAAAATATTTAGTGGGGAAAGTGCTGATGTCCTTGGTGAAAGAGGGGGGGGGGGGGGGGGGGGGTGAAGAGAGCCTGCAAAAACCGCAGGGATAAGAAACGTAACTTGAAGGTAGTATACATGATTGGTAAACTGTTAAAAATAGCGTGATTTCCACTGGTAATTGAAAGCATACATATGTAGGTCAAGAAAACTACCTTGTAGATATTTCAGCCACATGGATGCAGTAATACTTCAGAAAACATGACAAATCCCAGTATATTTTTTAGTGCGTGAATGAATGTTCGGAGATTCAAATAGTTTTGTCATTTTTCTCATGAATGGGGGCACTTCAGACGATAAAATTTTACAGGATGATTCTTACCATCTTGATAACAAGTAAACTTAAAGGCAGTATACTTATACATGATTGGTAAACTGTTACAAATAGTTTTATCCCCCTGTGTGATTGAAGATACGGTATGCATGATTAAAACCAACATGAGCAAAAACCAGCTCCGTACTTCGTCTAACCTTTGACAAAACAGTCAAAAAGCGTTTTCAGGCATTTCGCCCCAAAACAACTTCGCCTTGAACCATTTCGCCCTGAACCACGGCCTGTGCACGAAGTGGCATTTTGGTGATGTACATGTAGTGTTTGGACGAAGTGATTTGGGGGGAAATGGCATTTGGGCGAAATGGTTTTAGGGCGAATTAAATTTTCGTCTTATGAGATGAAAACTAATTGTTTTATTTATTTCAAAGACTATAGCACTTCAGACAACCATTTCAGGGGAAGTTTTCTACAGTCATCATGTTTATATTGTGTAAGTTAGGCGTAAATCTGTGAACATTTCTGATTTTCGAGATACCAAACAAGTAGACTACCTTTAAATTAATTGATCAAATAGTGTGTTTTAGAAGATACATAATCTCATGTGAAATACATTTTGTAAAAGGTAACTATTGCATTGGTCTATATAATGTTAAATAGATGCAATTTGCCCATACTTGACGTGTATACGCGTGCAGTACATATTGCATCTCCAGAAAACATGCTAAATACATGTACTCATAGTGTGCTTGGGTGGGACTCGAACCCACGACCGGCTCCTGCATACGAGGCACACGTCTGAACCAAGTTTCAACAAAAGCGTCCACACAGGCAATAACTACAAGCTTCTGATCAATGATTTAAACTTTGACGTTAACTTCAAGTCATCAACAATCATCTAAATACGCCATTTATGTATTATTACACAATTTTTATCACGGTTTGTCCATCTTTGTGTTGTTCCCCATGTGTTGGGCACGATCAGTGCATCTACGCAACCGCGGGACTGCGCAAAAGTGCGTGTAGTGTTATTTTGAGAGAATCACATTTATGCGCTGTGGATTTTATTGATGGCCCTATGCATGTGTCATTGTGAGGCACACACACAATTTCAACACGAGGCCAAACTATTTTCCTGCCAGCCTCTATTTTGTTAGTCCATTTAAACAGGAGAAAAGGGAAGATGGCCTCACCGTGATAAAGGTCTAAATCGAATTTCAGGTACTAGCTGAAAACGTGTGCTTACTGTAGCAGAAAAGTTGTGCTAACTTGAATGCGCGTGCTTGGAAACGGGCATTGTTGCGTCACGAGTGTTTAGCAAATTTTTTCTCTGAAGCTAGCAAACGTTTGGCAGTGCTTACCGTTACGGTCTCCATGAAATAGCCGGAGCCTCCGTTAGCACAAAATCGGCTGCTAAACATAGCCATAAAATTGGCCCCCGTTGTTGCACCATCAACTAAACTCATTTCCAATAACGGGTCGGGCGTCGTAATTCATATACTGGTAAATGTAATTATCGTACATCAATGATGCAAATTAAGCAATTAGGAAAAATAAATGGGAGAAGTTAAAAATAAAAGTGCAGAGTCAATAGGAGGGAAGGTTGCAGCTCGGACTGATCATTAACCCTGGCCGAATTAAGAGGCACATGGTTTATTCACGTCTCCAGGACTCAAGGATGCCCTGTACTTTTGGAAATGTGACTAATGATCAATTAGTCATGTCTGTTAGTGGAAGTTAAAATTTTTTATTCTCTCTCTCTCTCCTGTACGTGTACTTTTTATAGACATTTCAAGAATAACATGCCAGTATTGAGACTGCCAATTTTAAAGCCACAACATACGATTTCAAATAAAGAATAGTGAGTAAAAACACTATTTTAAAATTACTTGTTGTTTTATTAGTGTACCAATATTTATATGAGATGTTTTGACATGCATTTTGGATAGGTTCTCCTGTGTCTTTTGGTAGCAGTTTAATTAAATTATGTTTCATGCATGACCGCACATGAGGCAAATAAGGGTGTCAGGTAGAACAGCTCAAATGTTAGTTTTATACCAAGCCACTGGGACAAGCCAGAACCTAAACAAAGGCAAGTTTTTTGGGGGTGTTTTGTTTTGGTCTCTTTTTTCAATTCTGATCAGTGCCAAGAATTACAATGTATACAAAAGGATCGACAAATTAAAAAGATGGCCTTATCTAATATATGTGTTGATATTTGAAGTGTGTTATTATTATTTTTTAAAATGTTTTTGGCGATACAATTTTTAAAAATAATATTGCTGAAAATGGTCAATTGGTATAGTACATGTATAAACATCCATGGAATGACAAAATTCTGAAGACTTTGCATTCAAACATTTCAGCATCACCCAGAATTAAGGTGATGTGTTTTTAGGACAGTTGCATGGCCTAGTAATACAACAGTTCTGTACGCGTAATGAATGACCTACATGAACGTGTAGGCTATTGAGAGTAGAGAAATTGTGGTGTATTTGGTATGCAGTACTAGTGAGAACGGCTGTCCACTTTTAGCGGACGTGAAGAAAATTTGTGTGGACTTGGTATCTGGCCGTATTTGTTGTACATATGTTGGTGTTAGTAGTCTGTCATTGAATGAAGCACATTGCACACGTACGCACCATGCCATTGTTGCACCGCCATAGCAGCCTATCACCATCACATGTCATCACCTTCACGTGGAAATTATGATTAAAACCATCCCAAAATGTCACCACATGCAAATATTTTTTTAAAAACAGTACACCAAATTACATGCAAAATATTGATTTGTTTGAAAAGATTTGATGGCTGCTAATGGCATGCCACCCTGGTGAAGTGTTTTGGGCATTAGTTTTTAGACTTGGACAAAATTGGAGTGGTTTTTCTCGCTCATTTCCATGCCCAATTCAATCATACAAATTGGTTTTGATTGTCACATGGACACATTTCCCTTTTTTATGTTTTTTTTAATGTCTATCAATTGGACGCAGTTTTAATAGAATAAATGGTGGGAAATGTGAAGACACTCTTTTTAAATTCCAATCGTTTGAGCGAATTAATTAAGTTATTCCGAGACACTTTTGAAAATTGGGGATCGGTGCTAGTTCTCCCTTGTCTTCCCCAGTCTGACAGCAAGTCAGTGAATTCCAAACAATAAAGTCAAGTTGATATAAAGCCAACAGTATTTACTGCCGAAAATCCATGGGCATTGTGGCCAAAAGTACCGGGAAAAGACGACAACGTTGATGTCGTGGTGACGTTCGAGCCCCAACTTCTGTCAACAGCAGCTTGACAAGACAGTGCATGTCTAAAGCGGGCCTCCCACTGTGCGATTTTTGCCACGAATTCCCAACGATTTGCTACGATTTGGTACGATTGTGTATAGAGTCTATTCACAATCATACCAAATCGTACCTAATTGTACCTAATTCGTGGCATAAATCGCACAGTGGGAGGCCCGCTTTAGTGCTTTGACACACAAGGTTGAAAGTGACGCACACTAAAGCAAAACATAGTTCTTTTTTTTTGTTGGCCTTATCATAGGCTTCATTCTTCCTGAAGCCAAAACGCATTTTCTCATTAGTTCTAGTACTTCCTGCTGAATGATTTGAACCGGCTACTCGCCACCAGTCAGCTCGGTGGTCGAGTGGTTAAGACGTCTGCCTAGTATGCAGGAGGTCGTGGGTTCGAGTCCCACCCGAGTGCTGTATGAAGTTTTTATCATGTCTCGGGGACTGTGTCTCGAGGTGGACCATGTGGTGTGATACCTTTCACAGTTGAAAAACATCGGTTAAAAATTTGCCGGAAGTACATGCAGCAAAAGTACATGCAGCGCAGAATGCAATGCGTGTGACCCAAATAGCTTTCCGTACTTCTGCACTTCTGCAATGTACGGCATTTTGTGCTTAAGTAGAAACACGCCAGACAACAAAGAACCGGTTCATGGGTTGGTTAAAATAGCGAGTAACAGATACGGAGTAATGCGAAGTGCAGATTAGAATGTGCTTCCAAGGTTGGACATGGGACAGCACTGAGAATTATAAAGTGGTTAGGAAGCATTATCGGGGGTTTACTTAAGAGTGTCTTCACTGCCTTTCACAGACCAGACTTGAGCACACTTAATTACGTTGTATACCACACATACCGTACACAGCTCCTGACTCTGCACCATTTTCTGTCTTTTTTTTCCTCCTACTTCCTAAAACCTCTTTTCGTCCTTCGGTCTGTCCTACATTGTTTGTTTGCCAATTTCTCTCACTCTGTTTGTCATTCAACCATTAATCCCTCGGGTTTAATGTGGTATTTCCTGTGATCCTCAAATGGGGTTTGTCTTTTAACGTTTACGTGATTTGGGCCCGTACTAATTCACCAATTGCAATCTCCATTGTGCCGTTTTCCATTAATGTTTCCTTGCATCCTTTCAAACTATCATTTGTTTTTAAAATCCTCTCCTTTTGTTGTCTGATTTAAAACTGCACCCGCCCAATCCATTGTGTTCAATGTCCTAACCATTTCGTTTGTTCCCCATATTTGTTGTCTTTGCTTTTTAATGTTTTCCAATATGTGCTATACATATGCCCTTCCCCTTCTCCCCACCCCCCCTCCTCCCCCACTTGTCTGTGATGTTCTGATGTCTCCATGTATGTTTCTGCCCTCTTGTTGTGTTCTTGTCTTGAAAAATGCACTGTCTGTATGCCGTGCAGGCATTTCCGGAAGCTTTCAGTGAACACCAAGGACAGACGAAGGCCCTAGAATCACCAGTTGCTGTTAAAAGCAATGCTGATCTGGACTTGACAAAGGTAAAGTATTCATTGCTGTGTGGCTCCTTCATGCCGGAAGATTAAAAATAAATTAATTAATTAATTAAAAAAGTAAATTAAATTAAAAATAAATTACAATTCTGCTGTTAACTCATTATTTTGTGGAATGTCCCGATCCTCAACGTCGCTCCTTACGGTGGATTCACACTGCGCGTAAATTTGAAGCACGTCGCTTTTAAGAAAAAGCGGTGTGAAGGGAATTTGGCGTAAAAGGACGCACTGAAAATTAAATCACAGAATCACAAAAAACACTTTCCGCCCAAGTTTATTACGTGGATTTCAGTGCATCATTTTACTCCCTCCATGCCGATTATTCTCAAAGCGGCGCGCGACGCATTTACGCAAGAAAAGGCTAAGTGTGAATCGACCCTTACCCAAGGATTTATCCTGAAACACGATTTCATGAAGAACTGGGCAGGTATTAAATTCAAGACTTAAATCAAATACAAGAATTTTGCCAAACATTTGGATTGAGCAAAATTACTAACCGAAATTGGTATTTAATTCATTAAGGTTTCACTGAAGTAAAAAACTTAGCATATTTGGTATTCAAATATTTCTTTTTTGCTTAACTTTGAGAAAGCTGGGTAGCATATTATAAATAAATACATCCTACACACTCTTTAACCGGTTTGGCCGGTTATTTTAGAGTGCGTGTGTAGCGCTAAAATAAAAAAGAATAGGTTACATCCGGCCTGCGCAGGATTCGATTGGCTGTTAATGGAGTTTTGTGCCTTGCGTAAATTTGTAGTGTCGCAAGTTGTCTTTTACAGTGAATGTCTCCGGAGACATTCACATCAGCTATTAATGCTGATAAGTCTTGAATTGAATACTGCCCCTGGTGAAGAAAAGGACATTCCAGTATAACCATAAGGAAATTTGAATTAAACTAATCAATATTGAACACAACAGTCATTTGCAAAATAAAGTATTTTGCATTGGGGGTTGCAAAGGCTCTCAAACGCCACTTAACGACCGGTTGTAATTAATCTCCAGGCTTGCAGGAGTTCTGCCATTTCAAGTTTGTTTGTTGCCTTGCCATTCATTTCAATTTTAATTTTGCTGTATAGCATGCTTAGTATGTTGCTGATCATTACAATACGTACTGTATTTGGGGTTGCCGAAAGTAAGTTGAGCACCTCAAAATGCATACTATGTAGGGCCTACATGTACGGAGACCTTTTTGCATACAGCTTGCATCTAGGGCAAACCATTATTGTGGAACGGTTCCCGATCCCACTAAGGGCCGTCCAAAATTGTCAACATTTTTAGGGTTCTACAAAGAGTTCGGAAGTGTTTGAAGACTACGTAGGACTTTACTTGTGCTGTAAAATGTTGACATTTCATGGTAGTGCCACAAAAATGTTGATGAGTAATATTATGGGGGAGGAAGGGGGTCTTGAAAATTACTACTCTCTGTAGAACCGTGAAAATGTTGACAACTTTGGATGGCCCTTTACGCGAATTTGACGACAAATCAGCGTGACGTGAAATTCATTGCACCGATTGCAAGTTGGCCTCTAGAGTGCATTTCGTTGTCATTCGCATCAATTTGTAACCAAATTAGTAAACTGTTTCTGCCAACAAAACACGGGGCTTTCGTGTTGATGCTACTTTTTGTAACCATTTTGTAATTGCTTTGTTACCGTGTCATAAACTTTGTAACGTATCGTAACATCTTCGCAACTACTTTGTGATCTGCCGCGAAACTTCGTTTAGGGACAAATTTGCTAAACAAAATATTACGATGCATCCGCAAAGCAATAGACCGATCCAGTAAGCTCCGCCTATTTAGAAATTGCCTAGCAACATGCTATGCACGTGTGCAGTAGAGTCGCATGACCGTGCCGTGCGTTAGCGTCCGCGCCCTGATCAGCGCGTATTGAAACACGCACACGCACAACACAGAAACTGCATGCTCGAAAGCAAAATGTGCACTTAAGATTCCAGTCGTATACGTGCACGTACAACACGCCTGCAATACGCGTACTGCGCGCCATCGAACAAAAACATCTCGACACACATCTAGAACGAAGTGAATGCACAACATAGCAAAATGACAAGCTAATAAGTTTTTCACGTTTACACAAAAACACATTTATGAAGGATTATAAAAATGATGTTTATGGTGTTTTTGCTTCACTTGTGCTGCATTTGCCGTAGCTCTGTGCACACAATTTTGGAGGACTCAGGTAACCAAAATGGAGATCCGCTTTTTGGTTACCTGAACTTGAGGCTGTGATTGGTCAATTTCTAAATGGGCGGAGCTTACTGGATCGGTCTATTACGACAGTTTATGGCAATATTGCGACATGTTGCGAAGGTTTACAAAATCGTAATGCCTCGTAAAAGTTTTTAAATTTTTAAAATGGTAACCTCAACTTATGTGACAATTTGAAGTGCTTGCGAATTTATGTACAAAGTACTTATGACACGTTTGTGATTCATTACGAAACAAAACGAATTGATTTTGCATTGATTCGTCGTCAAATTTGTGTGGAATCAGGGCTTTAGGTCATGTCCATTTCACGATGCAGCTTTGTCATTTTGTAATGTACACATACACGTGTAGATTCGTACAGTATTTGCTAAAAGATCTATGAATTGGCTACACACGACTTGCGTGGCCTCGGATAGCTGAGAATAACAGATTTTTCATTTGATAACGTATTTTGTTTTCTTGCGTTCGTTTCATTTTTCCCCCTCGCATCTTGATTCGTTAATTATTCACGGTTGTTGCATTTGCATGTAGGTAAGCATTGCCAAGCAACCATTGCATTTATGTTGATTTTTAGTGAAGGTCGGAATTGAATTTTAATGTGCATGAAGATTTTAGACTTTGGCATTGCAATTCGTGAGAGTAATTTTGAACTCATTTCTTTTCATTAACGGCTTCATTTTCGTGAATTTGATTTGCATTCGAGGTTTTTTCCATGAAAAACCATCGAATGATGTTTCCTCTTTTTGTCAAATATTGACTTTTTCCCCTTTGTTTGAATGTTACTAACATATTGATTAATTTTGTTGACACGGAAGAAAAAGAGAGTGTGGGTGTGTGCTGAGTGATGTCAGGTGGTTGTAAGTTATGAATAGCATGTTCAAATTGTTGTAAACCTTACCACATACCGGTACCAATAACATAGTTTCCCAATTTATGGATTTATCAAAGATTTTCACTTTTTTTTAAAAATGGGTTTAACTCTAACACTCCTCAATCCTCCAAAATCAATATGATTTTACATGTATACTCCCTAGGGAGTTGGGGGTGAATGAATTTCAATTCCCAGCCTGTAGGCTGAATTGCATGCTTACAAGTGTGTTCCACCTAAACATCGAGATACATAGGTGGGTGGCGCCATTGGCAGATGGCAGCCAGAGAAACCGGGTAATCCCCTTACTCTTCATGAAAGAATGCTCTGGGATCTTAAAGTCCATTACACATCACACTGGACCAACGACTTCACATCCCTTCTGAAGGATGGAGCAATTGTGGTCGAGTGCCTTGCTCAATGGCACAGGTACCACCATGGCCTGGTATCGTACCCACAATACCATGTCTTCACCCCTGTTGTGAGTCAATGAGTTAAGCCACTCAGCCATGGTACTACAAGTTTAATGATCTCAACACACAAGACATTTCATGAAACATATATTCAAGTCACAAGCCTGGACATGCTGGAGGAGTCCATTCATTTTGATTAGTTGCCACATCTACATGTACTGTACATGTATGTGGGTCTTTCCACACTAATGGGCCTATTTGAAAAATCAGTCAATAATTCCTCTCGGATGTCTTCAGTTGATCTCAAACTTAAAGAAATTCCCTTGTGACATTTTTGTCTGTCCACCCTTACATACGTTTAAATGGAAAATTTGTACACAAGCTTTTCAGAAATGTACGTTATTGTGGCAGCATTTTCTTACCTTTTGGGGCAAACGTTATCTCCTTAGAACAGTACAAGGGAATTTCTTTAAGTTTGGGATAAACTGAAGACATCTGAAAGGAATTATTGACTGATTTTTCAAATAGGCCCATTAGTGTGGAAAGACCCTTGTGCTACCAGAGGGGGGTGGGGGGTGGGGGGGGGGGGGGGGGGGGGGGTGGGGGGGGGGGGGGGGGGGGGGTGGGGGGGGGGGATGGATACTGGCATTGGCTGACTTTGTTCTGCCCATGCCTATTAGTTTTCTACACTCGATTGCTCATTGAGATAAGTAACTGATGACCATGAATATCGAAGGCTCCCAATTTGAATAAACAAACATGTAATGTCATTAAAATTGAGCCTTGGTCACATTTCGCAGACATTGCAACTGGAAGCAACTAGAGGCAACTGGCGTTTTCGGCAACTTGAAGCAACTCACGTACGGCAACTGGGAGCAACTGATCAGTTGCTCAAAACGGTCGATGTGCGCGCACTTGCAACTACTAGCTGGCAACAAGAAAAATCCCAGTTGTCGCAAGTTGCTCATGTTCTACTTTCTGGCAATTAGTTGTACCCAGTTGCGTTCAGTTTCGTCGATGTACGCGTAGTTGCAACTAGTTGCTGTCAGTTGCACGTGTATGTCTGAATACGTTCACGCACATCGACAGCAACTGCAATCAACAGTTGCTTTCAGTTGCAAGGTCAATGTACTCTAGGCTTTACCGAGTTGCTGTGTCGATGTGCGCGCTCTGAAAACTGGATGTTCTTAGTTGCTGCTAGTTGTGCAACTGATCAGTTGCCGTCGATGAGCACGCGCGCTACGCACCAGCGACAGCAACTGATCAGTTGAGTTGCTTCCAGTTGCAATGTCGATGTACGCTAGGCATTAAAAGTGTACTTTTGTGAGATTGGGGGAAAATCTTAGATATTTCCCCAACGTTTATTTTTCACAGAAAGATCTCATCTCCAGAGAAGGTGCCCAAATATTATGGTTTGTCACTTTGTCATTTGTTTCGGCTAAATAATATTGGGGAGAAAAAGGGCATTACATGCAATGTTCAATTTTTTGTCCTTCGTCAAAATGTTTGACTCTTTATAATTTCTTTGCATGGTGTTTTTCTTCCTCTTGTGATTTGTTCAAATTTTACTAATCTAATACCTTTATCTTGTGTTTCATTAATATAAAGTGCAGATGATGTATAATATTTTCTTATTGTTGCGCTATATTATGCATGCATAATGCCTTGTGATTCAAGCATGGGCACAGGTACTAAACATTCTTACTGAGGCCATATTGCTCAGACAATGTCGTGACCATGATATTTCAGATATGTGTGCATGAACTCTTGGCATTTTCTACATGTACATAGTCCTCTGGTCTGCAGTTGATTACCCAAATTTCTGTGGCCAAAGTGGACATACGTACACACCCACGTCGGGCACAATTTAAGCCCGCCGCACACGTGAGGTCGTTTGCTGAGCAAACGGTCATTCGTGGCCGTTTGCTCAGCACTTGGCTCACGTGTGCGGTGGCTATTTTGCTGCGTTTTTTGCCTCGCAAGGCCGTGAGCCAAAAATCTAACGTGTTTGATTTCTTTTGCCTCGCGTGGCCAAAATCTCACCGTGTGCGGGGGTGCTGAGCCAAGTGCTAAGCTACATGTAAAATAAATGTAGCTGGCCAATTAAAAACCATCCCCTATTCAGGTGATATGAATACAGTGCGCGCGGGCACTGCTAAGGTCACCAAACTTTTGCTAAAGTGTGGTGACCTTAGCGGGGTTCGCAGGCGCGCGCAGTTTTTGGATCGCGCGCGTAAATAGGGAATGGTTTTTAATTGGCCAGCTACATTTAGTTTAGCTCAAAAGGCAAAAGAAATCAAACACGTTAGAGTTTTGGCTCACGGCCTCGCGAGGCAAAAAACGCAGCAAAATTTCACCGCACACGTGAGCCAAGTGCTGAGCAAACGTCCACGAATAACCGTTTACTCATTACTCAATGATTACATCATTTGAACGTATTGCAACGCGCGTGTGAAGCATCTTCGAATGAAAGTATTCTGGTGAGTATATTTTACGCGTGTTCATGTGCGACTATTTGCGCACGCGTGTACGCGCGTGACCGTTGACCACCAAACATTCCCGGATGTTTTACGTAACGGAAAGCAATCCATTGAAGGTGCTTTAAAAAACAAATTTGTACCATTCATTCAACTTGAAGGTTTTCTGAAGTATTATTTCATCTATGTGGCTGAAATTTCTACAAGGCAGTTTGTCAACATTATTCTTTAGTTATGCTGTTCCTGTTTTTAAAAGTTGTCCAATCATGTAAATCTGTCTTTAAAGCTAATTAATTGTAGCACTTTTATCACGGTGCATCCATCTTTGTCTTGCTCCCCGTAGTACGTGTCGGGCACGATCAGTGCGTCTGCGCTAGTGCGCGATAGCACGTGTAATCTCCCGTCGAAGATCACTGCAACGCTGCGCCCTCTTGATCGCGCAACGCCTGTGCCATTGTGACACAGTTTCAAAACGGGACCATGCTATTTTTTCTGCAAGGATAAAAAAGGGAAGATGGCTGCACCGTGATAAAGGTCTATTACACTGTTGTTAATAGACTATGTAAGTCTCGCGGCAATGGTCAAATCTGAGCTTCCGGGCACAACACGACTAAAACGCCTATAGCCTGTGTTATAATAACACAGGCGAGATTTTGTTTTTTGTATATAAATTTTTCTGTCCAATCTCAAGTATACAACCGACCCGAAAGTGATTCGGGTAACTAAAATGTTTTTTTACAATATATAATACATGCATAATTATCTCTAAAAACGATAACAATTTATTAAAGTTTCGTGACCTGAATAAATTTCTCTGCTAGCATATTCTTCATCCAATTTGGAATGGATGACCCAAGTGTGGATTCATGTGAAAATGAATGCTTCGAACTTGGGCACTCTAAAAAAAAGTCTGCAAGCTCTACTTTTGGTAGATGGCGTTTCGCCTATCGCTAGCGAGGTCTGTATGTACACTGTAGGCCATACGTACGTCTGCTGTGCGTGTTGCATATCTTTTGCTGCATGTAGTTTACGATCTTCAAAGATTGACTTGTCGGCTCAGAAAAGATCGTGAATTTTTACATTTCGATTGCTTATTTGTTATTATATACCCCACTTCATCAATTGTAATGCAAGATTTTATTTAGAGATACGCGTTTTGGGCCGTCTGAGTTTACAAAAACCTGCGTAAACAAAATAATCCAAGAATTTCGCTCGCTACGTGCGTTGAAGAGATAGGGTCTTGTGCCCGGAAATAACAGTGGTCTCGCGTGGTCTCGTACATTCGCGAGGTCAACTTACATAGTCTATACCAAGGTATTTTTGTGTCTGCATATAAAGTTCTCTTGAAATCCGAGCTCAATAAATCTATACTGTCCAAGTACGTGCACGTGTACATGTACAATATACTAAAGTACTACATGTATATAAGTATGAAACTTGCAGCACATAATTTCTGGCTCTTACATGTACATTCATCAAACCTCTTTCAGCTCACACCAACAATGTCACTGTGAGTGTTAGTTCATTCATATTGTTGACACATCATAATGCACACATTAATCAAAACGTGTGTTTCTCTTAACACTGTAACAACAGCCCTGTCTGAGCTCTGTGCATAGCAATTTGACAGAGTGGGAGGCAGTGTGCGGCTGTGACTAACCCATGAAGACGCATAAAGCTTTCGTCTAACCCTGCTAAACCCTGAAAGCCTGGTGAAAGCCTAATTAAATAACCATGTTTTCTTATTGCTGAAACACGCTGCATCGTAAAGTTTACTCAGTATCTTGTGGGCGCTCATGCCTCGAAGGGTAGACTCATTATGGTCTTATAAGTACATTGGACTCGGGTGGTACACATCGCAGAACATATTATACGATTGGAAAATGTTTTAAAACACTAAAACATAACTAAAGAATAATGTTGATAAACTGCCTAGTAAAAATTTCAGCAACATAGATGCAGTAATACTTCAGAAAATCTGAAAAATCCATGCATGGTTTTTGTGTTGAATGAATGGTGAACAAATCGTCTGCAGACAATTTTTATTTTTTTAAACCACCTCAATTTCTCCTAGGTACCATTTTACATGGGAAAAAAATGATGTGGTGTTTGTTACCATTGCTATTATCACTTTTAGTTGGATTTTTCTTGTCAACTCGTGCAAATGATATATTATTATTATTTTATTTTTTATTTTTTATTCACCACATCCAACAGCGGAGGACCGCCAATTACAGGAATGGGATCAATTAACATAGATATTCAACTATCAACTTCTAAGTTGAATTAGAAACGACCACAGACAACTCCCCTTGCTCTTCACGAAAGAATGCTCTGGGATCTTTAAAGTGCGTTACTGCATTTACCTAACACACTGGACCAACGGCTTTACATCCCTTCCGAAGGATGGAGCAAGTGTGGTTGAGTACCTTGCTCAAGGGCACAGGTGCCACAAACTGTCACGGCCCGGAATCGAACCCACATTCTAGTACTGGCACAGGAACTTGAGTTTGACGCACTAGACCGCTCGGCCATAACACCCCACATATTAGGGTGTTGTCCTCCCATGCCCCTGCCAGTAGTTCCTCGCTTTTAGAGCCACTTTGGGAAATGAATACGTGACACAGTAGCTCTACACCTCCGCCCTTGGCCAACAAAATGGGCTTGTTTATAGATGAATCCGGTAACTAAGGACTCCTTCCCTGCGCGTCCGCTATAACTGGGGGCCATTCATGAAGTGTGCGTTCTGTGTTGTTAAATTGAACAGCG
The DNA here is from genome assembly GCA_037783545.1 of Henricia sp. BOLD:AAB3569. Taxonomy (NCBI): domain Eukaryota; kingdom Metazoa; phylum Echinodermata; class Asteroidea; order Spinulosida; family Echinasteridae; genus Henricia; species Henricia sp. BOLD:AAB3569. The sequence continues at coordinate 1,023,757 of JBBELK010000772.1, forward strand.
CACAACGCGCCCCCTTTGTGTACAGACTCCACAAGCTTTCAATAAAAAACATGCAAATTGTTCGAAGTGACAATATAATGTAACAGCTTTTCATCAATTTAAAATGCACATGGCACTGGATGCCCCCCAGTTATAGCGGACGTACAGTGAAGAAATCCTTAGCTGCTGGATTCATCTATAGCCCACATGCTTAACACCGTGCGTCAGTAATAACATTGCCGCAAGGATTGGTTTTCCCATTCCTCGTATAGCTGAGGGAGTTTTTAATATCCGCAGTAGGGGTCGTCTTTGCACACAATGAACAAGGTGTTGTCTTTTGTTTGGTACATGTACATGTACATCAGAAGAATTGGGGCTCAAGGATATTGCTTGAATCAGTTACGGAGTTCCTCATTGAAGCACCTTACATGATTACAGAGGTCCTTATTACTTTAGGGAAGTATTGATTATTAAGTTACGTAAAGGAAGGTACATGTATGTTTGGCGGTTCCTGCGCATTTCACACTTAATTTCCCGCCCCCCGCCCCCCAATCCACGTAAACTATAATCTGTTTTTTTGCAATCGACATCTCACTCACTTTATAACTACAAGTAGACTCCCAAATTCTCCAGTTTACTTTTTTGCTACAAAAGTCTTAAAGGAAGGGACAACACTTGAATTTAATCAAAAATATTACCGATGTATTGCCTGGTTTATAAACCTTCATGAGAATCAGAGAATCTCTTTTTCAACATCGGCAACACAATTAATTTTGATGATAAACTCTGCAACTATGTGCTGTGCCATGTTTGAAAGGGGTTATCATGCTGTCAACCATGCAATGATCGCATGGATGACGTCAAGATTGATGCCTTGTTTCCCGACTCCCACACGACATAAAGTGTGTAAAATCTGTTGTGTCCTGACCCATGCCCTCTCAAGTCCAAGCGCCGAACTGCAAAAGATGGCGACTTACATGAAGCGTACAGAGTTAGGCAACCCTTTGCAAGTGTTGTCCCTTCCTTTAAAAGACAAAAACAGTTCAGTCATACCAACAATTTTAGCTTTTGGACCATAAATATAAGGAATATAAATGAAACAATTAAACATTTAATTGTATAATCAACCACAAGCCTCTGACAGCCATATTAACGCCTGGGGCCAATTATTTCATGGCACCGTTAACCCCAAAGATTTGCTTAGCACAAAATTTATTTGCTGTATATTGCAAAAATGAGTACCAGCCAAATTCGTATGCGAGATGTGTATAATTTTTTAAAACTAATATTTGGTACTGTTTCTACAAACAAATTGACATACAGTTTTGGCTGGTAACTCAATTTACAAAACAAGCAAATTTGTGCTAAACAGCGCCATGAAATTGGCCCCTGGTCACACATACGCGTTAAACATACGCATTGCACGTCAAGTATTGCATGTAAATTTAACATTTAGAGATATATCTCTATAATGTGCCAAGCTACGGGTAGAGATACATGTATACTCATTTCTTGTAGAGATATCTACCGTATAACCGAAATATATTTCGGGATGACGCGTGTAAATGTCAACTTTGCACATGCCATACTTGATGCGCAATGCTTCACGTTTGACCAGACTTAAATTTTTATTTTTTTCTTAGCCATTGTACATACAACATGCACAAAGAAATCCGCAAAACACCAGCTTTTTAAAACATATTCTGTGAAAGCACAATTACATTATTAAATGCCAAAACAAACCGTTTTTTGGTAAAATGGTCCAAAATGCACGTACCACATGTGGCACATTCCACAACAGCATTCACTATACCATGCATAAACATGCTCATTCCGAAACCATGTCAAACGATTTCCAACCACATTATGTGTGCACCGCGCTCCGCTGTCTTCTCTCGGTAATTGCAACGGTGCTTGAGTGAAAAATCAATGGGCGCTAATGCCTCGGGCATGAGCATCCCATTATGAGCTGCACGCACACTCCGATGCATTATTTAATAGTTTCTCTTTTAACGTTGCTTTTTCTTGTGCAGGAATTCCACACTGGTTTCAGCAAAGCTTTTGACCTTTCAGCCCACCAGAAGGAAGAAATAAAACAGCCAGGGTAAGATGGACTTGATTTGTACTTCGTGTAAAAAAAACAAAAAAACATGTCCTATTTTTTTATCCAAATAATTTTCTCATTTGCTAACAAATTTAAACAAAAATTTTAGATCATGTAAACACATCCTGAGATCTCGGGGAATTTACACTCTGCAAAGCGACGTTACAATACCCGCAGGAAATCTACGCAAATCTGTCGAGTAAGCCGGCTGTTGTGTTAAGCCAACTCACGCCCGAGTCATTTTGATGTAATTTAATCAATTCGGTCATGTTATGCCGAAAATAAACGATTTCTATACTTTCCAGAAATTGTATTGGGTTCTGTTCTTTATGACTGTCCCATTCTACCAAAATTTCAAACGACGATCTTAATTTACTCCGCAGTTTTTCAAATTAATAACGGGGATGCATGCTGATAAATGTAATGGAACGGATTCCCAAGTATGCTTTAAAACGCATTACCGAGTACATGTAGCACACTGTATGCACGGTGTTTACAATCTGCGCGCGTTACATTTGAATGCCTGCAATGCACTGCAAAGTGTCCTGATTGGTCCAGCAGAGGCGACAAGATTTCTGTCGCTTGTTCCCCAGCGAAATGGGGTCGGTTTCAACAGGGCCTCGGTACGCACAATCAGGGAGTGCGTTAAAGGGGCACTGTTATAAGAGGGTACATGTAAACAGGGTCTAACAAATTTTATTTGGCAACTTGCATCCGCTTTGTCCAATAGGGTGAGATCTAAAAGCTATACAAAAAAAACAACTAAATTTTAGATTTTGCCACATGGCATTTCCGACTTGGCATTCTCCAATAGACAGCTTAAGTGTGACGTGGGTTGCCATGGTAATTCATCATGGCTGTCTGAAATAAGTACCATTTCAAAAGCACAGGGACACGGTTCAGTGATTTTTAGTATACAGCCATTGCCTAGGCAACCAACAAAAGATGACGTATTCACTTTGGCAGTCTGTCGATACATCGCTGGAGACTGTGGTGGAAAGCGCGTGCTGCAGTCAAAAGCTTCTGAAAGAATGCAAGATCACCGCTAATGTCCTTGATCATTTTGTGCAACTCATCAAGAGGTGCAAAGGGACCTTTCACATAGACAATTTTCTTGACATTGGAAAACGGCAGTCGAACATGGCTGATTCTGAAATTGATTTTTTTTCTCTTGTAAGTGCTCATTAAAATAAGGAGGGATTTGCACATTTTAAATGGGGATTTTCAGCCTTATTTTGATGTGTATTTGGAAGCATTATCAGTACAAATCAGAAATTTTGTTTATTGGTTGATTCATGCATCTAAAGCTTAAATAAGCACTTTTTTGAACCCCCCCCCCACCCCCCCCCCCCCCCCCCCCCCCCCATTCTGATATTTTGCGCTCTCAATCTGTGTATTTTTTAAGGATGTCTTAAAGAAAACACTGTTTTGTAAACTAATTTATCCAGTTACATAAAAAAGCGCAGTATTACCCTGACCTATTTGTTTCCACATCAAATAGAGCTTCTGCACCGGCGGCTATGACAGGGGGCAGGTTTTCTTATTTAAATGATGTAACAATAGAACCACAAAGCACCTACTCGTGCATGACACATGGTGACAATGTGACTGCCCCCTGTCATGGCTGCCATGCAAAGGCTCTATTGGAGATTGCAAATTTCCTGTTTTCTTCACACGGATAGTATTTTGGGGAGGTATTTTACATGGTTGTTAGGTTAAAACGAATTCCAATGTTTTGGGGAAAGATTGGACTAGTTCCTTTAATAATTGAAATATTCAGATTTCGAGATCTTTGCTGGTTTCTCCTGGCCTTCCATCACCTTCGTGAATTTGCTGGATGAAGGTCGTATGCAGGGTTCAAGCAATATAGGCTTTAGATCAGTCATCGTGTGGTCAAATGTTTCCGTTTTCTTCCCTGTATGCGCACTCGGGGAGAACGGTGTTTCTTTTGGCATTTTCCTTCCTCGAGAAGGAAAATCGCCGTGGAAAATTCTTGCGACTGTTTACCAGAAAATAGCGGATAAGACCTGTTTCTACTGAGCAAACATTTCTGAGCATGATCCAAAACTGGTAAACACTGGATGAAGATTTCAAAATTTCTTAAATTAATCAAAATAATACCTCGATCTGTATACAAAGAAAAGTCCATATTTTACAATCATATTTATTACAAAAATTAACAGAATAAATTTGACTGGGCACACTGTGCCATCACATTTTCAAGAAATAGTTGAAAATACATGTAAAAAATTGCCTTATTTGTCAATTTTATTGATTATCTGTCCCTCACACATAAAAAACAACCTCCGCATAAAACTGTAAAGTCAATTTCAACATGTGATAAACTGGGTGTGTGTATTAACATCAGTAGAAGGTAAACAAACAGGTTCACTTTAGTTTTCATTTGTTGTTGACTAAAGTAAAGGCATTTGTCTGATATTCTGCTACTATTTCTAAGAACACAATTTGACGTACAAATTTGACTGGTAACCCCATTTACAAAGCAAAAAAATTCTGTGCTTACCAAATTTGTGTGCTTAACAGCACCGTGAAATTGGCCCCTGGTAAATGGGTCCCAATAGAAACATGCCTATGGATACACACACATACTATATACGGTGTATTGGGGAAAAAATCTAGGCTGAGAGTTAATCAGGGCATGAGCACCCAGACAAATGATCTGGTGTAAAAGACACGTACCACTGGTGTGTTTTGCCCTGAAGCAAACAGCCCCAGACAGCACTCAACGATTTGATGAAATGAATACATGTATATCACATTCATCTCAATTTGTGCAGCTGTCCAAGAGTTTCAACTCCGCAACCCAAAATCAATAGAATAGAAACGTAGAGGTTTTCTCATAGAACAGTCATTTAAAAGCGCTCTTGATATAGACTCCAAGAGGACTTAGGATAACCAGTATTTGCGATAGTTTATCCTCATGTTTTATACAGTAACAGATATTTTCATGGTACATGTAGATGTGCCACCAGTCTGTCCGATCTGGTTCCTCCTATCGGGGTGTTTGAGCGAGAGACCAGGGGCAAGTTCAATAGCACAATACGTACGCCGGTATTGGGTATTTTCCTATACCTTCACCGTTGAAGGTATTGTCGGTATGCATACGTATTGCGCTATTGAACGCGCCCCAGGCTTTCTGCTTGTTCTCGCCCATACACTCTACCTTTGAGATGTAGAACAGAATAATATTTCGCACTCTCATTCCATATATTTTCAAGGATATCAACAAAAAACCACCGATGTTTTATAAGCCGATTTATCCGGTTTAATACATAAAGCAATGGAGTGATTAGTCCTTCATCAACCTCTTTGCTTCCAAATTGGAGATTGCAATTTTCCTGTTGTTTTTTTCTATGGATAGTATTTTGGGGAGGTATATGATTGTTAGGTTAGAATGAAATACATTTCCTGGAAAAATCTAGATAAGCTCCCTTAAAGGCCCTGTAGATGATCTGTTTTTAAGCGATTCTGCAAATTAAACCATTATAAATCAAAAGAAAGACATCAACAAACTCATCCGAAGAAATTTCAGCTTTGTCAAATGTACCACGTTTAAAAAAAACATGAAAATCCAGATGCGTTTTCCTGGTCTTGGCGGGGTGTTTCAAATATTCGTTCTCAGTTGATCGAGTACTATGTGGCTTGCGTCATGCACTCTGTGGCGCACATCATATACTGCGTGTGCGCGCGATCCATAAAAATGGATTTTGGACCGCGTAGATGTGAACCAAACGATCAAACGATCTAAATAATTTCATCTTTACGGATTATTTTCTGGTAAAATTATATCATTTTGAGCGGAAACCTTTCATTAGGTAGTTGCTATTAATTCAATCTTTACTTTCAGAACTTTTCCCCTGTAAACTCGTCGATTACTTTTTGGGGTCATTGCAAATGATACACTCGGCCTTTAAGTGCGCTACCCTTTCTCAAAGTTAAGCAAAATACTTGGCCAAAAAGAACCATTTGAGTACCAAATATATTTACGCAGGGCTGGATTTGGCTTTTGGTTAAGGGTGGGGTTGTGGCTCCTGCTGTGTGCCGAAGACACGGGACGGGTGTCCAGAAATTTTGAAATTTAGGTGCCTTCTCCTGCAGTCTAAGGTACCTTGAGGGCTTTTGCAAAGATGTCAGAAGATATATTTTTAATGCAATATTTTATTTATTTCTTCATTAAACATTAGCTCGCCGGTCAAGGGTGGGGTTGCAACCCCCTCAACCACTCCCCTCTAGATCCACCACCGTTTTACGTTTTTAAAAAGGTGCTTAATTTTGCTTAATCTAAGTAAAATTCTTATATATTTGACTTAAGTCTTTTAAAATTGAATATTGCCCCAGCTTTGTTTAAATGTGCAAATGTCTGAATTGCCAGTGCTCCCCTAGGAAAGCTCACATGTAATCAAAGAGTACAAACGTTCGTACGCTTATTGCGAGGACGGAAATGGGGCAGTTATGTTTAATTTCCTTGCAACATTCCACATTCTGTTGACAACACGAGCAACACGGGGGTTCATAAGAAAGACAGCAGAGGAATTTTTTAATCTGGGAGTTCCGGCTTCTGCATGTTTCCCAGTAACATTCCGTAATATGGATTGTCTGAGATGAAGACAGCCCATGAACATTTGCTACACTAAATCATAGTTGTGGATACATGTTGCTTGGGACTGCGCCAAATTGCCAAATTTCACCAAACTCCTCGTAAGTTAAGGTCCATAATAAGACCTGTGATCGATCCTAGAGCTGCGATGGATCATGGCTACAATAAGTGCTGCGGTGGATTTCACCAAACCTATTGTAAGCATGATGCATTCGATTATCGATTAAGTGATCTGCATTTTTGTTCTTATAGCAGGCTGTTTGCTGTGCTGAGTTATGTTTTAAATAAAACGGTCATCGGCTACACGAATTCAAAAATTCTTGGTATCCATTCTGCGTATTGTAAGCGCTCGCGTTAAATGGTGCAGCTCCGAAATGACTCTACGGGGTGCGTACATGTACCATATATTTCTATGCCGTGCAGTCACCAAGCGCGTGAGCGCTTTTTGTTTTGTGCATTTTTGTTGTGCATTTTTGCTTTTCGTTGGGAAAATACTCCAAAATCATAAAGTGGATGGATCTAAAAAGGTAGGAGGCTTGTATTTTTATTCATAGACTGTCGACTGGTTCAAATAAATTGTGATTTTTGGCGAGGCCCAGTCTTCGGACAGTACAAACTCGGATTCCCCCTTTAAGCTGTCCCATCCCAGTTTGTTAAAAACAAACCAACATGAAACCAACATGATTTTCTTGGCCAAACCTTTAAAATACATGTAACCAGATAGCGCATGTATGGGAAACCGGATAATATTGTTGGCAGCCACAGTTGACGCTATTTTATTCCAAGCCCATTAACTAATGGATTGTGCATGAGAGTCTAAATCCCTTTGGGCGTGAAAGTTGAACCATGTCGTTTCCGCTTTAGGATGTGTCTTGAGAGAAAATTGTCAAACACGATTCTTGTTTATCGAACATTCAGGTAGTCTCGCATTTCTCCGAAAGCTTGGCTGTATCTACTCCTCCTGTGCCTGAAAGCAGTTACACTCTTCAGTGCACAGATGATTTTAATGTGTTCTTCCCTTTGGGGTGAAGCATTTTAAATCATTTGATCTTACAGCTGTTAAGGTATTTTTGTTGAACAATGAACAAAAGGTAACGCTAGTTTGGGACATTTTCAAAGCTTTCAGCAGTAATTGTAGTCTATCTTATTGTGGCACCTTCCTTCCTCCGTGATAGAAGCATGACTGATATACAACGGCAGTGCTTAAAGGCTTGCCATTCTGTGGCTATTTTCTTAATGTCAGAGTTGATCGATACGGTTGATTTGGAAAGGGTTTTGAACGTCTAAATTGTCGTCTTGAGCGTCCCACAGCATCTAATAGACACTAGAATGGTTGGTTGTAAGTTGATTGCCGGTCATGCACGTGAATGTGTGTACTTAAAGAGCCGTGTCAGGATCACATTTTTGACCAACCCCTGACTTTTCCCCAGTGTGTTGAGATTTTGATACCATATCATTTGTCATTTTTTTCTTATCATCATTCTGAAATCTCGCGTTCTCAATCCGTATATTTTCAAGGATATCATAACAAAAAAAAACCAATGTTTTGAAAACTAATTTATCCGGTTCCATAAAGCAAAAACCTTACCAGAAAAACCTTACTCCAATGGAAGATAGAGGTGGTTTTCAACTGTCCATTGTAATGATCCCGATACTTTTTAAAGGAAAACAAATCATTGACGTTGAATTTATATAAATATGTTTGCACACACTTTTTTTTTACAAGGTTGCCCTCATTTGAATGAAGCTAGGTCCCTTACTACTGTTGTGTTATGGCTTTAGTCACAACAAAAAGCTGGCTGTGTTGTTTGTTTTATTACTTGTCTGCTTATAAGGCTTAATTGTCAATGCAGTATAACCATATGGAACCAGTACATGTATGTAGAATGGCGGATTTGCAGAATTTCTCAAAAGCATAGACACAGTTTTTCGCAGTTTCCCAATCCTTGGGACGTACGTAGATGGGGTACTGAGCTGACTTATACACGGGTTGGTTTTTCTCATTCACATCCTTAACAACACGTGGAGATAATTAGTGTGTTTTGCTGCCTGGGGACCTAGAGGCTGACAATGGCTCCAGCAGCAAGGTGTCAAATTTGCTTTTAGGCATGTACACTTTTTGTGTGCGTCTGTGTGTTCCATGCGTGCTGAAACTTACTAGGGCGCTGCAGGCCAGATTAGAAAGTGTTTAAAACCGGGCCAGTCGGTCTTTATCGTCCATTTAAGACTGGCTATGTGACATGCTCTCGGCCAATAAGGTATTCAGAAATGACGTTTTTAACAGTCTTCCAATTATGTAATCCGCCCATAAATGTACACACCAAAATACATGAGGCTGTGCAAGTCTGTTGTGGGATTCTGACCAATTTGTCTGTTTTTTTATCCCACTATTAATCAACCCAGCAAACATGTTTTTTCTGAGTATGTAAGTTGGCGAGGGAGAAATTCCACCGAAACAAATTGATAAAAATAGCCCATGTCCACCGGTCTCGGCTTTCCTTTGCGTTGTTGACATGTTCACCTTCGGTGACGCAAACGCGAGGCGTTGGCATGGGCCCGTTCTATTATTGGATTCCCGCACCGTTCCCAGGCCATTCCCTGTCGGAGAAATCCATGGGCGTATTTTGTTGAGCAGACCGGCCGAACAACACCTGACAAATGACATCATGATGCTGACTATCTCTCCCTGTCTGACGCTCTGTGGGATCCTTCGGGCAGGAAAGCACTAGCTGCGATGGGATTCCATCGGGCCCAGCTGGGAATGACCAGACATTGCATTTCCTGGATGAAACCGAGGACTATCAATCTTTAAGGATGCTAAAAGTGAAAAGGAAAAATTTAAAACTGTAAAATGTACTCTTAGGAATTTGATGATCACATGATGTCTGGAGCAGCAAATTCCTTGCCTACTTATAGTAAAGGAACACTAATAAATTGTAGCAATTTAAAGGTAGTATACATGATTGGTGAACCGTTACAAATAGTTGCATCCCCCTGTGTGATTGAAGATATGCATGATTAAAACCAACCTGAGCAAAAATCAGCTCCGTACTTCGTCTAACTTTTGAGAAAACAGTCAAAAACTGGTTTAAAGTCACTTCACCCCAAAACCACTTCGCACCTACATGTACCTATAAAAACCGAGCATCGCATATTTCAAAAAAGGAGATAGGATTTACATTACGTCGACTCTAACTTCTTCTTTTTTTTTGTGCCACCAAAAAGATTGAGCAGTTTAATTAAAATCTTATTTGTACGCCATCGGGATTGTTATTGAGGAAAAGGCCTTGGAACGTGTTGCCTCAATGAGTTGAAATGTCACGAATCCACTCTGCCAGGAGTACAAACGAGATGAAGGAATCGCTCATTTCAAATGAATTTGACAGTTTTATACAATATGTACATTGTACTGTATGGATATGCACTCAGTAACATTTTGCTTGTCATTTGTATTTTTATTAGTTTTTATTAGTCATGATTTGGTCATGCTTCGTCTCCGTATGTGTGAATGCAATTTTCAAAGTTGGCTCGGTCATGACTAGTCACCAAAATTAACTTGTCGTTTTGTCATGTTTTGCATTCACTTTCCTACACCCCGCGTTTGTACAACTGCTAGCTGTGCGTCGAGTTGTTTTTGTTCGATCGCACGTTACGCATAATGCAGGCCTGTTGTACGCACACACACAAGACTGGGTACTTGTCACAGTGCACATTTTGCTTTCGGGAGCGTGTGACTAGGGCGTGGGCACAAACGTGGGCCAGCCGGCCGGCCTTTATCACGGTTTTTATCGTCCGTTTAAAACTGGCCATGTGACGTGTTCTCATCCAATAGGGATGGGTAAACTGTCTAAAGGCGCGTTCCCATTGGACTTCTTTTTACGCGCCCTCGCGGGAACTTTCCGCGACTCCCTGTAAACATTCCTTCCTGTAAATCTCCCGTGCGTTCCTACTACTATATATTTTACACGACGCGAGCGGAAAATTTAGCTATTTGGCTGGCCATATGTGGTCAATTGAGGGTGTAGTTTACATAACCTTTGACCTAACGGGAGTTTCGTTTTCAGGAAACCCAATCAAATTTCGAACAACTTCTATTAAACTTGCCATTATATTTGCGAAGAAATGAGCATGAAAAAAACACGTGCGTACGTACGTACATGGCATGTACAGTACATAATAACGGAACAAGAATTTTCGCGCAATGTGTGGTGGGATTGCACAATGCAGGAAGTGACGTCATCCATTTGGCATTTTACACAGCGGTAGCGGTAGTTCTACAGGGCGGCGCTGTTCCCATTGGACTTTTCGGGGGCCCTGTAAAACTCCCGCGGCTGAGCGGAAAGTTTCCGCGGACTCTTTTACCCTGTAAGTTTTACATCGTGGTCGCGGTAACTTTACAGGGACGCTAATTCTCCGTGCGTCCCCATTGGACTAAATTTTGCTACTCTCCCGCACAACCACGGGAGTTTAACCAAAAATAGTCCAATGGGAACACCACTTAAGGTATTTATGAATGACAAATTAAAAAGCATTTTCTTATCTGTTGAAAGTACATGTACCCATTTTTTTTATATACCATTTCATGGTAAATACTGTAATTATGGAGATGGGTCTTTTCACAGTAAAGGGGGCCTAAAATGTAACACAATTGTCCGTCCCGGTTACGAGCTTATATTGGAAATTTGTACACAAGGTTTTTAGAAAGGTATGTTGTCACACTATTTGTAACCCTTTTTGTGCCTAAGTTATCTCTTCAGAACAACTTAAACTTATTTCTTTTATTTTGAGACCAGACAAAGGTATTTCCTCGAATATATGGTCTGTGTTGCCAAAATGCCCCCTTTACTGTAGAAAGACCCATGTATTTAACGGTTCTATCTCTTGTTCTTTTGTATCTAGTTTTTGGAATTTATTGGAAGATATTTTATATAATGTTTCAGTCACATTGTGATTCATGTTTGTTTGTTCCTCATTTCTCATAGTGCTGACATGCTGAGCAAGTCGGTGTACAGTAACATCGCTAAACATGTTGCAATGACTGGAAAGGTAAGAGATCTTTAAAATTTCTTCACAAACTAGTGGGTACAAGGTCAATGGCTCATAATGTTGGGGGTGGGGGGACATCTGTTAGCTGTGTTACATGATCATGACCAGATCACATCACTTCATGGTGTGATGAGATCATATTTTTCTCATTACCATTCTGAAATTTCGCGCTTTTAATCCGTAAATATTGTAAAAAAACAGATGTTTTGCAAACTAATTTATCCGGTTCCATAAAGTAGTGCAGAGATTTTAAAGGTTTTTGAAATATTGATGCATATGTAGCTGAAATTTCTACCGACATTCATCTTTAAAGTTAGAACACATCATTGGTAATCTCGAAAATCAAAAATGTTCACAGATTTACACATAACTTACACAGTACAAACATGATGATGGTAGTAAACTTCCCCTGAAATGGTTTTGTCTGAAGTGCTATAGTTTTTGAGAAATTAGCAAAACAATTATTTTTCGTCTCGCCCTGGACCACTTCGCCCTGAAGCACCAAAGGCCATTTCGCCCCCAAACTACTTCGTACAAACACTACCTCGCCCAAATGCCACTTCACCCCAAAACAACTTCGTGCACAGGACATGTTTCAGGGCGAAGTGGTTCAGGGTGAAGTGGTTTTGGGGCGAAGCGACTGTAAACCAGTTTTTGACTTGTTTTCTCAAAAGTTAGACGAAGTACGGAGCTAATTTTTGCTCGGGTTGGTTTTAATCATGCATACCTTCAATCACACAGTGGAATGAAACCATTTGTAATGGTTTACCAATCATGTATACTGCCTTTAAATATGTTATGCCCTAATCTTCAAATAGTTTCATTGGGCCTTTACATACAGTAGTCAAAGCCCATATCTTTTATACCATATTTGGGAAGAATTATTGATCTGTTATGTTTTACTTTGACGTCCTTAAAAGAAATAGGAACCACATACCCCCGGTACTAGACCGAGCAACAAAAGAAACGCAAAACCTTTCTCCATTTTCTGACTGAAAAAGCAGTCAATCTGAAAGTGGGAATTTTTAGCACACAGAAGCTTTATGCAATCATGCATAATAATGAAGCTGTTAGGTGAATATTTCGATGTCAACCCAAAAATTGTTCTCACAATCTTGATTAAACTGAAAACTTTCCATTTATTTTGTTGCCCGGTATAGAAACCCCCTGCAAGTTTGACATCAGTCATTGCACTCTATCTTTTTGCCTGTCGTCTATCTTTATCTATCAGTAAAAGAGGGAAATAGGCAGAGATACAGATCACCATAATTTGTCTCCGCCGATCCTTATTGCATTAGCCTGTGCCTGGAATGAAGACACGGCAGTCTAATACCGCAGAGTAAACGGTGCACCACGCACGCGATGAGCTAACTGGCTAGGCCTGGGCTTCGCTATATAGCAGGCCTACACACTAGGATGAATAATTCGGGTCATCGGCAATATTACTGATTAGTATCGGAGTTGCTCATTTTGTCGTGAGGACGGGAATGAAAAACAAAAATGAAAAGGGGAGAATATAATCCAAGTGAAATTGGTCTGAAGAGGCTGGGGACTCGGGGGTTCAATTGGTACTTTACTAGATGAGCTTGAATGACGTACTGTGTAGACAATCAGCTCAGAACGTTTAACAGGAATTGAAATGGCAAACGGACGTTAAATGAGGCATTTACCTTTGCAAATACATTGTTGATCTGATAACGTTTACTTAATGTGATGAAAGTGAATGGCTGATGTAATTATATTCAGAGGGTGTCTGGCCTATAGATACATACATACATCGTAGATAAGTCAATATGATAGGCTCTAGTCATGTGAATGTAATTGCTTCCTTAAAGGCACAGGCTCGTCAGCAATGCGCGCATGCCAAATTCGTGCCACGAAATATGCAGCGCCATAGCAAAGGCATGGAGCTGCGTATTTCGTGGCGCAAGTTTGGCGCTCGCGCATTGCTGACGAGCCTGTGCCTTTAAGGGAATATATTAAAGCTTCTTGTAAACAAAAAATAAAATGACCATCACTTGATGACCAGAAACTACATTATTAATTAAAGGTAGACTACGTGATTGGTAGACATTTACAAAGGCCGTTATTTCCACTCGTGATTAAAAGCCCATGTCGATAAAACTGCCCCGTAGAAATGTCATATCATTTTGAGCGGAAACCTTTCATTGGGTAGTTGCTATTAATTCAATCTTTACTTTCAGAACTTTTCCCCTGTAAACTCGTCGATTACTTTTTGGGGTCATTGCAAATGATACACTAGGCCTTTAAGGGCATGTTTGGTTGTATTAAATCTCCCCCTCTCTGACAAAGCTGATGCAAATTGCTCAATAAAATTTGTCAAGGCTTGTTTACCGGTACATGATCTGAAATTTTGGTTGAAATCCATTGAAAAATTATGAAGTTATTTAGGATCCAAAGTAGGACATCAAATGTAGGACATTTTTGTACACGTAATTAGCACGGTGATAAATTTAACATTACTGAAAATCCTGTACTAACATTACAGCCCATTTTTAAGTGCTAGAATCAAGCAAAGTGCAGTATGTACACATCGTATCCCGGATTCCGGGGAATACATCTGGAAAAACAGGTTCATTTTGTGACTCCAAACACATCTAAAAATACCCAAGGTTGTTAATTGACAATCCAGGAGGGTTGCTAAGACTCACAAAATTTGTAATTTTCCAAAGAATCTGCTGTAAAATCCGGGAGGGTTGGCAGCTCTGCGTATCCCTTACATCCTTTCAACTTACAAACAACCACATTGTGTTTGCCAATTTGAACCGAGTCCGATATTTACACAGCGAAACTCGAGGCCACTACAGCCTTGACTCTGTGCATTGTACACCCGAATCCGTTTCTAACTACACTGAAAATAGAACGAGTCTTTGTAAATCTTGCGCAAATTATCCCGACCATGCCGATGGGCACTAATATAACATTTCTTGAACATGCCTCACGCGCCCCTTATTGAATCACTGCGACGCTCGCACGTGCATCTGCAGCGCTTTTGTGCCGATGATAAAGGGTTTTGAATAGCACGTTGTGTAATGACCAGTAGAGTTTGCTTGGAGGAGTGGCGTGCAATCCAAGCATCTGGAAATGCTAGGTTGAGATAGCGGCTGATTGTACCAAACTTCCAACACAAGGCCACTGGGGCTTAATTTTATAAACAAACGGAGATCCACCTGAGATACCTGGGAGATTTTTTTAAAAGACGGATTACATGATTGGAAAACCTTTTTAAAATAGGAGCAGCATTACATAACTAAAGTAATAATGTTATGTCTTGTAAGAACTCTGAATGCGGCAATAGGGAGACAATTCGGGAAGCCTTTCCCCGGGGACCACCGAAATTTCGGCAAGAATCACTCAAATTGACACCAAATTTCTCTACTCTAAGCTTCCAAAAATGGTTACAGACCTAAGAGAGACAGTTCTAGACCTATTAAATAAAAATGGTTCTTGATTTAAAAAAAACGGTTTTTGACCTAAAAAAATGGTTTTAAAAAATAAAAATATTAGGGCGACACCAAATTGTCGCCCTATTGAGCGTGTCGCCCTAATATAGCTTTTTTACACACAAATTGTCGCCCTATCCTAGCAAACAGAGTTTTTGTAGTAATTGGTCTTTCTATAAATTAGGGGTCCAAAAGTGTGACATTTGGTGTCCCCCGTTACACCTGATATGTGTTATTTTTCGAACAAAAATCATTACAATGGCTTTTAAACCATTTTGTATGAATTGTACTTTATGTACTCACTCTTGAGATGGAAAGTATTTAAAGAATGTGTCCTGAATTTACAAAAACGAGATGTAAAATGTAACGGGGGGTGGACACCAACATTGGACCCCTGATTTATAGAAAGACCCTAATACTTTAGAAAACCTTAAAAATCCAGGCATGGTTTTTGTGTTGAGTGGATGGTAAAAAAATAATTTGCAAAATATTTCTTTATTTTTAGCACAATTTCTCCCGCGAAGGTAGCATTTTACACACACACACAAATCTTGTGATGTTTGTTATCATTGCTATCAACACTTTTAATCGGGAATTAAAATTAACTCGTGAATTAAAATGATTGGGGCTTAAAAAGAGCGTGTCCAGATCACATTTTTGAGCCCTCCCATTTTCCCCATGGGTGTTGAGATTTTCATACCATATCATATGTCATACTTTTCTCATACCTTTCTGAAATTTAAAAAAAACACTGATGTTTTGTAAACTAATTTATCTGGTTCCAGTGAAGAGCGTAATTCAAAACTGGTAAACACTGGATGAAAATTTTAAAATTTCTTAAATTAACAAAAATAATGCTGCAAACAGTAAAGAAATTGACATATTTCACAATCATATTACAAAAATTAACAGAATAAACTTGGCTGGGCACACTGTGCCATCACATTTTCAAGAAATAGTTGAAAATGCATGTAATAAATTGCATTTTTTGTCAATTTTATTGATTATCTGTCCCTAATGCATAAAACTGTAAAGTCAATTTCAACATGTGATAAACTGGGTGTGTGTATTAACATCAGTAGCAGGTAAACATACAGGTTCACATTTGTATTGACTAAGGAAAGGCATTTGTCTCCTGATTTCCGTCCCTCACGTGAGGGACGGAATTGGATCACGCTCTGAAGTGATTACACCAACATTTTTACTTCCACATCCAAATTGGAGATTGTAAATTTCCTGTTTTCTTTCCATGGATAGTATTTTGGGGAGGTACATTTTATATGATTGTTAGGTAAGAACGAAATCCATTTTCTGGAAAAAATCTGAACAAATTCCTTTAATTGGTCTTGTTTATCGATCCATTTTCGCAGACCATCAACATTGAGAAATTTGAATCCCAAAGCCAATTCAAGCTCGTCCATGGCATAGACAAGGAATTTATGCTCCACAGTCTGCTCTGCCAGCCCATCTACAACAGCCAGAATACGATTGTGGGCGTGGCCGAGATGATCAACAAGACGGGCTCCTCCCTCAACCCCATCTTCACCGATGTGGATGAAAATCTCTTTGAGGTAAGATTAGTCTTTGACAACTTGGTCTAATAATTCTAACAGCATTTTCTAATCGATACAAATGTGGACAAATGTCCATGAGTTGGGGAAATCTGAATGCAGTGAAAAACAACTTGGCTCCACCGGGATTCGAACCGCAGACCTCCTGCTTAATGTGCAGACGCCCTACCAATTGAGCTATGAAGCCAACTGGTGGTCTCGAATCACGGTAGTGCAGTTGTTCCTCACTGATTGGGATTGGCTATCACATGAGCTTAGCCAGTGTTAGCAAGCCCTTACAGAGGGATAAACCCTTCTATGAGATAACCACCCTTCTCGGAGATCACTTAAGATACGCCCCAAACCCCTGCCCGGTTTAATAGTTGGCTTAGTGAAAGTTTATACACGGAAGGCCATTTAAAATCTGCTAAAGAAAGGTACATTGTACATGTGCATGTACCATTGAAGAATATACATGTAGGCCCATTTTTATTATCAGAAAATCGAAATTTTAGCTCCCAATCCCTGTTATGGGGCTTAAAAATTGTTACGTACTGTAATGAGCAATTCACATTTGTCAAAAAGGGGCGTATTTTGAACAAACATATTTTTAAACAAAGTTACAACAAAATCTAAAAGGTGTCCCATCTCAATATTGGTTGTTTTGACGTGGAATGACCCAATTTTTAGCCTTGTAATAAATATTTATGCTGGGTCATTCCATGTCAAATCAACCAGAGGTCCCCAACTGACCCTCTCAGATTTTCATGAAACTTTGTCAAACTGTTCCACTATGGCAAAAATGAACACACACCAAAAATTAATTTCATACTCCATACCGTTTCCGAGATACGGCCTCGTGAAATTTGCTCAAACCTCCCCTTTTTTTAACTCCGCCCACGCGCCGCGTCGCAAAAACGCGTCGCCGTGCTATTTTTCCAACTTTAAGAGCAAATAATTTTAAAACGATACCAGCTATAAGACTGAAAATTTGTATTCCTACTAACTTTTGGCCCTAGATTCATAATATGGCCTTAAATAATAGATATCTCATCTAACTTTTAAGTTAATTGCCCCCAAAGTAGGCACTTTATTCAACCAAGAGTGACTTTTGACGATTTTCGGGGTCACCCTGTGACCACATCAGGGGTCACACGGATACAAAATCTCAGATAAATCATCTATAGGTGCATCTCTATCACCAAAATCAAATCTGAGCTAAATAAACTATTTATATAGGATTGGCACTCCACCAAAGTTGGGTTCAGGTGAGAACAAATCCAAAAACACCCCCTCCGTCATACGCGTGGACCCCCCTGTAGACAGTTAATTTTTAATTTTTTTTTTTAATTAGCTGAACATGTACATTAGGTCTACCTATATACCAAGTTTCAGCTTTGGTACTCATTTCCTTCATGGTCAGGTTGCATTTTAAAAATGACACAATTTTGCACAATTTTGACTCAGATGGGCATTTATAAACAAAATTACCATGCATTTACTCCAGGGACTAGCTTCCAGAATACTCAGTTGCAGTAGTTTACTTGATAAATGCTGGTAGGTTGGCTTGAATGATATTAAAGTCTGTTTTAGATAACTTGTATTGACGGCCCCCTTGTCCCTGCAGTTCTGGAGCACTGATGGTACATACATGTATCACATCCTCAAATGGTAACCAACACTCATTGCGGGAGACGTGTGGCCAGGACAGTGTATTTGAGCTCTTTCATCTTCCCATGAACTTCACATAGACATCTATTTGTTCTTCTAACCTCTCAACAATTGTGCTAATGTACCATTTATTGTCATACATGCAAGCAATGTATTGACCTGGTTGGTACTCTGTTGCGTCAGTACTTTGATCAGTTTCTGCATGATCTCCAATAGAAACAATCGTATAAACGTTGTCGTCAGAGAGTCGCCGCATATTAATTTTCATCACCCTCTCCATCACTCTCAGGTACAAAACTAAAACTATGATGTGATCGAATACCTGATATAGTCTTACTCTTTGATGAGGAGAATCGATCAGCTAACTTGTACTTTTCTTCATTAGCTTTGACATCATCATTACTGACATAAAAGAACTTGATGCCATTGATGTTTTTATCGGCCCATGTAAACATCTGCAGTGGTGTCAGAATCTGTTCATTCTTGATAGCCTGCAAACTGGCTCTTGCCACCAGCCTCTTTGTGGTGCCACCCAACCAATCACAAGGACTCTTCCCATGGCTGGTGGCAAAAAAAGGCCATTCGGCTTCAAGTCCATGGTCAGATACATGTACATGGTAGCAAAGGTTCGATAAGTTCTTGTGATTTTTTTATTGGCTGGCTGCCCCATCACTGAAAAATACTAACTTGCCTTTGCTTGGAAGCTGCTTCTTGATAAAAGCAGTATATGCAGGCTATCAAGAATGAACAGATTCTGACACCACTGCAGATGTTTACATGGGCCGATAAAAACATCAATGGCATCAAGTTCTTTTATGTCAGTAATGATGATGTCAAAGCTAATGAAGAAAAGTACAAGTTAGCTGATCGATTCTCCTCATCAAAGACTACATGTATATCAGGTACTCGATCACATCATAGTTTTGTACCTGAGGGTGATGGAAAGATGAAAATTAATATGCGGCGACTCTCTGACGACAACGTTTATACGATTGTTTCTATTGGAAATCATGCAGAAACTGATCAAAGTACTGACGCAACAGAGTACCAACCAGGTCAATACATTGCTTGCATGTATGACAATGAATGGTACATTGGCACAATTGTTGAGAGGTTAGAAGAACAAAATGATGTCTATGTGAAGTTCATGGGAAGATCAAAGAGCTCAAATACACTGTCCTGGCCACACGGCTCCCGCAATGAGTGTTGGATACCATTTGAGGATGTGATACATGTATGTACCATCAGTGCTCCAGAACTGCAGGGACAAGGGGGCCGTCAATACAAGTTATCTAAAATAGACTTTAATATCATTCAAGCCAACCTACCAGCATTTATCAAGTAAACTACTGCAACTGAGTATTTTGGAAGCTAGTCCCTGGAGTAAATGCATGGTAATTTTGTTTATAAATGCCCATCTAGGTCAAATTTAGGTCACCAAACATGTGCAAAATTGTGTAATTTTCAAAATGCAGCCTGACCATGAAGGAAATGAGTACCAAAGCTGAAACTTGGTATATAGGTAGACCTAATGTACATGTTCAGCTAATTAAAAAAAAAAATTTAAAAATTAACTGTCCACAGGGGGGTCCACGCATATGACGGAGGGGGTGTTTTTGGATTTGTTCTCACCTGAACCCAACTTTGGTGGAGTGCCAATCCTATATAAATAGTTTATTTAGCTCATATTTGATTTTGGTGATAGAGATATACCTATAGATGATTTATCTGAGATTTTGTATCCGTGTGACCCCTGATGTGGTCACAGGGTGACCCCGAAAATCGTCAAAAGTCACTCTTGGTTGAATAAAGTGCCTACTTTGGGGGCAATTAACTTAAAAGTTAGATGAGATATCTATTATTTAAGGCCATATTATGAATCTAGGGCCAAAAGTTAGTAGGCATACAAATTTTCAGTCTTATAGCTGGTATCGTTTTCAAATTATTTGATCTTAAAGTTGGAAAAATAGCACGGTGACGCGTTTTTGCGACGCGGCGCGTGGGCGGAGTTCAAAAAGGGGAGGTTTGAGCAAATTTCACGAGGCCGTATCTTGGAAACGGTATGGAGTATGAAATTCATTTTTGGTGTGTGTTCATTTTTGCCATAGTGGAACAGTTTGACAAAGTTTCATGAAAATCTGAGAGGGTCAGTTGGGAACTTTTCTGAAATTTGGTTGATTTGACATGGAATGACCCTGCTGTCTGTCCCATATGTTATAGCTTTAATATTGAGCAGATTAACAGAATTAATAGCCTGTGACAAGTTCATAAACCTTTTTTCCAAATTGCTCGCTTTATAATGCTCTAGTTGTTCTCGAAGGCTAAATATTAAGGCCACTAAATTTACAGTTTAAAGGGGTTGTGTCACAGTTTGCGCATGTGCCAAACCCTTTCAATGAATGTAGTGTAATTTCATTACACAACGCCATTGGTTCATGTGCATAAATGTACATTGTATCATAAGCACGTGCTGCATTGGTAGTACGTGTTCGTTCATGAGTGTTTACAATACGCAGAATTCAACTACATAATACATCGTGTTGCGCGCCTTATTTCGATTTGGCATCGGGCACGCGCGATCATTGTCTGGAAAAAAATCGTACAGTGGTGCCGGCCACGGTGTCTTTCCATCGACAAAAAATATGCTGTAAAATTGCTGTCAGGACCAAATAAGCATACCAGTTTTTATGGAAATCAAGGTTGAACAAATTGCTGTATCCAACCATGTCATTCATATAATTCGATGTTGTTTCTGTCATGTTTTGTCAAGTTTTTTAATGGGATAAAAAAAACTCTCTTTTGAACGACGGCCGCACACCCGGTGATGTTGATGTTTGGCGGCTTAAAAATATGACAAACAGCGCAATTTAAAGTAAAAAGTAATGCATCAGGACAACCTGGGCGTTGACAAGTACACCACTGCCAAAATTACTAAAGAATTGTAAGGGATGGCAAAGATTAAATAGGATTTGCAAAACCCAGCGACAAAATTTGAAAAAGTTAGCCCAACTTTTTCACGTTTTGCTGCGCATGCGCAAACCGTGACACACGGCCCCTTTAAGAGAAAAAAATGCATTCAAATTTCTTTACACACTGCATACTTTTGTAAATATCAGTGAGCACAATGTTTTGTTAAAACAAGTAAATTATAGAATTGCCGTCTAAATGTTTTCAAAGTCCACAATAAATAAGGCCACTAATTTTAGAGGTTGCAAGAAAAAGAAATTGAAATAAGTTCCCATTTTTATTCATGTATACACTGTATAGAGGAATTTCAAATTGCTACCGGAAACAAATTCTCGGTGCTTTTTTTTGTGATAAAATTTCTAAATGAAAAGCCGCGTGACGTACCGGTAATACAATGGCTCAGCATCTAAAACGAGGCTCCCAGTGATAATTTGTGAAATTTGTCAATACATCACCTTTAATAAATCAGTGAATGCATCACTATAAATTTGCATTACATTGGAAATTAATATAGGCCTAATCAGATTTTATTGTTTATTCTGATGTAAAATTGTTCCCTTAAAATAGTTTTTCCGAATTTTGTATAGATTATTCTCAATCACATGCACACCTGTCACTGTGCTACCTGAATTTAATTCAGTGAAGCTCAGGCCTAATTTCGTTTTTTCCCTAAGATTTCTGCAAGATTTTTCTTCGTTTGGTGTCAAAAACTTCACTTAATTTCTTGCAATTTACAATCGCATGTGATTATGTTGCTATTTGTACAGTATTTTTGTTAATACTGTACATATGTACACGTAGTCTTGTACCCACCTGGGACGTCCCATTGTTCCTCTTTTGTTTAGACTTAGTTTTTTTGGCGACTGCTCTAATTTGTTTTGTACACGATTCCAAATCGCTGAACCCCCTTGGCAATCGGGGACCCCCTTGGCTATCGCGGACCCTATTGTTCCTATTGTTAAACGTCCCCCATTTGAATACAGACACCCTCACTCAATCGCACGTTCTCACACACTCCCGATGCACTAAACTCTCTGTGTACATGTGTTTTGGTGTGCCCGGTTTGGACGCACTTCAGATTAAGGCTCTCTAATGCACAGTATCAAAAAACACACTCTATCCCTGAAATCTTCATTTTATATATAATAATTTATGTTTATATAATACTTGAGGTTAATAAACTAGATGACTCAGTGTGCAGTCAATCAGTAACTGCATGGATGATGGATACGGTTAATAAGTTTATCTGGATTGCCGGCCGTGCTCTGCATAACCCTAGGCAAGGCATTAAGACTTGATGCGTTTTCTGGGTTTGCCGAGTGCTTCACTGTGCCTCCACAGTCGCTGAAATTGGATTTATGTAATCTTCAAGATAGATTACCTAGTGCCTTGATATTCCGACAGTGTGTGGAAGCCCGCTGCTAAAAGGCGCGGAAAGTAGGAGGGGAGGAGCTTGGATTTGGAGGGGACGGTGCATTTTGGTTTTAGTATTTTCAGCGGGGAAAAAATATGCCTGCAATGCTCTGTTGTGTGATTTAGAGTTGTATGTACATGTAGTCGAGCACTTTTCGAGTACATAAAAAAAGTGTCGCCTAATATACAGTTGAAGTCGGAAGTATAAATACATGTACACCACTACCATCATCACCCCCAAAATGGTAAACAGGACTATACTGGAACCAATGCAAGGTGTGCAAGCTATGTTTTCTGCGAATAAAACCATTATAAATCAAAAGAAAGACATAAACAAACTCATCCGAAGAAATATCAGCTTTGTCAAATCCATATGCGTTTTCCTAATCTTGGCGGGGTGTTTCAAATATTCGTTCTCAGTTGATCGGCTACTGTGTGGCTTGCGTCATGCACTCTGTGGCGCACATCATATACTGCGTGTGCGCGCGATCCATAAAAATGCATCGCGTTGGGACACGCACACGCACATGCAGTACACAGTGCCCATGCATTTTGGACCGCGTAGATGCGAACCAAAAATAAGTAAATCGTTTGCAAACGATCTAAATAATTTAATTTTTACGGATTATTTTCTGGTAAAATTATATCATTTTGAGCGGAAACCTTTCATTGGGTAGTTGCTATTAATTAAATCTTTACTTTCAGAACTTTTCCCCTGTAATCTCGTCGATTACTTTTTGGGGTCATTGCAAATGATACACTGGGCCTTTAAGTACTGCATGCACGTGAGAAATTCCACAAAGTAAAAACTGTTACAAAAATGGTGACAACGCAAGTTTAAGCACACCATTTTTAACACATGATTACATACAGTTGTATTTAAACTTCTGACTTTAACTGTACACAATCTAAGTTAAGATCACAAAGAAAATCCTAACATTTCTGTGCATAAATACCAGTACAAAAATTATACAACATGTTTTGATGGGAAACAGTGAAAACTAATGACCCTAAGGTGCAAACTGAGAGAGATACCAGTAGTCTCAATCATCCAACACCAACGGATCATTAATTTTCACTATTTCCCATCAAATCACGTTGTATTTGTTTTAAACTACACCTCATAAATGTTCTGTCTGGCAGCTGCGGTATTTCATGGATCCGAACCTCAATTTTCTAATATCACAAAGCAAGCACCACCGGACATCGTTTTGATTTACTTGAATGTTATAATAGACTGGTAAGACTGCGCTCACCATTGATCTCCACATGTACACACGTAATTAGCGCATGCATGATCGTTGGTACATTTAGTTGAAAAGATCATGCTGTACTGGTACAAATCTAGGCTCTGATTACTATTATTATTATTATTATTTCTTTCTGGTATTCATACCAAGGATTCCTCAATAGTGCTCATTGCACTGTCACTCGCAAGCGTGAGGAAACCCATGAAGAATTCGAATTAGAATTAGAAATGGCCAGAGACACCGGGGATGATCCCCCTTGCTCTTTACGAAAGAATGCTCTGGGATCTTTAGAGTGCGTTTCCATTCAACCTAACACACTGGACCAACGGCTTTACATCTCTTCCGAAGGATGGAGCAAGTGTGGTTGAGTGCCTTGCTCAAGGGCACAGGTACCATAGCCGTGGGGAGGTTCGAACCTGCAACACCAAGTTCTCACCTATGATTGCGAGTCAATGACCTAAACCGCTCGGCCACGGTACCCCACAAGTGTGTAATAGTACCTCCCTGGTTTTTGCGCCAGTCTCTCTTACGGTGAACATGGTATTGATTCTGTACTGTAAACTTGCTTGCACCTGATCATATTACATAGCAACAAACATTTTGTCTGCTCATCTGTGTGAATGTGAAAGGAAGAGAGTACATCAGATGCTATTTATGTGATACATGCAATTGGATCTTTCCACAGTAAAGGGGAAATAGAGCTTCTGCACCGGCGGCCATGACGGGGCAGGTTTTCTTATTTAAATGATGTAGCAATAGAACCACAAAGCACCTACTCATGCATGACACATGGTAACAATGTGACTGCCCCCTGTCATGGCCGCCGTGCAAAGGCTCTATATACATGTACCTTTGTCTGGTCTCAAAATAAAAGAAATAAGTTGTTCTGAAGAGATAACTTAGGCCCAAAAAGGGTTACAAATAGTGTGACAACATGCCTTTCTAAAAACCCTGTATATTTCCAATATACGCTTGTAACTGGGACGGACACTGTACTTGTGTTACATTTTAGGCCGTCCTGGTTACGAGCGTATATTGGAAATTTGTACACAGGGTTTTTAGAAAGGCATGTTGTCACATTATTTGTAACCCTTTTTGGGCCTAAGTTATCTCTTCAGAACAACTGAAACTTATTTATTTTCTTTACTGTGGAAAGACTCACTTAGAATTGAGCACAGTAAATAACCTTAAAACAGTACTACATGTAATTAATCCTTGTCCAAAATTGCAAATTTCCCTAAATCAAAAATGAAACGTATCACACTTGAATTGTGTATGCAGATGGGTTTGGTAAAATTAATCACAGCAACTATCACAGCTGTGAAATATTGTAGCGGCTAGCACTGTGATATCCATCGCAAGTCCAATTATAGACATTGACTTCTGAAGTGTTATTGCTACAAATTACATTTTGGAAAATAATCTTTACTTTCGATCCCCACTGGACATTTTGATTTTAAAAAACAATTGTTCAGTCATGCAAAATCTGTAGAAATATTAACACATACTGGTACAGATGTTGAGAGAATTTCATGGACTTTTACTATCTGCTGGTTTATTGATCAGAATGCTTTTACATAATCTCCTTGGGCCAAGGACATTTAATATATTTTTACAGGTAAGTACCAGTACATGTATGAGTGTCCTTGACTGGATATTATTAATGGTGAAAGCTTCAAAGCAAAAGTTGGATGACTTTAGACTCATATTAGGCCTTTTCCCACGGCACTTTAACCCCGAGATAACCCGGGTAACAGAAAAATTTTACCCCGAGATTACCCGAGTTAAGGGTTCGTTTCCCACGGCAAATCTCAGGGTTACGAATTACCTGGGTTATCTGGCCAAAAATGCCACTTATAACCCGGGTAATTTCTAGCCCTGCTCGGGAGGTGGGTTAACCCACCAATCTCGGGGTTAACGGCGACCTTGAGACGATTCTCCGGGTTAACGTTAGTCGTGGGAAACGACGATAATAGCCTACCCGGGTAGGCTATTTTAGCGAGTTCAATTCTTGTGATTGAGTCAAATGTTGCAAATGCGCCCGCGCTTGAATGGCACTGTCAAACTGGTACTCTTCTGAAGGTAGAGTTCAACAAAATACCCGTGAGGCCAGTGAAAGCACACATAGATAAATATTATTAAACATGCGAAATATTAACAGCAAAATTGCCAGTGATGTTTCTGTGTCGTCCGTTATGTTTGTGTGTGCGCGCGCGCAGTCGGATCGATCGATCGAATTTCCACACGCAATGGATTCTGGGTATTTGTGCTGATTGGTGTACCCGGGTACGTGTGCATGCAGAAATGCCGTGGGAAAAGGGTCGCTGTTGTACCCGTGTAAGAGACGACCCGGGTAAGTGCTTCTCCGGGTTAACGCTTGTCGTGTGAAAAGAAACTCCGGGTTAAATGTAACCCTGGTTATTTACCGCTACCCGGGTAGAAAAGTTACCCGGGTCGGAGGTGGGTAGTGGGAAAAGGCCTATTAAGGCCTTTTCACAAGACATAAAAAAAACTTGCAAGGTTTGAGACTGATTTTACGAGCGGGGATTGTTTACTTTATGATTACACAGTGTGGTGATTTAGCGTGCTTTCACATGATACAGTGAAAACGTCACTGGCATTCCTTGAGATGAGAATGCTGTCAGACCATTGATTTTGCACACAAGTGCTGCCGGTACCAACAGCCAAAAACTACCCGCGCGAAAGTACTGCGACAGCTGAAGAGACGAATTATATTCGAAAAATATGTTGCAGTCGTCCACCATCGAATCAAAAATGGATGACATGATAAAAATCGTAAAAAAAGTATCAAAGATCGGAACAGCGATCAGACTCAGAGCCATGACCGCCGGTGGATTTGCTGAATACAATCACTTCAAATTTTGCGGGACGTGGGCCGGCCGCATGTACGTTGCGCTGTCACAATGAGTGTAATGTATCCACGCATGTGCATTGCGTTGACTGTCGCAAAGGACGTTGTACAAATCGTTTCACACGATCGTTCTCAAGGATACCTTGAGAAATCTTCCGCTTCTCAATTAAGGCCGGTACTCATCCCCGGTTTCCGTGGCATGGAGTGACTAAGAGCATTGCTACTCCTCCTGGATGGGATGCCAGTCCATCGCAGGTCTACCCCCAGCAATTAGTTGGGTTTCCCCAACCGTATATATTTTGTTTTATACAGCCGTTTTTGCGCCTTGCCGTGAGTCGAATCATGGTTGAATTATTGGCGGACCACCAACAATTTGAAATATTGACAGTAATTGTTTAAACTAAACATTGATCGTTTTTTCCCTCTCTCTCTCTTTGAAAGCGAATAACTCGTATTATCAATTCAAAACCTTTTAATTTTTCGAGGTGCCACACTCACAACGCACGGACAAAACATTTTTAAGAAGATTGCGTTTATTCTTTTGTCGCAGGCTTTTGCCATCTTCTGTGGGCTTGGTATCCATAACACCCAGATGTATGAGAGTGCAGTCAAGTTGATGGCTAAGCAGCAGGTAGCACTAGAGGTCCTGTCATACCATGCCACTGCACAGCAAGATGAAGTGGAGAAACTCAAGGTAGGAATAGGGCAATTTCACGATAATCGCGACATGGGTTTAAAAAAATGAAGATATCGTTAAAACCCATTAATAAGGCACACTTTTTTCACCATGCAGTGTTCTCCACAGGTCCAAATTTTGTCCGGGCGTGCCAAAGTCGCTCAGTGGGGGGTGGGGGTAGCAATTAGCATGCAGCAGTGGTCGCGGTGGCACGCCCCCGTAGCATGCAGCGCCCTCAACAGGTGAACACAATCGCGCTGTTAAAAAAAAAATCCATGCAACTGTCAAGGCCGTTATTTTTATCGACACGGATTTGGGTCGCCGATCGGATAGATATGCGTGGTAAATTAACGATAATCATGATAACGACACCAGTGGCTAGCGAATCACGTTCGGAGAATTTGAACCTAACTTTGAAATGACATGGCTGTACTTTCAGTGTTTTAGGGGGGAAAATTGATTTGATTTTTTAGGTTTTTTTGTCCGGGCGGCCAAGTTTTTGTCCGGGCGCTAACGTTACCTGTGATAATTTTGTCCGGGCGGGGCCCCCGGACAAAACCAGCAGTGGAGAACACTGCCGTGGCAAAAAAATAAAAGTTGGCGGTGCACCTTAGCTTACATGTATGCAGTTGCGCTGTACACACGGGGTTTTTATAAATACTCATGTACAATGCGCACTTTTTCTCCACTGCGGCAGCCATCAAGAGTTGAGGGTGTGCCTATACACGAGTGTCCCTTATACACACATTTTACGATATACGCAAATGTCGCTAACCAATATAGAAATGTGACTGGAACAATATTTGTCCCACAGACTTTAATATGAGCTCAATAGATATGATAAAATATTGGGAAGTCTTCGGCACCAACTTGTACAGCAACTCATATGGGGTACCGTGGCCGAGTGGTTAGGGCCATTGACTCGCAATCATGGGTGAAAACTTGGGGTTGCGGGTTCGAATCCGGGTTCGAATCCGGCTGCGGTACCTGTACCCTTGGGCAAGGCACTCAACCACACTTGCTCCATCCTTCGGAAGGGATGTAAAGCCGTTGGTCCAGTGTGTTAGGTAATGGTAACGCACTCTAAAGATCCCAGAGCATTCTTTCGTGAAGAGCAAGGGGATTCCCCGGTGTCTCTGGCCATTTCTAATTCTAATTCTTCATGGGTTTCCTCACGCTTACAGGTGACAGTGCAATGAGCACTATTGAGGAATCCTTGGTATGAATACCAGAAAGAAATAATAATAATAATAATAATATGGACCTCCTGTTTATTCTCCCACAGCAAGCTGGCCCAGTTGAAAACGTGGAGACGTTAAACCTGCAGTATTTTACCTTCAATGACTTCGCACTGATGGAGGATGAAACATTGCAGGCCTCCATCTGCATGTTTGAAGAATGCAATCTCATCAATAAGTTCCACGTCCCTTATGATGTAAGTTATTTTCTCATATTGTCATCCTCTTGTAACGGTGCCTCTTAAGCCATTTTGCGCAAAATTGCCACACGCGTCACTTTGAGAAGAAAAAAAACGGTGGGGAAGACATTTTGTGTGAGAGGATGTACTGAAAATCACTGAATTATGAAAACACCTTCCGTCCAAGCTAATAAACCCTTTCACGGTTATCGACGCCATGTTGTTCACGGGGCAGTTCGAACACGCGTTGCTGTGTGCGTGCGCGGATCGTATATGAATGCATTGTTAGGTCACTGTGCATTAGCTACGATCCGCGGACGCACACAGCAACGCGTGTTCGAAGTGCCCCGTGAACAAGATGGCGTCGATAACCGTGAAAGGGTTTAATCTGTGGAAGGAATTTGAGGTGAACAATGCACCGAAAACCACAGAATTAGCTTGGACATGTTGAATGGAAAGTGTCTTCATATTTCGGTGATTTCAGTGCATCGTTTCACTCAAAATTTCCCCCACATCACTTTTTTTCAACGCGTCGCGCATCGCAATTACGTGCGCGCGAAAAGGCTGTGTGAATTTACCCTTACAACAAACGCGCAAAGTTGTCCAAAGTGAAAAAGCAATGAGCATCATCACATAACGCATGTAGTTCAAGCACTTGTCGCGTCCAAGCTACGGCGGATATGCTGGATGTTTCCATGTTTATGGGAGTGGTCTATAATAAAGGAGTGTGACCAGATCACATTTTCGACCCCTCCCCCCGAACCCCTCTCCCCCCCCCCCCCCCCCCCCCCATCCCCCTATTTTTCCCATGGGTGTTAGATTATAAATTATCATTTGTCCAACTTTTCTCATTACCATTCTGAAATTTCGCTTTCCACATATTTTTAAGGATATCGTCCAAAAATCACAGTTTTGTAAACTAACTCATCTGGTTAAATATAAGGCAGAGCAGCGATTACACCAACCTTTTTGCTTCCACATCCAAATTGTAGATGACAAATTTTCTTGCTTTCTCCTAATGGATAGTATTTTGAGGAGGCATTTTATATGATTGTTAGGTTAGAACAAAATCCAATTTCTGGAAAAATCCTGAACAAGCCCCTTTAATTTTGTCATGGGAAAGTCTTGAAAAAGTCACAGAATTTAATTTCAAAGAAATTGTACGAACCCTGTAAACACTAACTGCTAATTAGATAAAAACATGACTCCGATATCTTTGCATGAACTCTTCAAGTAGGCATCAATCACGAAGAGTGAATATTCCAAGATAAGTAGCCATCGCCAATTACTCATTGCAGTTTGGGCGGTCGAGCATTCACATAAATACAAGGACACTGGGTCAGGCCATGCAATTGTTAGATTGGCTAATGTTAGGTGCTGATTGCAGACATTTGTCATCTTCAAGACATCCGTAGGGTGATGAGAACAAACCGTCTAATTTGCATTTAGAATGGGAGGAGATTGCATTTCACTTTGCGCCCTGTTGTCTGCGTGCGTGGACCTTGTACTAAGGATTGCTAGATCAATTTGTTAAAAGGTTATTGGTCCTCGTTCAACACCTGATGATTGCTTTCCGTGCAGCAAATTAAAAAGCTTAATTTTCTCCTTTTTTCATTTGATGTAGTTTCACCTGACACTTTAGCTGAGGAAAATACAATTTGAAACAAAAATTGGTTCATAGGGAAACCTGAGGGAGTATACCACTGTGTCTTATAGCTCAGCAGGTAGAGCATCTGCTCGGTGAGTCAGAGGTCTCCGGTTCGAATCCCGCTAAGGCCCTTGAATTAGTATAAATATGTACATCCAATAGGTGCTTGACTTGCCTTGCATGATGTGATTCCACCCACCCCCCTCCCCCCTCCCCCCCTTCCCCCCTCCCCCCCTCCCCCCTGCCCCCCCCCCCCCTTCTCCCGTTCTTTTTTGTATCGAAAAATGACGTCTGCCAAAAGGAATTTTTTACTTTATAACCAAATTTGGGATGAGAAAAATCGTAAGGGCCTTATCAGGATTTGAACCAGAGACCTCTGACTCACTGTGCAGACGCTCTACCAGCTGAGGGAGTATACCACTGTGCCTCATAGCACAGCTGGTATATCATCTGCCTGGTGGGTCAGAGGTCTCGGGTTCGAATCCCGATGAGGCCCATTTGATTTTATTCTCGTCCCATGTGATTTTATTCTCGTCCCAAGTTTGATCGAAGCTATGCATAATATTGAACAACTAAAGTATCTAGGTATCCCCCTCACTTAAAAATAGTCGGGGAAAAATTGTTCATTCAATTCTCAATTTTGGCACTCATGTCCACTTTGGCTTGCAATTGTCCAAATTATAACTATTTTTGGCTTCAATGCAAGGCCGGCCGTGCTACATTGTTCAATTGTTCAATCATTTAGCATAATGGTTAACAGCCCCATCCCTATACACTGTCTGATATTTAATAATGTACATGTAATATGATAAAAAATACACGGCAAATAGAATGCGGCTCTCAGAAATTGAACAACCTAATAATACCACTTTTTGATTAAAAAAACAGTCATTCTGAGAGTGGGAATTTTTAGCACATAGAAGCTTTATTCAGTCATGGAAAATGAAGCTGTTACGTGAATATTTAAATGTCAACTTAATTACACAAGATATTTTCAATTTTTTGTATTAAATTTAAAATGTGCGCTTGTTTTGTTGCTCGGTAGAGTAGACTATTTGTGCGATTAATTCTGAATTGCTTGTAAAAAATGCAAATTGTGCACATTCTAACACACTGCCAGAAAGCACTGTTGTGTGGGTATGTATACATTTTGTTTTTTGTTATGTACACGTGAGTTACAGCTTTTGTTGAAAGAAGGGATGTGGGGTGTTTGAAAATACATGTAACATGAAATATCTGTTGGCAATTTCTCTCACAAAGGTACAATTTTTGGGGTTGTGCGCCTCTCACAAAGGAACATGTACCATTTTTGGGATCATGTGTGGTCTCGTGGGTATACAGCCGTGCTCGTGATCGACAGGTCATGTCTTCGAGCCCCACTTGTGCCAACGTGTTTGTGTCCGTGGGCAAGACACTTTATCTCAATTGCCTCGTCAACCCAAGCGATATTTGGGGAGCTGTTAGGGGGAATGCCATAATCTAAGTGCTGATAGGGTTGTGCGCCTTGGCCAGGTAGCCACCTAGTTAAAGTGAAATTGTTCTGGTGATTTCCTGATGGCATCGGTAATAATGGCAACAGGGTCAAGAGTACCCTGTAGGGTAGACATGTGCGCTATAGAAGAGTCCACCAGTATTATTTTACACCAACAACAAAAAAGAATCGTGTGGTTTTGTCTGTTTTTTCCTGTCAGCTGGTGAAGTAAAATTTTAGGTAATTGCAAATAATGTACGGAATCTGGGAGCCATTTTTGACTCCACGATGTCACTCAAAGCACACATATCTTCAATGTGTAGGTTTTCGTCTATGCACTTATGCAACATTGGGCTCATCAGGAAATACCTTACCCAGGACGCAACAGAAATCCTTATCCACGCCTACGTCACCAGCCGCCTTGATATGGGAAACTCACTATTATACTCACTACCAGAAAATCAGTTGAGTCGTCTGTCTCGTCTTCAGAACATAGCTGCTAGGATTGTCACTAAGACTAAAAGAAGTCAACACATCACTCCGGTCTTAAGGAATCTGCATTGGCTACCTATCAATTTAAGGACAGGATATGCTTCAAAATTTTAATGTATGTTTACCACTCCACTACAGGCAGGCTACCATCATATCTTCCCGAACTAGTCCAACGGCATCATTCAAATCGTGAATCCATGAGATCCAACAACAAACTCCTCCTAGCGAAAGTTTATTCCAAGAGATCGTGGGGTGAAAGGTCCTTTGCCTCAGCAGCTTCATCCTTAGTTACCAGAACACATCAAGCTAGATCGCCATCACTTGCAACTTTTAAAACATCACTTAAAACACATTTGATGAAATCTCATTAACTGACTGAACTCCATGATTGTGATATTAGATTTTTAATGTGTCTCGCTGCGCCATGAGCATCTTTTTTGATGGATACCGGCGCATTATAAATTTTCATTATTATTATTATGTATTGGGGCTTTAAAGGGCATGAACTTAAATTTTCATTTATTTTAATTTTATTTTTTTAAAAAGGATAACATACATATGATGTGGCCTCACTGCTATTTAGCTACTACCCAGTTTGCAGTTTAGTGTATAGGATTTCGTCCTTGTCCTACAATCATACATGTGTGCCTGTACTACTGCTTATCATAGATAATGTAGATAGAGGAAATTAAAACTTCCCCTCACAGATTGTCAATGCATCTGTTCAAACATTGATGATGTGGGTTGTGCATTGCAGTGCTGTAGGAATGTTAAGCCTTGACTGTGTACACACAGCTGTAGTTCTGATGATTATTAAACCTGTACCATATTGAGCTACCGGAATTCGTTTAGGGAGCTTGTTCAGATTTTTCCCAAATAAATTTTTTGTTCTAACCTAACAATTATATAGAGTACCTCCCCAAAATACTATCCATGAGAAGAAAACGGGAAATTTGCAATCGGCAATTTAGATGTGTAATCACTGCACTGCTTCATGGAATCATAAATTAGTTTACAAAACATCGGTGGTTTTTTGACAAAATCCTTGAAAATATACGGATTGAGAGCACCAAATTTCAGAATTGTTATGAGAAAAATATGACAAATGATATGGTATCAAAATCGCAACACCCATGGAAAAAAAAAAGGGTGGTTAAAATATGTGATTTGGACACGTTTCTTTAAAAGCCTTCTTGATTTTTACACTGATTACCTGATTATATTATACCACTTTCTTTCTCTCCCATTAACGAACAGTCCATTTCCCCGTAATTTTTGCAAATTTGGCAAATGTGCCAGAGCAACCCTGAAAGCAGTTGTCACAGCAAATTAAATTTGAGACTGACTTTGCGCAAGTCGTCCTAAGGCTGTCAATCCGGTTTGACCCGCGACTGACTGAGCTGACATATTGGAGCCCCAGGGGGGAACTCGGGTGCCGCAGCGTAAGAACCCTATCACTTCAACTGTCATTCTAATGTGAAGTGGTGTGTGCACATTCCCATTAAGTGAGGAATAGATTGACACGTGCCTTTATCTGGCAATGTGCGGGCATCAGTACTAATGCGCCAATATTTGATTATACAAGTCTTTGGGATTGTTTGGGCGCATAGTATAGGGATATTTTTTTTCTTCTCAGTAATTTGTGACAAAGACTACCTGGAAAAACCAGAAGGAAAGAATTGAGTAGTGGACCATGACTTCAGGCTTAGCCGGCTAACGCGGCGTCTACTAAGACTGGTCTATAGGCTTAGCCAGCTAAGGCAGCGTCCACTAAGACCAGTCTATAATTACAGCCTGCTTGCAATATCGTTGTCTTAAAGTTAGACCAGTCTTAAAATTATAAGCCCGCGGCGAGCAGGCAATAATTTTTGGACACCGTGCAACATCTTGTAATTTTTGAAAAAAGACGAACAGAACGCACATTGTGCCCAATAGAGCCTTTTTAGTGCTATTTGATAACTTTCGCGGTCAGTTTCTTTGCAAAAAAAACTGATACGTGTAAACAAGTGGCTTCGTGAGGACGTTTGCTTGGCTTGAAATACGCAAGTATAGCCGGCTATGTGTTTTCCAGCTGGCACAGCCGTACTTCAGTTAGACTGGTTTATTGCAATGGGCTAAACCAGCGACTAAGCCGAGACTGTCTAAGTTGGATAGCCGGCTATAAAAGACCGGTCTTAGACCAGTGGCTAAGTCGATTTTATTGCAATCTGCCCCTCTCACTATGAGCAACTAACAATGAAAATTGGGCACAAACCATTGTTATTAACAATGGTGTGTGCCCCATTTCCATTGTTAGTTGTTCATAGTGTCTTGCCAGCTTCAGAAAGTTTTAAAATATGCTGTCATTTTATGTTCATTGTGAAAGATTTACCTTCGAGTACACTTAACTAACAGCACTACCCTTTGATGTTCTTTATCCCCAATAGGTTCTGTGTCGCTGGCTGCTAAGTGTGCGTAAGAACTACAGACCGGTCATTTATCACAACTGGCGACATGCTTTCAACGTAGCTCAAACCATGTTTGCTATGTTCAAGGTGAGGCATTTCATTCTATAGTAGTGTTTTTCTTTTCTTTTTTTGAGAGGGATACTGCACAAAAATTAGCGTGAGGTATGGAGCAAATATCATAAAGCTTTTTAGCAGAAAAATTTGCTTAATTCAAAATTTTTTTGCTATATAAGTGGGTTGTAAAGCAAAACTGAGTAAAAAAGTTGGGTTCATGGGGAAAACCCGAGGGAGTATACATTTACATACATACCACTGTGCCTTATAGCTCACCTGCCTGATGAGTAATGCTATAACTGAACGGATGACCGAACAGGAATTTTACCAAACTTGGCACTTTCAGCCCGGCGCCCAGCGACAAGCCACCATGACTTTCCTTCCTCCATTCATATGACTGGACGATCGATATCTACATGGACGTCGCTCGATCGGTACCAATCAAATATTGTATTGGCTTCATCGCCGCAACGTGCCACAGCGCAGTGCGCATCTGCACGATGTGTTGATAAAATTTGTCGATTGATTGGAACGGTTTGGTTGCAAACGCCCTCTAGCGGCGTGGCATACATTAACATTGTGAAAAT
Organism: Henricia sp. BOLD:AAB3569; assembly: GCA_037783545.1. Classification (NCBI taxonomy): domain Eukaryota; kingdom Metazoa; phylum Echinodermata; class Asteroidea; order Spinulosida; family Echinasteridae; genus Henricia; species Henricia sp. BOLD:AAB3569. The sequence goes on from JBBELK010000772.1 coordinate 1,059,483, forward strand.
GGTGTATCGTGAGTGTTAAAATTACCAGATTTTCTTGGACAGAATTATTCGCACATTGTGAAAAGCATTTTGACACACAGCGATACTTGTGGGAACTACAAACAATCGTCAGAAAATAAATCCCATTGGTTTGGAAAAAATACCATGTCACGATGGTACCGTGCATGGTACAAATCACAAAATGCATGCACACCACAAGTTCCGACATCGACAGTACTGCCGTGCGGTAAAGAAAGCTAGTTGCATGTGGCGTGATCACTTTCAACCCACACCACTAGTAATGCATGTACTAACCGAACTGAACCCGAACTTAAGCCCGCTGCACACCTTTGCGATTTACCGGCCCATCGGACACCGGACCATCGGATCCAGGAAAAATCAAACAAGTTTGATTTGCTCCGGTCTTTGTTTTATGGTCAGACCGGCCCGAATTGTTTCAGCGCACACCTTTCCGGTAAGTGGTCCGATGATCCGGTAAATCGCAAAGGTGTGCGGCGGGCTTTAGGGATTTTGTTACAGCACTACTGATGAGACAAAGGTCTCTGGTTCAAATCCTGATAAGGCCCATTTGACTTTTCTCTCATCTCAAGTTTTGTTGTTTTAGTTCAATGGTGATTAAGCATCATACCAAATATTAAGTTTGCAACTTTATGGACAGGAGTGACCTTTAATTATATAAGAAGTCGTTCTAGGCATCTACAAGTTGGTTTCAAGGCAAACTATCCAATTAAATCCTAACGAGCATACTCGAGTTGCCCTCCTGTTGTTCCTATACTTTAAAGCCCCAATGCATCATTTGCTGTTACCCAAAATGGTGACAAGAAAATCCCTGACTGAAAGTGTTGAAGCAATGGTAACAAACACCACATAATTTTTTTCCCATGTAAAATGGTACTTTTGTGGGAGAAATTGCCCACTGAAGGACCATTTTTCACCATTCATTCAACACGAAAAACCATGCATGGATTTTTCAGGTTTTTCTGAAGTATTACTGCATGTGGATGACATTTCTACAAGGCAGTTTATCAACATTATTCTTTAGTTATGTAATGCTGTTGTTCCTGTTTTTAAAAGTTTTTCAATCGTGTAATCTGTCTTTAAAGGCAGTACACATGATTGGTATTTCGAAAATCAGAAATGTTCACAGATTTACGCCTAACTTACATAATATAAACATGATGACCGTAGAAAACTTCCCCTGAAATGGTTTTGTCTGAAGTGCTATAGTCTTTCAGAAATAGTAAAAAAAACAAATTTCGTCTCATGAGACGAAAATTAAATTCGCCCCAAAACCATTTCGCCCAAGTGCCATTTCGCCCCCAAACCACTTTGCCCGAGTGCCATTTCGCCCCAAATCAATTCGTCTAAACATGATCGCCCAAATGCTACTTCGCCCAAAAACCACTTCGTGCACAGGCCGTGGTTCAGGGCGAAATGGTTCAGGGTGAAGTGGTTTTAGGGTGAAATGACTGCAAACCCTTTTTTGACTGTTTTTCAAAAGTTAGACGAAGTACAGAGCTGGTTTTTGCCCAGGTTGGTTTTAATCATGCATATCTTTAATCACACAGAGGGATAAGGCTATTTGTAACAGTCTTTAAGATGCATGCCATGCACTCACCGACAACTCTAAATCTCTTGAATTGTTCATGCTTTGCTTTTCAGAGTGGAGGAATGAGCCAAGTCATGACTGATCTCGAGATGTTCGCTCTCCTGGTCGCCTGTCTCTGCCACGATCTCGATCACCGCGGCACAAACAATGCTTTTCAAACCAAGTAAGCAGTGTTAAGCGGCATTCACATAATCGGCGTTAAAGGCCCGTTGTATCATTTGCAATGACCCAATTTGGTTTTTCATGAGTCGACAAGAAAAATCTTACTCAAAGTGTTGATAGCAATGGTAACAAACACCACATGAATTTATTTCCGTCAAATGGTATTTCATGCTGGAAATTGACAACCGAAGGTGGTTTTCTAAAAAATGTCCCGTGCATGGGACTTTTTTACCATTCACTTGTACACAAAATACTTATATATATTTTCAAGGTTTTCTGAAGCATTGGTGCATCTAAGTAGCTAAAATTTCTTCAGGCTAGTTTACCAATATTCTTCCTTAGATATGTTACACTCTTAATACCACGAATCTGTAAACAGTTTTATCGTGCAAATGATACATAGGGCCTTTCAATGGTCTTGCATGCGCTTCTGTGCTGTAGGTTTCCACACAAACTGATAAAAATACCGAGCAACAAATAAAACGCAAATTTTCAGTTTAATCAAAATTTAAAAAAATTATTTTGTAATTATAAAAGTTGACATCGAAATATTCACATAACTGCTTCATCATGCATGACTGCAGGAAGCTTCTGTGTGCTGAAAATTCCCACTCTCGGATTGACTGCTTTTCAAATCAAAAAGTGGAGACTTTGAAAAACTTGCGTTTCTTTTGTTGGTCGGTGTAAAAAACAAAAAATTAAACAAAAGATCTCAGATATGTACATTTCTTTTTTTCTTCCTTTGTTTGGAGAAGGAAGATGTACATGTAATGGGAGCAGCTATTGAGCTTGATCAGGGTGTGTCTATCTTTGTCTTGATCAGTGTATCTGCGCGACTGCGTGATAGCGCATGTAATCTGCCGATGTTGTTTTGAGAGAATCACTATCCGCGCTGCGCGTTTTCTTGATCGCGCTATGCGTGTGTCATTGTGATGCACACAATTAACAATTTCAACACAGGGCCAAACTATTTTTCCTGCAAGGCTCGCTTTGGTTACGTTCATTTTAATAGGGGAAAAGGGAAGATGACTGCACCGTGATAAAGGTCTATTGGTACAAAAGTCTTTGCTAAGAGGACAGTAGAAAATTTGTAAAAATTGTACAAGTCAGTGTTTTAATACAACACATGTTACATATCAGATTGTTTGTAGTATTTTTGCTAAGTTTTCTGTATGACTATTTTATTAATTTATTAATTTTTAAAAAATCTATTTATTTTATTTTGTTTTTGCCTTTAGGACATCTTCGGCTCTGTCACAGCTATATGGCACATCCACCATGGAGCATCATCACTTTGATCATTGCATTATGATCCTCAACAGTGAGGTAATTATCATCAGAATAATAACAATATTGGTGGATTCTTAAAGGCACAGGCTCGTCAGCAATGCGCGCGCGCCAAATTCGTGCCACGATATACGCAGCTCCTTAGCAAAGGCATGGAGCTGCGTATTTCGTGACACAAATTTGGCGCACGCGCATTGCTGACGAGCCTGTGCCTTTAAATAGTGCAATAACCTACAAGTTAATACTGGCGCTGTTGACATTATTACTGCTGCCATTTCGCTTCAACTAGGTGGCTACCTGGCCAAGACGCACAACCCTATCAGCAGTTAGATTGTGGCATTCCCCCCTAGCAGCTCCCCAAATATCACTTGGGTTGATGAGGCAATTGAGATTAAGTGTCTTGCCCACTGACACAAACACGTTAGCACAAGTGGGGCTCGACTTAAACAGTACGTTTAAGACCACTTGGGGATCTAGAAGCTGATAATGCCCCTCCCCAACCCCCCATTTTTCCCATGGGTGTTGAGGTATTGATACCATATTTTTCTCATTGATACCATATTTTTCTCATTACCATTTCAAAATTTCATGCTCTCAATCCGTATATTTTCAAAGATATCGTCAAACTAAAGACGATATTCTTGATATAATAAATGTAAACTAATTTATCCGGTGACGTAAAGCAGTGCAGTGATTACACCAACTTTTTCGAATCCACACCCAAATTGGAGATTGCAAATTTCCTGTTTTCTTCCCATGGATAGTATTTCGGCGAGGTATGTGGGTTTGTGTGTAGATATGGCACCAAGGTTAATGCAAACTCATTCTACAGCCAATTTTCATTGGCGTAGGTAACTCGGGATACCAAACTCCTATCCAATACCATGGAACAAATTATAAGCCTTTATGGTCTTTTGTTTTGAATATTTTTCAGGAATCAGAATACACAATATTGAAGAAAATTATGCTGCCCCCTATAATCACAGGTCACAGTCCATTACTGAGAATTTGTGGTCATAAGTGGTGATTTTTGAAGCAGAGAGTGTTGTACGTAACTGGGACACCAAACATTTTGGACCCCTAATTTTGGGAATGACCCATGTTTTATACGATTGTCAGCTTAGAACGAAAATCCATTTTCCATAAAAATCTGGACAAGATCCTTTAAATTAATTTTTCGTCATTGCTGAACAGAGCACAGGTGTCGAGTTTGATCACCATGGGTGGAAGCTGACGTAATTGGTAAAAACTCGACATATCAATGTCCACATCCCATGGCAATGATGACATTTCATTTTGCCCAGCAGCTGCCAGCCCCAATAAGCCCAAGAATGTGCGGTGGACTAGCATTGGGTAGCTTGTGTGTGGCCCAATGTTGACATTGCAATCGCTGTTCATTTCACAGGGGAACAATATCTTCCAATTCCTTTCTCCCGAGGACTATCGAGAGCTCATTCGCATGCTGGAGAGTGCCATTCTGTCTACTGACTTGGCGCTGTACTTCAAGTAAGTGGTCCCTTGATAAGGATGCTCCAGGAAAGAAAAAGGAAAAACAAAACAAAACAAAACAAACTGGCAAAAGTAGAATGATAGAATCACTTGGGCTGATAATGTTGTGCTGTAGTACCGGTATTTTGCCCTAACAAATACACAGAAAAAAGTGTACACTCATAAAATTGTAGATAAAATGGAAATTGTATTATATGTGACGGGCTCTACGAAAATGAGTCACAAGTCGCGCTGGCTAGTATTCTTTTTGCGACCATAAAAAGAAATCCGCGGCAAATCCACGCTCAATAAAATACCAAAACACAATGGAAATTCCTGGCGGTGCCCAGATACCGCCTGGAATGTCTGTGTTCCCCCTGGAATGTCTGTGCTACACCTGGAATTTCTTTTGTGTTTAGGTATTTTAATGAACGTAGAAATGCCACAGATTTCTTTTTATGGTCGCAAAAAAAATACTAGCCAGCGCGATTTTCGTAGAGCCCGTCACATATTTAGAAAATTGGCTCCCACATAAACAAGGCTAAACAAGGCTAAAATTAACTTGAGCTGAAATATGGAAAATGCAAAACAGGATCAAGGAGCATGAGAGGTCATGAGATGTCCTTTCTTTGCTAGCAGCTTTTCGGAATGTTTAGCTAGTCCCTAAGTCCTCCACGTGACCGTCTTGTTCTGCACACAGATTTGCATGCTTAGCTTTTAACACCAAAGGCACGCCTGATCACTGCTCTGTTCTGTCTGTGATGGACGACTTTGGTTCTTATTGGTCTCTCCAGGGGTCGTCACATTTGCCATGCACATAGTCATACACACGCGCATGCGCTAAATTTATACAGTGCTAGCTAGTGGGCGCACCGTGCAATGGAAAAAACATGAAACAAAATTGCACAGCAAATGGAACAAAAAAGTGACGTAGCATTAAATGGATTAAATTTTTAACACGTGATCTGCTGTCGTCCAATCAGATGACAAGGATCTACTTGGGCATTATATTTTTAAAAAATTACAAACAACATGACCACTCGTGTAACACCAGTACAAGCTCTCTACTTCCTGTTTGTGGAGTGGGCTCAACCATGTAACATTGTAATTTTTGTGTTTCTGCAGGAAACGCAATGGTTTTTTCAAACTGGTCGAAGCTGGAGTGAAGAAGTGGGATAAATCAGAACACAAGGAGCTCTTGAGGTAAGCATGGCCAGAGATTTAGTGTAAGAAATTTGGTAAGAAAGTAGTCATTGTATCATTTGAAATGACCAAAAAGTTTATTTCGTGAGTTGAAAAAAAAACAATTACTGGCAATGGCAACAAACACCACATGCATTTGTTTCTGTTTTCTGTTTTTCATTGTAAAATCTCTGATTTTTATTTGATCCACATTTTATTTTCCGTTTTTTTGCCCTTAGTTTTAGCGGGCCATATTTTTTTAACGGCCGCCCTCGATTGATTCAGTAAACTTGTGCAAGTCTAGTCGCCACGCAAGAGCTTTGACATACAGCGCTGTACCATGTACATGCATGTACTGTGCCGCTCGGCGAGCAAACCGAGACTGTAACGAGTAGCGAAGTAGACATGTACAAGTCTAATCCCTAAGCAAGCTCCATCTTTGCCTGCATCGTAAACTGGCAACGGTCGTGCGATGCGTGTGATGGGTGCACGTGTGCATTGCGCGGCTGGCGCGATGCGGCAACCAGTGGGCAACGAACCGATTTTACCCTCCACTTTCGCTTCTCCGTTTTCAACAATCGATGTTGCCCAGATTCTTTTTAATATTATCCACATTTGTACAAGGTAAATATTTAAAACAAAACTGGTTCTTGTGATACCTGGTTAAAATGTTTTTGACATTGCAATTTGCACGATGGTAGTGTTTAAAACGACGTAAATATTGTATACAGGGGAATGATGATGACTGCTTGCGATGTGTCAGCCATCACCAAACCATGGGAGGTACAGCGTAGAGTAGCTGAACTGGTGGCCAGCGAGTTCTTCGAGCAAGGCGATATGGAGAGAGAACAACTCAAGGAAGAACCCATTGTAAGTCACATAGCTAACCAATGCCTATTGATTTGACTCAAAACATAATGGGAACGATTCAATAAGGGGTCATCCAAAGTTGTCAACATTTTCACGGTTCTACAAGGGTGCACGGGGTGTTAAGGGGGCCATGTACGACTTTACGTGCACTGTAAAATGTTGACATTTCATGGTAGTGACACAAAATGTTGATAAGTAGTATTTCTGGGGGAGAGAGGGGGGTCTTGAAAAATACTACGCTCTGTAGAACTGTGAAAATGTTGGCAACGTTGGACGGCCCCTAAACTAGTAATAATGTACAAACAAATTTTGCTCATCATGTAATTTGAATTGATGAAGTACAGGTTATATGTGACCGGCTCCAGCAAAACCCAACACTTGTGATGAAAATTCAAAATTTAAGTTTTGGTATCATCTTAGTGTGCATACAAAAAGGTATCTTTTAAAACATGTTTGAGGAAATTCTGATAATTTTTGGCGAAGTTATGACCAATTAAAGTATGACAGATCAGAAAAAGTTAAATGGAGCTATTGGTCTTTAAAGTTTGACAATCTAGTTGATTATTTAATTTTTTGTCAATAATATGAGGAATTTTGAGACAGTTCAAACAACAAAACAAATCTTGAATGTATCCCGATGTTGATTCTGCCAAATTTTCAAGTTGGTCCCAGAGGCCATTTGTTAAGGTTGTGGGCCCATATCACGTAATGGGAAATGCCGAGAAGCGTCGGGTTTTGCCAGAGTCGGTCACATATGCATGTGAATTTCTTTTGGTGTTACTTTTTGATAACATCAATTGTAGGGTTTGTTTTGCCCTACCTGACGTATCTTGGTTAGCACTATATACTCAGTGCTTCCCCAAAACACTTTGATAAAAACTTCATAGCGTACTTGGGTGGGACTCGAACCCACGACCTCCTGCACACCAGGCAGCTATCTTAACCTCTCAACCACCAAGCTGGTCGGTGCTGAGTAGCTGGTTTGAATCATTTAGCAGCAGAATATTCATTCTCCCAGATGCAAGCCAAATCATTCCAAGTCAAGTCATTTGAGGTTCGAGTCTCAAGTCAAGTCAGTGAAAATCGGGACTCGAGTCCAAGTCTCGAGTCCGAGTCATTACAACCTGGGGTAGAACCCTCTGTTTGGTACTTTTTTTCCTCTTTTTTTTTGTCCCAAGGCCATGATGGACCGGAGAAAGAAAAGTGAGCTTCCAAAGATGCAAGTTGGCTTCATCGATGCAATATGTATGCCAGTATACAAGGTAAGACCATTGGCTTTCAGCCTATTCATTATTTTTTTCTATTCTGGGCGTATTCAAAATCTAGTCACGTGTTGCCAGAACACAAGAACGGAATTTCAAATGCCAAGAACGAACACTCGAACACCGTTCGTGAATAAGATTCTCACTCCTCGCTCAGTGGGGATTGGATGAAGAGCTCTCGAGAACAAAGATGGCCGACAAAGACTGAATGGCTATCGTGATTTAGCTGGCTACCGGTAATTTACTCGCAACTTCAGTAAATTAACAACATGTTTTTGGTAGTACATGAGAAAAACTACAACCTAAAACATCATAAGGTCCTCTATATGGAGCACACTTTGACTGGGATTTTGAGGCAGTATTTTCTTAACATCCAGAGCGTTACCAACTTCCACCATTTTGAGAAAATGATGCAACCACTCGCTCGATTGCACTTTCGCGTTCGTGACTATCAACCCAAGAATGCCGTTCTCGAGCCACTTGGGTACAGGGTTTCGAATACGCCCTCTTTGTCTCCAAAAATATGGATCCTTTTTTTTTTTTTGTGCACCATCAGAAAATGCATCTTGCTCCACTGTTAACTCATCCTGACATCTCAGGGAATTTCCACTCTGCTAAGCGACGTTACAATACCCTGACAAAACCGGCCCCATTTCGCTGGGGAACAAGCGACAGAAATCTTGTCGCCTCCTCTGGACCAATCAGGAAACTTGGCAGTGCATTGCAGGCATTCAAATGTAACACGCGCAGATTGCAGTGTGCTACATGTACTCGGTAATGCTGGCCGTTTTCCGCGTTGGCGATTGGCTGCTATTTAAAGCAACAGCCGCCTTACTTCGCGTGGATTTCCTCAGGGTATTGTAACATCGCTTCGCAGAGTGGAAATTCCCTGAGATCTCAGGATGCTGTTAACTAGATCTCTGGGTTTTCTGTGTTCACAGCTTTAAACAAAGACAATTGTGTTCGACCTCTTTCACATTAGGAAGATTGCTTCGTTTGATGAAAGTTGATTAATTGTCATTAGTTAATGAAGCATGTGTTCACATCTCACTTAACGAAGATTGAACGAAGAGCGGTACTGTTCACATTAAGCGACCGTTAAGGAAGATCGAATGAAGCTGTGGGATGCCATTATGTCTAATCCCACATGCGCGTCGAGCTACGGTACAAGTGTCTGTGTGGTTTTCAAGTAATGCGTCAAAAAACAATTGATGCGACAAAAACCCAAAAGAGCGATATTACTCGCATTAGGCAACCACTAACAAAAGTAGAATTAAGCTGTGCAATGCCACGATGATATGGTCGCACAGTGCATTGAGCCTCTGACGTTCTAAGTGTCGCTGTGTTTTTTTTTTTAAATTGTTCAAACATCAGAGCAGTGCATAACACTTGCCGACGTTTGACGCTCAACGCATTTAAAAACCAGGCCTGCTCAAATGAAAGGAGCATTTACATTACAAATTTGCTTTGTCCAATTAATTAAAGGCACAGGCTTGTCAGCAATGCGCGCGCGCGCCAAATTCGTGCCTCGAAATATGCAGCTCCATAGCAAAGATATGGAGCTGGTATTTCGTGGCACGAATTTGGCGCGCGCGCATTGCTGATGAGCCTCTGCCTTTAAGCAAAATCTTCATCAAATCAAGCTATTTTGCATAATCAAACAAAGAGATTATAATCTTCGTCAAATGAAAGGTGTGTGTTCACCACAGGAAATCTCTTCGTCGAAGAATCATTGAATCGCCGTCGAACAAAGCAATTTCCCTTTCTGTGAAAGGGTCTTAGAGAGACATGTCAGTTTAATCTGTCCAAAATACAAGCCAAATAGTGCACTTATTTCTAAAGTGTGGCATTTACAAAAGCATGGAATTTGGACGTTTAATTGTTATTTGGGTCTTTCCACAGTAAAGGGGTACTTTTGGCAAACAAGACCGTATTTTCATGCAAATGCTTTTTATTTTCGGTTTGATAATTTGTTTTCTTCAAAAAACCAACCACCGTACATTTACGACCTAAAAATATTGCGAGAGGGCGTATTGATCTATCATAATATGCAATATCATTCATGTACGACCTCGGAGTTCCACGGGAGGGCGCAAAGTCCGAGTTGTTCTGAGCAGCTAACACTATGGGCAACTAACAATGGAAATTGGGCACAAACCATTGTTATTAACAATGGGTGTGCCCAATTTCCATTGTTAGTTGCTCATAGTGTAAGAGGGCGGCACCCATAGACTAATGCGTGTTGTTCTCTACAGAAGAAGTTTTTGAGAATTTTTGGGATTCAGATAGTAAAATAAATTGGTGTAAATATCACAAACAAACAAAAATACTACCAAGTTTGAAATGTACAAAAGACCAAGATACAACAAATTTATTTTTAACAGAATTTCAAAGAACTATGAAAAATGCGAAAAGTTGGGCAATTTAGGGTTAAATGTTAAAAAAACCATAGGCAGTGAAAGAGTTGAAGGCACAGGCTCGTCAGCAATGCGCGCACCAAATTCGTGCCACGAAATACGCAGCTCCATGCCTTTGCTGCACGGAGCTGCGTATTTCGTGGCACAAATTTGGCACGCGCATTGCTGACGAGCATATATGCCTTTAAGCCCCACAGGGCAGCAAATAGTGTGACAACATGCATGCCTGTCAAAATACTCCCTGTACAAATTTCCAATGCAACGTATGTAGCGAAGACGGACACTTTGTGATATTTTGGTCTGTCCAGGTTACAGATGTTATATGGGAAATTTACAGGGAGGTTTTAGAAAAGAAAGTTGTTGCGCTATTTGTCACCCCTTTGGACTTGAGTTATCTCTTTGGAACAACTTAAGTTTTGAATAAGTGTTTGGTACTGCAAAATCGAAATATAGAATTCAGTAACGACAAAGACATGCTAAAGCTTTTCGACTTGCACTCATCAGAGCAAAACGCAAGAATGGCACATGCTCGAAGCCACATACATACACTTCACTAAACCTGTGTTATGTCGCCAGAAAGAATTTATTCACACACTACATGTGGTCTAACTGCGCATGCGCAGTAGCGTGCTCCTTGCCGTTGTCAACTGACCAATCAGCGCGCAGCATTCTGAACACGTCATTCCCACTTTCAGCCTTATATTATATCGATAAGCGTACCCACGCCATTCTTGCGTTTTGCTCTGATGAGTGCAAGTCGAAAAGCTTTAGCATGTCTTTGTCGTTACTTAATTCCATATTCCAACTTAAGTTTTATTTTTAAAAAATAAATAAATTGGAGACAAGATAAAGCCATTTGTTTGAAAGTATGTTCTTGGTTGTCAAATGTATCCCTAAAAACATGGAAAGACCCATTTGTCAATAATTGTTTGGTGCCATGCATTGTGGCCATAACAAAATTGAAGTCATATTCTAAAGTAATCTTTAGGCCTTTAGATCTTCAGGCCTTCACATTTGTTGTTCTCAAACTCGCCCCGGGGCGAACTCGCCCCAGAAATCAGCACCTCGTCCCTCAGAACTGAGAACTCACCCCTGCCCCTTTCCACACTACTGTTCTCGCCCCGGGCCCAACACAACAGGGCATGAGGTCATTGGCCTCTGTAGTGCAGGCTTTCAGCCAATTTTTTTTGTTTTGTTCTTAGAACAGGTTAAGTATGAGAGGTTTGTCTTGGCATGTGATATGTACATGTATTTTGGGACTATTCTTAACCCATATCACCCCCTCCCCCCCTGCCCTCCACCCCTCCCCCTCCCTGACTGCCCTTGCCCCCTCCCCATCTGCCCCCTCCCCATCTGCCCCCTCCCCACCCGCCCTCTTCCCCCTCCCCACCCGCCCTCTTCCCCCTCCCCACCCGCCCTCTTCCCCCTCCCCACCCGCCCTCTACCCCCCCCCCCCCCCCCCCTCCACACCACCTCTCCATCTCTCACATTTCATGATTGAATTCACAACACCAGTGTGCAATCTGTGCCCCCAGTGATGCATGTATGATGCATGCTGGGCAAAATCATTCCTCCAGATACGTATAATGTACAGTCAAGCTTTGATAATAAGAGGTCCTCGGGACTTTAAATGCAAATTACCTTGTTATAACAGGAACCAATGAAAATTGGAACCTATAATCCTCCTGGGGCCAATTTCATGGAGCTGTTTAGCAGCCGATTTTGTGCTAACGGAGGCTCCAGCTTAAGCACTGCTAAACATTTGCTACGTAGCTTCAGAGGCAAAATTTGCTGAACACTAGTGCTGCAACAATGCTCGTTTCCAACCACGTGCATGTTTGAGCACGCTGCGGCCATGAAATAACGGTAACATTACATTAGCACAACTTTTCTGCTACAGTAAGTGTACGTTTTCAGCTAACACTTAGAAGCAGCACCATGAAATTGGCCCCTGGTTATAAGGAGAATGTTGCTCTTATCGATGTTTGACTGTACATGTATACATGAATATTCAGATTCAAATAAACATTTTTGCCAAGGTTCATGGTTGACAAACATTGCCCTCTAATGGTGTGTAGACCTATGAGGCCGAAGCCAACTCGGCCATTTTTTCACTCATTTTCATGAAACTAAAAATTTACTTTTAGTAAACCAGAATTTGTTTTGGTTTTCGTGAAAATTAGTGAAAAATTCACTGAGTTGACCTGCACCTCATCGGTTTATACACACTTCGCTGGCAATTAACCTCTTACAAGTATGGCGGAACAAAAGGAGAGGGTACAATTTTGTTTGGGTATAAATTTTGGTTAACAATTGTATTTCTTTCCAAAAAAAATGTTGCAATTATAATACAGAGACAGAATTATAAATAAAATAAATAAGTGCAAAGTGAAAAATGCAGTTATATTGCATTTAATTTGAAATCAAAGTGTATATGTGTCTTTCCACGGTAAAGGGGGGCATTTTGGCAACACAGACCATATTTTTGAGGAAATACCTTTGTCTGGTCTCAAAATAGAAGAAATAAGTTTAAGTTGTTCTGAAGAGATAACTTGGGCCTAAAAAGGGTTACAAATAGTGTGACAACATGCCTTTCTAAAAACCCTGTGTAAAAATGTCCAATATATGCTCGTAACCGGGACGGACACTTGTGTTACATTTTAGGCTGTCCCGTTTACCAGTGTGTATTGGAAATTTGTACACAGGGTATTTAGAAAGGCATGTTGTCGCACTATTTGTAACCCTTTTTGGGCCTAAGTTATCTCTTCAGAACAACTGAAACTTTCTTTTATTTTGAGACCAAACAAAGGTATTTTCTGGAAAATATGGTCTGTGTTGCCAAAATGCCCTCTTTACCGTGAAAAGACTCCTATGTGTTCTTCTATTGTGTCTGCCATACTTCAAAAAGCCTATGAATGTTTGTCATCCAATCCCATGAGCTTTTGTGCATGCAATGCACACAAGGTTTGTTGGTTCAGCACATTGAAGGGCCCAGTAAAAGCATGCAGCATTGTTTCTTGGAGGCTGTATAAACCCCGTCTTTTACATAAACCCTCAGAAACGCATTTTGGATCAAAAATTCATGTTGTGAATTTGAGTTTTTGTCCACTTAAGAAAAACTGCGAATTTTGAAAATAAACTATGTGGTCCTTTACCTTTTGGCTGCGTTCGAGCGTGTACTCATGCCAACACGAGTATACTCCTGCTAACACGAGTATACTCCTGCACGCACGAACGGCAAGAATAGCGACACTCAGGTCAGTGAGAGTATGCTCTCGCTTTCCCCAACAAATGGGAGTAAGTGTGCTCTTACTCCCGACGAGTGTCATGTGATTTGTACGAAGATAGTGGATTATGGGCGGAATATTGGTTGAATTTGGGTGAATTTGCTCAACGTGTTAACTCGATAACTGAAACAACAACTAGACCGCACCAACGATTCTGCAAAGGACTGTACGTCTGTATTTTCTTGTGAGCAGTGAAACTGCGTTTTTTGTGCAGTCATGGCAAGAGACGGCCATCTTGACTGATGGCCATATGCGCATGGTTGCAGACTTGCCGTTTGCATAATGTGACCCGAGTGCAGTTACTCCAGAGTAACGAGAACCATACGCTCGAACGCAGCCTATGTGTCGTGTTCCCCTTCAAACTGCACAAGTCATTGTAGACTATTGGTAACATGTAAAGATGAATTTATAGCCATTTGCAAATTACAAGTTAAATTTTTAATGTCTCAAACCTCTGGTTTTCAAAAACATTTTTGAGAATAATGCAGTATTTCTGCTGCCCTAGGGGCCGTCCATAAAGTACGTAAGACGGAGGGGAGGGAGTTTTTTTTTTTGACATTGTGTACACCATGCGTACGGGGGAGGGGGGTGGGTGTGTCCAAGCAAATGTGTATGTACGCAAACCAAAAATTTGCTTTTAGTAAATCAGGAAAGGATGGACAAGTTGACCATGGCTTCAGACCTTATGTATAAAACATATTAGACAGGCCACACATTTTTCTCACACATCTCACATTTTTCTCACTCATCAATTTAGGTTTTTCCATTTAATCTGCAGTTACTGATGCTTGATGGGTCATTTTAAAGTTTAAAAAAAAATGCAAAAGAAATATAATTGTCATCTAATTGTCATCTACTGCGAATCGTACTAGTACATGTATATAGCACTATAGTACTGAACCATTTACCAATGCTTACCAATGCTGAGGTATATGGATGCGCATTCCATGTTTCATGCGTACGTACTTTATGGACGGCCCCCTACAATGAGCATGTTTCTACTGAGCAATGAGCATGTTTCTACATGCCAAATACCGGTATTTTTTCTGCAGTACGAACGGCCAAGATAACATTTGAAGACGCTCAGTTAAAGAAGTTTTACCAATAGTCTACGTACATGCACCTAATAACCTTGGACATGAATACCTTGGCACAATATTCATCCCTTGTTTATAATCGACCCATCTTTTTCTTTTTTTATAACATTCCACCCGTTATTGCCTGCTGCACAGACTGTTTGAGTTTTGCATTTGCTTGTTTTCTTCTTTTGTGTCTCTATTCACATTTTCCCATCACACTAGATCTTTGCCGAAATGTGGCCCGGGATGCGCCCGCTGTTCGACGGCGTCAAGCGCAACCGAGACAACTGGCAGGCCCTCTCTGAGGGCAAAATACCCGAGGGTTAGGCCTTTTCTCTCTCATTCCTCATAACTTATTACACGTTCATATTAATGAAACTAACCCCTTTTGGTTTTTTTTTCTCCATTGCTGTGATGTTGCTTTTAACTTACAGGGTTTGTTGTTGCGCGTTGTGGCCGATGCACTCAGTTAATGAGTGACTAGCTACCCCCTGATGGCTTCACTGATCGCTTTCGTCTTGTACTAAGATTTAACAACAGAAGTGCTAACAGCTAGAGGATGGTCATGTCAAATCATGGTTATCCCAGAGGGAACAAGTCAGTGGTGTAACTATGCGAATATCAGTCGTCTTGTTGTTCTTTTGTTGCCTAGAATTTAGCCCTTTTACAGCCGCAATTATCGCCGCTGTACGACGGCATGCGAGACAATCGCAACCACTGGCAGGAGCTGGCCGACATAGAGGCGAAGGCTAAGGAAGCTGAAGAGAAAATCAACCAGAAGAAAAGAACTGAGTCTAAAACGCTGGGCAAGGGTGAGAAAGGCATGGTTGCTGTCATACGGTCACAATCAATCATCCTCATTCACTATGCATCGATCACTCTGGCTGCGTGTTCCGCTTTGATGACGTCATCGTGACTGCCTCTCACCGTGCATCGCATGGATGCTTGGCGTCACCTATTGCCACTTCGCTCTCCATGCAATGCCCATCAAACTCCCAGCATGCGCATCTTATTCCATACACATTTTATTCTGGTCCTCTCATCATCTGGAATGCTTGAAATATCGTGGCATCTGGTGAACTTGATCGCACATACATGTAAACACACACACACACCACAGTGGCTCCGTTCTATATCTACACCATGGAATGAACCGTGCATGGATTTAGATTGTTTATCACACTATCTCTAGTTTGTTCTTCTCTCTTTCTGCACAATCTCATTGCTGGCTGCATGATAGCTGGCAGATTTACTTTTAATTTCAACCCATCAGCTGTATATGGTAATGTACATAATGGAGTTCCCAATAACCTTTTGCAATAATTAGCATGTGGATGTTTCTGTATCTGAACATTCTTCAAAGCCATGCTTTGAATGGGTCGTTTGGTGAATTGCAAACTCACAGATTTATTCACGTTTGTATGCTTGGTGTATTTTATAATTTCTTCATAAAATTTGCTAATCTAATAAACCAAACTCAAACATTTTAATGTCTGAATGTACACATTCTTCCTTTTACATACTGCAAATTTTGAACATTGGGGGGAAAAGGAACATTACAAAAAGTGGATTTTCTAAATCATTTGTTAGAAAACATAAATGAAGCTTGTTGCATGCAACATATTTAAGGGGTGTTTCAAAATAACGTGAAATATCGTCAACCAGAATTTCACAATTTTAAGTGACTTTAAATAATCGTACCTCTACAGGTTTTGAACCAGTGGTACACCATACCTTCTGAGAAGTGTCAATCTTATAAGTATTTTTCGGCATTATTTTTTTTCTTCTTCAGATAATAGATTTTAATGTTACAAATCAGCAAAATTAGTGTTACGCATCCATGGAACATTCTCTGGTTGACACAAAAAATATTACACATGGGACATTTCCAGAATGAAATTTGGCAAAGCCGAACATACAGGACATTTCATCCAAATTGGTGAAATAACTGACAGTTATTGCTAAACAGCCTGTTAAAAGGGCATGAGCTCGAATTTCATTTTATTTTGAAACGCCCCATAAAGCAGTTTTTAAAGTTTGACATGTTCACCTCATTTTTTACCATTCACTTTAAAAAACAAAAACAAAAAACAAAACAAAAAAACCCATGTGCAGCATAATGGGCAATTCCGGAAATTCACAGACTTTGAGGGCTTGTAATGCTTCACGTATTCAAGTTGTTTGATTTTAACCACATGTTCTTCAAGCATCATTGATGGAAGTGTAATTCCTGAAAAACTGATTGTAATGCCATTCTCAATAAGCAATGTACGTAAAAAAAAAACTCGGTTTCGGATGTACTCATTGAGTACGTCCGAAACCGAGGGTTTTGGGGACTCTACACACTTACTGAGAATGGCATTGCAATCAGTTTTTCAGGAGTTACACTTCTATCAATGATGCTTGAAGAACATGTGTTTAAAATCAAACAACTTGAATACGTGAAGCATTACAAGCCCTCAAAGTCTGTGTAAATTTGAATTTCCGGAATTGCCCTAATGTAAGATTTAACCCTTTTCAAATCGACATTTGCAGTTGTTCCTTATTTTCTTGTACTCCATTCATATTCAATTTTCCTTTTTAAAAGCAGGTTTATTTCGCTTCATAGAAAAAAGCTTGGGGAATAATTTTAAATTCTTTTTGGTATCTAACTAGTGGATGATCGACGACCTAATTTTAGCAGACTGATTTTATACCATTTTCAATGTATGAATTGCAATAATTGTTATAACGTGCCCAAGTTGTTCTGGCCGCTCGAATAATTACCCCTGGTCACTGGGATCATTTATATCATAGCTATGGCTGCATTTTAGTGTTAGTCATAAACTAACCAAATACACACATTCGCTACCTCACAGGTACCCATTTGCTCCTGGGTGGAGAAAGGCATTTCATGGCAAAGTGCCTTGCCCAAGGGCACATGCATCATGACACAACCTGGATGTGAGCCCACATAGTATGAAGCACTAGATTGTCCCACTGCAGATGTTCTCAAGTTTTGCACATTAACAGCCATTCAGTCTTCTAAAAAAAAACATTGTGTAAAGGAAGTTAAACCTGTATACGTACGTGTAAAGCCGAAAACCCATGTAACTGTCATGCTTCGTGTGTTGTGCGTACTGTGCGTATATCAGTATTGCGTTAACAGTTCAAATTTAATACGCTCCAGTGAGCGATGGAAACGAATGACGCACACACTACGCATAGATATTTTGTGTGTGGAGTTCACTGGAAAATAGCTTCAAATATTAGCTCCTTCAGTTTCCAAGGCCATTAGACAAATCCTACTTTGTATAAGGTAAGAAAATTTACGGTCTAAAATATGTTATTGTCTTACCAAAGCCAATCCAACCCAGATGACGACTTAAATTTTTTATCTGGTGCATGTCGCATCCTGTGCAGGGCTTTCAATACAGATTAAAAATGCGTACACATATCGATTTGCAGCATACGCATCAAGCATATACGCATGACGCACTACGGATACATGGATTTTCGGCCTAATAGTGATACACTATCCCATGCAGAGAGTCGTCTTGTGAAATAAAAGGAAAAAGCCATTCTGACAGCGTACCGAGTTCACGGGTTAACGCATGATGATCATAGGCTATCTACCAGTGCATGTTTATTTCATTCACATTGCTCCCCAGCATGTTGTCATCACATCAGCAATATAATATAGACCCTTTGCACAGGCGGCCATGACAGGGGGCAGTCACATTGTCACCGTGCGTCATGCACAAGTAGGCACTTTGTGGATCATTGTCACAACATTTAAAGGAGCGTGTCCAGATCACATTTTTGAACCCCCATTTAATTTTTCCCATCAATTGTCGTATTTTTCTCATTACCATTCTGAAATTACCATATATTTTCAGGGATATCGTTAAAAACCACCGAAGTTCAGTAAATTAAATTATTCGGTTACATAAAGTAGTGTAGTGATTACACCAACTCTTTTTGCTTCCCCATCCAAATTGGAGATTGCAAATTTCCTGTTTTCTTCCCATGGATAGTATATTGAGGAGGTGTTTTATATGATTGTTAGGTTAAAACAAAATCCATTTTCTGGAAAAATCTGAACAAGCTCTTTAAATATGAAAACCTGCCCCCTGTCATGGCTGTCGGTGCAAAAAGTCTATTATATATTTTTTTTAATACTCTTTTTGGAGAACAAAATTTGTGTCTGATACAGACAATTTAATAAGAGTCTCTGCAAGCTGGCTTCTATTTACAAACGCTTTGCTTTAAAGAAAACAAAAACGGTAAAATGCATGTACTTGTAAATAAATCTACTTAAAGGCCCAGTGGATCATTTGCAATGACCCAAAAAGTAATCGACGAGTTTACAGGGGAAAAGTTCTGAAAGTAAAGATTGAATTAATAGCAACTATCCAATGAAAGGTTTTCGCTCAAAATGATATAATTTTACCAGAAAATAATCCGTAAAGATGAAATTATTTAGATCGTTTGCAAACGATTTACTTATTTTTGGTTCGCATCTACGCGGTCCAAAATGCATGGGCGCCGTGTACTCCGTGTGCGTGTTCCAACGCGATGCAATTTTATGGATCGCGCGCACACGCAGTATGTGCGCCACAGAGTGCATGACGCAAGCCACATATAGTACCCGATCAACTGAGAACGAATATATGAAACACCCCGCCAAGACCAGGAAAATGCATATGAATTTTCATGGTTTTTTTAAACGTGGTACATTTGACAAAGCTGAAATTTCTTCGGATGAGTTTGTTGATGTCTTTCTTTTGATTTATAATGGTTTTATTCGCAGAATCGCTCAAAAACAGATCATCTACAGGGCCTTTAAGAAGGGACATCTTACAGATATACATTTTAAAATGATTCAACTACATTTTGTATCGTTTGATTTTCGTATCATAAATTTTGGACTCCCTAATGCATTGCTAAACCCTTGGTATGTCGCAAAGCTGTCATAGTATAATGGCTGTAAGATATTAGAAATCGTTACTGCATTGAACTCTTTATTAAATTGTGTAGTTTAAATGCAATACAAACAAAACACAAATATAATTATCTGAGCACATAATGTAGAAATCTGTGTATAATATAGCAGTAGTACTGTGTAAAACACCACTTGCACTTTGTTGATGACTTGTGACATTTTCCAATTGTTTTTTTTTTCACACCCTTCGGATCAGCAGTTTAGAATGTTCACTGCGGCTAGTGAGTGCAAACACATTTACCATCAGAATCTTGTAAGTGAATGACTCCGTAGTATTGGGACAAGCTTGCTGGTGTTGGGTAGAATCTTGCAGTGATTTTTGTCACCCCATCCCGTTTTATTTCAATCCCTAAACGGGATGTTGTGTATAGGAGCAAATGAATGTCTATACCTGCCTGTCACTCACCGATTCTTCTTTTCATTTTCTTTCGTTCTCATTCGCTGTCGTCACCACTACATTGCTTCATTCTATGCCTGTAAGTTTTAGTTGGAACTCTCAGTTCAAACTTCGACAACTGCGATGGACACGGGGATTTGTGTTTTTGTTTGTTGTGGGTGTATTTTGTTTAAGGTGGATTTAGAATGATCTTTTCTCACGCGTCAGTGTGCTAAATTTCACATGTGTCACCTCGAGAAAATGCAGGGTGGAGGGAATTTGATGTGAACATGCACGGAAAATCATCGAATGGATGAGCACATCTTGTATGATGACAGTTTTATACTTTTGCTTATTCCAAGACTATGAAGAATTAAAAATAATTCGATACAAATGTGGACAAATGTCCTTGATCGAGTTTGTGAAATCTGGATGCAGTGAAAAGCAACTTAGCTCCACCGGGATTCGAACCGCGGACCTTCTGCTTAACGTGCAGATGACCTTGGCAGTCCCTGGGTTATAATCCCTAAAAATATATTCACTTTTCATACTCAGAATTAAAAATAAATAAGAATCACAAAAACGCTTGCCGCCAAAGTTGGTTCTCTGGTTTTCAAATTTACGAGCGTTAACACGTAAAAAAACAGTTGTCATGAATCCACCCTCAGTTTTTATGATTAAAATGGTTTAATCGTGTCCCCTGATTCAGTTATGTAAAATCCCAACTGCTCATTGGAAAGGTAACACGTTCCAAGCCTCGTCTTCATCCCGAGGTTTGGAACGCATAAGTAGTCTGGTACCTTTTCCAATCGACAGTTTGCACTCTATAGAACTGATTCAGGGTACATGACTGAACCGTTCAAACATGTGAGTAGGGTCTCTTTCATTAAAAAAAAATAAAAAAATTGAAAACACTCAAAGTTGAATCTGAATTGTACATTTGTTTCATTGTTGAAAACACATTTGAGTAGATTCCCCCTTTTAGACAGGAATATTGACATTTATTTTAATCGGTAAAGGTCCACGTCAAAAGGCACAATACCAGGAGCGAGTTCAGTAGCGCAATACATACTCCGGTATGCAGTACCTTCCACTTTGAAGATATTGTTGGCATGCATACATATTGAACGTGCCCCAGGGTTTAAACCATTTTCCCCTTCGCTTCAAAATCGTAAGTACTTAGGACTTTCACTGTATATACCTGTACTTGCCACACTTGTAAAAATATTGTTTTGAAACGGTAGACTCTCTTTGGAAGGGTGCCAGCTGGTAAATTAAACCTCGTTCACTTTATCACTTTGATAATGTAATATGCCTTCAAAAATGGGTTTTATTTGAAAACAATGGCCTGCCATATTTTTTCTTAACCGAAGAGTATTAAAATGCACTTTAAAAACTAGAAAGAATGTATACTGAGCAACAAAAGAAATACAAAATTTGAAAATTTATTTTTAAATTAAGTTTGCTTTGAAACCAAAATAAAGGTGAAATGTTTTTCAAACGCTGTACTTCAGTTTGGCACTGTCGATGGACCACTCTCACAGACGGCCATTTTCGTAGGAAAACCGCAACTGCATATTAAACGCTATCAGGTACGCGTACGCACATGTAAAATGTTCCAAACACGAGCGCGTGTTACTCAATATTTGTTTGAAATACAGCGCGGCTGATGCGCGTCACAAATAAATACGCTAAAAATTCTGATGCACGTGGTAATTTGTAGGAAGTGACATCATTTGAGAGAGGTTCATTGTTTCCATTGGCAAAACGAGCCTCGCAAGATTGTCAGTATGGTGGGTGGAGAAACTTTTCATGTTTTTTATTTTTTTATGCTCAGTATAAATGTCACATACTGTTGGGATAAAAAAAACAATTTAGTTCAGGTCTCTTTCTTCCAACTTTCCTGCCTAAATTGCCTGTACTTTTCTATTATTTATTTCTTTTGTGTTTTTGAACCATGGATTACATGATCATACATCCTCTCTTTTTTTTGTCCAATTTCACTTCTGATAAACCAAAAGCATGTCTTTCTGATTTTGTTTTTGTTTTTTGGTGGTTGTTTTTTTTGTTGCATGTGCTTGGGTTTATGCTATGCATGCTACACCTCACTGTCTTGTCACTAACCAATATGTTGGAATGCTGTTAACTAACATGCTAGCTGTTGCAAATTGCTTAATAATATCGCGTTCACATTACATTTTATTGCATCATGACATCAAATTGCTTCAAATATAAAGCAGAATTTGTATTTGAAGCAGGTAGCTTATGTGAACTGTGAAGTGCTTAAAATTGTGTCGAGTTTTTTTGCTATACTAAGCAAATGACAGGTTTGTAATCAAGTTAATTACAGCAAGTTCAGTCAGAAGTTGACTATGACCCCATTCTTGCTAGAGAAATCACTTTGTTCGTCAAAGATTAGTTAATCGTTAATTAATGAAGCGTGCCTTCACATCTCAATTGTTTTTTTTTTTTTCACGAGTTGACAAGAAAAACCTTACTAAAATGGTAGGAAATACCACATGATTTTATTTCAGTCCAAAATGGTATTTTGTGTGATAAATTAACAACTGAAGCTAGTTTTTAAAAAAAATTATTTTGCAAAAGACTTTTTTTACCATTCAACTCGACACAAAAGCCATGAATGAATTTTTTCAAGTTTTCAGAAGTATGACTGCCTCTATGTGGGTGAAATTATTTTGTACAAGGCAGTTTTTTTCAATATGGGCTTATAATCCCAAGTGGAAATAACGACCATTTTTGCGATCAGTTATTATGCACCTATCAATTGTTTCCCCCCCCCCCCCCCCCCTCCCCCCCCCCCCCCCCCCCCCCTCCACCCCCTGCACGCTGCCCCACCCCCTAGGTGGGGGTTTGGTCACGTTTTTCATGCCCCAGGGTGGGACATTAGACAGATTTAAATAACATTTTCTGTGCATTTGTATACAAGACGTGCATGTTTTGCACCCGAGAGTGGGGATTTTTGTCACCTACATGTTGCCCCAGGGGTGGGGATTTTGTCACGCAAAGAGTGACAATCCCCACCTCTTGGGTGGGGTAGCGCGGGGGGAGGGGTGGAAACAATTGATAGGTGCATTACCAATCATGTATTCTACCTTAATAAAGATCGAACGAAGATCAGATGAAGAGTGGTATCATTCACATTAGGCGACCGCTAACAAAGATCAAATGAAGCTGTGGGATGCCACTATGCCTGGTCGCACATTATGCACGTCAAGCATCGAGCTTCAAGTGTCTGACGCACTGTGTGGTTTTCAAGTGGTGCATCAAAGAATGCTTGCTAGGAGCTTGACGCATGACTTGCTTGTGCAACCAGGCCTGCCAAATCGCTTGGTCAAACGAAAGGAGTGTTCACATTACAAATTTGCTTCATTGAATTAAGCGATTTCTTTGTCGAATGAGGCTATTTTGCTTCAACGGCTGTAGAGATTCTAATCTTTGCGTTCACATCAGGAAACCTCTTCATCAAATCATCGTCGAACAAAGCCATTTCTCTAGTGCGAACGGAGTCTAGGGGACTTTTCCAAATCTCGGCTTCGTCTCAGTCTCCATATGGTTTACATGGATCCGGAGCCTGAGCCCAAGTCGATATTTGGAAAAAGGCCACACACCCTGTTTACACTTGATCCCGAGCTCGGAGTCGAACACCGAGCTCGGGATCATCCCCGGATCACAAACTGAGTGTAAACGCTCTCGGAACCAAATTGGCCCCGGATCAGACCCCGAGATTTTCAGTTTGCGGTTAGATAAGCAATTAATCTTTACCGCAACCTAGTGGGTGAAAAGCCCGCGAAATTCAAGTGTCCTAATTGTACACTGTACATGCACAACCCATGCACACATTGATCAGTACATGCACACACAGAGCATGACCTTTGACTGCAACTTCTGGCACCGCACTCGAGATCAACTACAGATTGTAAACGCGGCACTCGGGATCATTACGGTTAACACTGACGCAATCTTATCAGGGGACCAATATTGATCCCGAGCTCGGAACCAGTGTAAACACGGTGTATGTCACCATACTGACGATATACTGACATTTATCTTCAGGCAAACTTGAATCTGATCGGTGGATCCGATCGTGGTACACATACAATTTCAATAACGGCATTCAGACCATGGGCATTGAGCCATGATCGTAAACACCTCATCTCCAATATGATGAAAAAATTGTGACATCACTTCAAAAGGATCACTTTTCACAATAGCTGCTTTTGCATGAATTCCCTTCCAACAGCAAAGTGTGACCAGCATGCAGTTAATTACTTGTTTTTGTTATTTTGCTTTAAATGTTTGAGTTCAAAAACTTTGGTTTCTAATGGGGTGCAATTCCATCACATAGTTCATATTTTTTACTTGATGGTTAAAGTTTTTCCAAAAAAAAAGATGCAAAATAAAGTGCAATTTATCTTTGTATTTTGCTTACAAAGCTCACAAACGATTATGTGACACACACTGCAAAAATAAGTCGCTTCTCGCACATACAATGGCAAATTCCATGTGGTACTCGGTATAGGGGCCCAGAATTTCCGGGTAGGCCTATGGCTCGGGATTTCTATTGTGTTTTTGTATTTTAACCAGCCTGGAAATGTTGCAACGAATCATGCGATCCACCAAAACATGCAAATTTGATGAAATGCAAGTTGGTCAGTCCAAAGCATAGTCTTGATGCAGGAGTGAACACCGAATGATTCGTTGCAACACGTACACTAGTGCGGGGATTGCTAACTCCAACAGTAAATTGAGTCTTGTATCAAGACTGTTTTGGGCTGACCAAATTTATTTCTAGTTTATACCCAGCACGATATGTGGCAAAGGGACTCGCCCCCCCCACCCCACCCCCCTCACCCCCGCCCCCCCCCCCCCCCCCCCCCCCCCTAACGCCCTATACCTCAACACACCGCCCCTATACCTCAACACACTCTTCCCTTTTGTTAACGCACCAATCCCCCCTAAAAACTGAAAGGAATTCCTTGGATGTTTGAGACACAATGGGGAACAATGGTAGGGGGATACCCTCTGCCACATATCGTGCTGCATATGTTCTAGTTATGGTCGTATAAACTACGCTCAGCCTGTGCAAGAAGCGACTCAGTTTTGCATCACAGAGTGCATCAACAATCGATAGGTGCATTATACAGCCCCTTACATGTGATCAATTCAGCAGTGTTTTGTTTTAAATAACTGACATCCATCCAAAATCTAACTGCTGATAGGGTTGAGCGCCTGGCCAGCAGCCACCTAGTTAAAAGCGAAATGGTTCTGGTGATTCCCTGACGGCAGCGGTAATAATGGCAACAGCGTCAGGAGCACCCCGCAGGGTGGACATGTGCGCTATAAAAGAATCCACTATTATTATTATATTATATTTATTGTACTGATTGTCCCTTTCTCAGATGAGAAAGCTCGTCTTGCCAAGGAAGCACACGAGGATGCCAACAAGGCCTCGTCATCCAAGGGAGTAGGGGGAGGGGCGCCCTCACAGACCAACAAACACAAGCATTCAGTTGGTAGTAACGCCAGTAATGTCGTCAGTAGTCAATGCAAAGACGCACTAGCTCCAAGCAAGAATAGGAGTAGCTTATGTGTCGTCTTGTAGTCATTCGGATGTGGGTTTACAAGTCTCTTCTGATTTTATTTATTTATCTTTTTTAAGGCTCATTGTCGGCTCATTGTTCCTGCTTTAAAGGGAGAGAAAACACTTTTTTGTATTTTTTTAAATTTAATAACAAATGCTACCTTTGTATTGCCTGATGCATAAAACTCCATGTGAATTCGAGGCACTTGTTTTCAAGGTCGGCAACACAATTAATTTTGATGATAAACATTGAAGCCATATTTAAAATGACGTCGATCATGCAACATTGCATGTGTGACGTCAGGATTCAATGCTTGTTTCCCGACTTCAACACGCCGTGAAGTATGAACATTTTGCTGTGACCTGACTCGCGCCCTCTCGAGTCCAAGCACCAACCTGCAAAACATGGCGACTTACATGAAGCGTATTTAGAAGTGGTTTTTCAAATGGTCAGAAGAGAAGAGTTTGAACAATTTAGCCTCCGTGTGCTACTTTTGTAACAAACTTGGTTATGCTGGCAATATTTTAGAGAAATAAGCAGCCTACTACAAGTGTTTTCTCTTCCTTTATAAGTCCCTGGAGTTTGTTTGAAGATACGTTTAGTTGTCTACTCTGAAGTCCTCTGATGGAAATGCATCTAAGATGCATGTGAAACGGGGCCCCAGAGCCTTATACAGCTTTTTCACACTTAAATGCAAATAAGTTTATGATACAATTTTATTTTTTTTGCATATGTGAGCAGCTCTGGTACATAATACATGTATACCAGTTTTTCTCCAACCCATTTGTTGACTTGTTAGCATAGCCACATGTTGTGGACAGACATAAAGGCATCAGGAAGGTGGTGAAACTATTGAGTTTGATTCAACAGTATTCAAGCGCAGTATTCTAATATGTTACGGTGAATTGGCAGGGCACATGTCTAAAACTTGACATGTGAATGACACAGATCGCATTGTGTTTTTCTTATCAAATTTTTGAAGAACTTAACTAGTAGCTGGTCCTGGGGCCGATTTCACTTACAAGAATTTTTGCGATCATCGCAACGACGATTGCTAACAAAAAATCTACCTCTGTTGAGATGGCGATGAAACTTGTGTTTCACTAAAGCCATATTAGGCATTTAGCACTGAATATTGTAGCACTGAAGGTTGTGTTGCTTAAACGTGAATCGCAAATCAGCACAGTTGTAGCAAATTCCGGCAGGTCCATCTCTAAAGATGACTCCTTGGTGAACGGAGGTGGAATTTAAAAATTTGATTTACGAATAAATGCGATGCCAAACAAATGTTTAGACAAATGAAACTGACAAAAAAAGTCACCGTGATTTGATTTTACGGTGTCATTTCTATGCTTAATAATCCCTTAATAGCGATTGCATTTTAGTCATCGCAAATAATCCATCCCAAAACAGATGGTTTGCGATGAGAAAATCCGTCGCTAACTAGCAATGGGATTTGAGTTTAGCGATCGGTTTGGACATTTGTGATGATCGCAAGGCGTTAGTGAAATACGTCCCTGAACTTGTAAAAATAATTTTGATGATACTTGCGACCAGATATACTGCTTAAATTTTGATTTGCAGTGTTGTGCTATTATCAATTACTTAGGGCTGGAAAAGTTTACCTCGACTGTGTAAAGTAAACATGGAAAATTTTCTGGTTAAAAGCAAAAAATCCTGGAAAGTTCGTAGCTTTGCACTCGTGTCCGAGGCAGTCCATCTGTATTAAAATACATGCCTTTTCGTGCAATAGAAAATGTCATGCGAGGTTCTAAAAATAAAAAAAGGCATAATTAATTTTCGTATTCTTTTTATGCAAAATATTATATTGAAAAAGCATATTTGAGTGAGTGAATGCAAAATTCTTTATCTGTTAAAAAGTGTTGTTTTGTTTATGTAATTATTATTAAAAAAACATGTTACATATTGGTACATAATTTATTTTTAATGTTGTAGCGTTGATTGATTCTATAAAAGAAATTTTACTTTTGATTGTTTATACCAAAATATATTCTGCTTGCCATAAATTTTTAAACAAACTTGTGAACCTGAAAAAGGAGTGAAGTTTTTTCGATAGCAATAAACAGGACTACACTCAAAAATGAAATGGGATGATGTTTGCGAGAAACCTAACGTAATATGTCAACTGATTGGCTTCGTGCTATCTTGTATTGAAGCAAAGACTTTCTCGGGTTCACTGTTTCAAAAGCGTCTGTACATAGTGTTCATAAAATAAGGATATTTTACCCAATTAATGTAAAGTAGTTTTGTGTTGAGTTTCCTGTTTACACAGTAATGAAATCTTCAAGTTAGTAATGATTACAGTGAGTTGTTTTTCATGCATAAACATCGGGGGCCAACTTTATGGAGCTGTTTAGCAGCTGATTTTGTGCTAACGGATGCTCCGGCTATTGCTAAATGTTTGCTCGCTTCAGTGGCAAAATTTGCTAAACACTAGTGACGCAACAATGGCCGTTTCCAAGTACACTCGTGTTTTAAAGCACGCCGCAGCCTTGAAATAGGACGCATTTTTAGCTAACATTTAAGCAGCACCATGAAACGGGCCCAAGGCCGATCACCTAAAAGTAACCCTTACTAACTTGAAGAATACAGTGTTTTTAAAGCACTTTTAATATTTTAAGTGATTGAGTACACTTAGTTTTGTATAGCCCGAATGCCTCTGGCCATCACACATGACAGCCACAATGGTAAACAGCCCCCAGCGGCCATACTTTTTTGTAGCGAATTTGCTACATACTTTGAGCGAAATTTTCCTCTCACCCAGGACAAGAGATTTCCAAAGTTGGGGTACCTACACATAGAGGAACTCATACCTTTTCCGAAAACATGTTCCCTCATCCAGAAATCTTCATCCATCTGGCCAAGAGGCAACGACTATTCTGCAAGTTACAGAAATATCGTTCCTCCATTGCCATTTCAAAAAACATGGCGGCGGCCTTCTGGGCGTGTTGTAATGCATTTGGCACATAGTGCGCCCAATGCTGCGCGCCCAAAAAAGTCCGGCCACTGGGGTAGTTTACCGCTCTGGCCGTCATGTGTGACGGACAGAGGCATTCGGGCTAAGTTTTGTATGACAAAGAACGTGTTCATTAATGTAATTACTATTATAGTTCTTTCAGATTCAACATTTTTTACTAGCAGCTTTTCACAGTTTAGTGAGTAATGCTTGAAATATATTATAAGAGTTTAAATGAAAACATGATTTATGCATTTTAATTAATGAAAATAAGTAAAATGTTTAAGAGGATTTGACGTGCATTTATGGGCAGTACTAGTTCCAAGCACATCTATATATATATAAATATATACATACACACTGTGTAATAAGTAGAAAATGCACATGATAATCGGTGGTATCTTCCAACGCACTTCTGTTAATAGTCCTAGCCCAGATGCACTACATTCAGAACAGCTAAGATTTTAATGTTGATGTGTTCACATATGCAAGTGAGGAGACTGTTATACATTTACAGCGATTTGTGGTACCGTTGCTAGGTCACTGTCACAGACAGTTTAACACCCTGTGAATTGTACATAGTGGGTTAGTAGTCTCATACAAATAGGTTTCTCACACGTACAGTTATGGATATGATAACCGTAATCGTTCATGGTGATGTGCATACTGAATTGGGTTTCGCATTACATGACTTGTACGTGTACATTTATCTGCATCCATTGTTCAAATTTGCTCTGCGCTCAGGTTTGTTTTTCAGCTCATTTGTTATGCTTTTACTTGGGCATGACTCATTAAATTCAATGCGTAAAGGAAGATATATCAAAAAGAAACCAAATGTACAAAATATATGTGACCGGCTCCAGCAAAACCCAACACTTGTGATGAAAATTCAAAATTTAAGTTTTGGTATCAGCTTAGTGTGCATACAATAAGGTATCTTTTAAAACATGTTTGAGGAAATTCTGATAATTTTTGGCGAAGTTATGACCAATTAAAGTATGACAGATCAGAAAAAGTGAAATGGAGCTATTGGTCTTTAAAGTTTGACAAACTAGTTGATTATTAAAATTTTTTGTCAATAATGAGGAATTTTGAGACGGTTTAAACAACAAAACAAATCTTAAATGTATCCCGATGTTCAAGTTGATTCTGCCAAATTTTCAAGTTGGTCCCAGAGGCCATTTTTTAAGGTTGTGGGCCCATATCACGTAATGGGAAATGCCGAGAAGCGTCGGGTTTTGCCAGAGTCGGTCACATATTAGTCCATCACAGATAAAGCAAAAAATCTGCAAAACGAGTATCCATTTTCATACTACGCAAATGGAAGCCAATAACTATTATCAAACACGTGTACTACGGTTACGCGTCGCGTGAAGCTCGTAAAGTCATGATGTATCCGTATCTGGAATCCGTGACGGTGTGAAACCTTTCTAAAACATGTACCAAGCCAAGGGGATGGCAGTTTGAATCCCGACTAACTCCATAGAGTACTTTAGTGAAAATGTGATACCGTGATTCGAGACCACCAGTTGGCTTCATAGCTCAATTGGTAGGGCGTCTCACATTAAGCAAAAGGTCCGTGGTTCGAATCCCTGTGGAGCCAAGTTGCTTTTCACTCCATACAGATTTCCCAAACTCATGGACATCATGACTTGTACATGTATGTACATTTATCTGTATCCATTGTTCAAATTTGCTCTGCGCTCGGGTTTGTTTTTCGGCAATTTTTTTACACTTTTTCTTGGGCATGACTCATTAAATTCAATATCCGGTGGAGCCAAGTTGCTTTTCACTCCATCCCGATTTTACAAACTCACGCACTACATGTATCAGATTTATTCACCCCGGCGATCCCTGGGTCATAATCCCTAAAAATAATCACTTATTCATACTGGTAAATAATGTCACACTTTAGTAGTTTATATGGGCTGTAACTAGGCACTTGCATGTATAGGCGTTTGTTGGGGAACTACATTATGGGACAATGTATTGTGCATTTGTTTTTTTGCCATTTACTTGCGAAATGCAGATATGGTAAATTTCCAAAACTGTTACAGTGGATATGAGTTGGAAATTACAAGACTTGCTAAATT
This sequence comes from Henricia sp. BOLD:AAB3569, assembly GCA_037783545.1. Taxonomy (NCBI): domain Eukaryota; kingdom Metazoa; phylum Echinodermata; class Asteroidea; order Spinulosida; family Echinasteridae; genus Henricia; species Henricia sp. BOLD:AAB3569. Next base: position 1,090,159 of record JBBELK010000772.1, read on the forward strand.
GGGAGTTTGAATAACAATGACAAGTTTTGAGCCCAAGTTGTCATAAATTTGTGGTTTTATACTGTACCACAGTTAACTTGCAAGGGGGAATGATCTCATAGTTTTAAGTATTGGAGGTTAAAGGCCTGGTTACACAGTATGACGTGCAAAGGTAACATTTCAAAATTTTGGCCAAAAATGACAATTCCATTAGCGGTTAGCAATTTTTCTCAAAATTGGGCAAAAATTCACTTTTTTGAAAATGTCTCAGAATGACTCCTAACGAGAATTTACCCCATTTGGAACCTATTCAGCAGTTTTCTAAGCTAATTTCCAAGAAAATTAGGTTTTGGCCAATAATTGACATTTGTCCTCAAAATGTGTATTTCATTCCTTGGATGAGCAGGTGCACGGTCAAATTTCATCTTTGGGGTCTAAGCAACATTTTCTGCAATTTTGAAAAAAATCTTAATGGAAATTCTGGTTTCATTTTTTAAATTTCAAATTTCTATATTTCATTTCCTGGGTGAGCAGTCAAGGTCAAATTCAAGGAATATCATCTATGGGTTCTAAGCAACATTTTCTGCAATTTAGGAGAAAATCATAAAATCTTTGGCCCAAAATGACAAATTCCGTAAGGGGTTAGTCCAGCAATTTCTAAAAAAAAATGACTTTTTGAAAAGGTCTCAGAAACGACTCCTAATGAAACTTTTGCCAATTTGAAACCTATTTCAGCAGTTTTCCAAGAAAAATGGAAATTTTTGCCAATAATTGACATTTTTTATCAATCTGAAATTTTCAACATTTCGTATTTCATTTCTTGGATGAGCAGTCAAATTCAACTAAGGAATTTCATCTATGGGCTCTAAGCAACATTTTCTGCAATTTTGAAGAAAATCCGAATCATAAATTTTTGGCCCAAAATGACAAAAGGGTTAGTCCAGCAATTTTCTCAAAATTGGCCAAAAATTGACTTTTGTGAAAATGTCTCAAAACGAAAATTTAGCCCATTTGGAACCTATTTCCCAGAAAAATAAAAACTTTTGCCAATAATCAACATTTTTCCTCAATCTGTAATTTTCATTCCTTGGATGAGCAGTCAAATTCAAGGAATTTCATCTATGGGTTCTAAGTAACATTTTCTGCAATTTAGGAGAAAATCTAAATCATAAAAAGTTTGGCCCAAAATGACAAATGACAATTTGTCTCAAAATTGGCAAAAAATTGACTTTTTGAAAATGTTTCAGAAACGACTCCTAACGAAATTTAGCCCATTTGGAACCCATTTCAGCAGTTTTCCAAGCTAATTTCCAAGAAAAATGGAAATTTTTGCCAATATCTGAAATTTTCAACATTTCATATTTCATTCCTTGGATGAGCGGTCAAATTCAAGGAATTTCATCTATGGGTTCTAAGCAACATTTTCTGCAATTTAGGAGAAAATCATAAAATCTTTGGCGCAAAATGACAAATTCTGTAAGGGGTTAGTCGAGCAATTTTCTCAAAATTGGTAAAAAATTCACTTTGTTTTGAAAATGTCTCAGAAAGGACTCCTAACGAAAATTTGACCCATTTGGAACCTATTTCGGCCATTTTTCCAAGCTAATTTCTAGGGGAGGGGGTTAAGAAATGGACATTTTGGCCAAACAAATAGACATTTTCCTCAAGATCTTAAAATAGACTTTTTGCCAAAATAATTGACATTTTTTCCCGAAATTTTGAACATACCAGGGCTTAATGAAATAAAATGCTAAACTTGTGAGTAGAAGTTTCCATTTTAATTCACCTTTTGGTAATGGTTTTTTTTTAAATTAATAATAACTTTAAGGAAGAAATGCAAGGCAGTTTAGGGCACTCTGAGGACTAATGGGTAAATTCAGTTCAGTTTGCTTTCCTGTACATGTAAACTCAGTGCACAATGTCAAAACAATGGCTGTATTAAAATGCTTTCCTTTTTTGCAGAGCAATATATAACACCATAAGTAAAATTATTATTTCAAAGTGTGCTACTGGTAGTTTAAAAGTAATTTCATTATAAATTATTTAAAACGTGTACTTCCAATGAAATTAGATGCAGGGTGGTTTTCACTGGGCCCAATTTGATTATTTGTGACTGTTGTGAAAGGACGTATATGTTTCTTCACTTGAAGCCACATTTGACCAATTTGGTCCAGTGGAAAGTGTACACAGTGTTTATAGGTTACAGCACTATATGGATTATTTGTATGTAGATTCAAGTACTAGCGGAGAGCTGAGAGTTTTTTTTTACGTTTCTAGTACTTAACACCGTATTCCATCCATTGAATTGAATTCACCAAGTTGCAATATTATACTGCCACATATATAGTTGCAATAAACTGTTAATATTATGACAATGCGTTGTGTTGGCATGGTTTCTTTGAGTGTATTCAGCACCAACCGCTAATTTTTATGCTTTTACTTGGGCATGACTTATTAAATTCAATATGTGTTAAAGGAAGATATATAAAAAAGAAACAAAATATATTAGTCCATCACAGATAAAGCAAAAAATCTGCAAAACGGGTATCGTACTACGCAAATGGCAGCGGATAACTATTATCAAACACGTGTACTACGGTTACGCGTCGCGTGAAGCTCGTAAAGTCAGGATGTATCCGAATCCGTGACAGTGTGAAACCTTTCTAAAACATGGGGATGGCAGTTTGAATCCCGACTAAGTGAAAATGTGCTGCCGAGGGACTACCGTGATTCGAGACCACCAGTTGGCTTCATTGGTAGGGCGTCTGCACATTAAGCAGAAGGTCCGCTGTTTGAATCCCGGTGGAGTCAAGTTGCTTTTCACACCATCCAAATTTCCCAAACTCATGGACATCATGACTTGTACGTGTACATTTATCTGTATCCATTGTTCAAATTTGCTCTGCGTTCGGGTTTGTTTTTCGGCTAATTTTTTACACTTTTTCTTGGGCATGATTCATTAAATTCAATATCCGGTGGAGCCAAGTTGCTTTTCACTCCATCCAGATTTCCCAAACTCACGCACTACATGTATCGATTTTTTTCACCCCAGGTCATAATCCATAAAAATAATCACTTATTCATACCGGTAAATAATGTCGGGAAAAAAAATTCACTTTTTTGAAAATGTCTCAGAAATGACTCCTAATGAAACTTTTGCCAATTTGGAACCTATTTCAACAGTTTTCCAAGAAAAATGAATTTTTTTGCAAAGAATTTACATTTTTCCTCAATCTGAAATTTTCAACATTTCAAATTCAAGGAATTTCATCTATGGGGTCTAAGCAACATTTTCTGCAATTTTGAAGAAAATCTTAATCCAAACATTTTTTAAACATTTCTCAAAAATGGCCAAAAATTGACGTTTTTGAAAATGTCTTACAAATGACTCATAATGAAAACTTAGCCTGTCTGGAACCTTATTTCTAAGAAAAATGGACAATTTGGCAAAAATTCAACCAATTTTCTCAAAATCTAAAATTTTTCCAAATTTCATATTTTATTTTCTGGATGACCAGTCAATGTTAAATTCAAGGAATATCATCTATGGGTCCTAAGCAACATTTCCTGCAATTTTAAGGAAAATCTAAATCATAACATTTTTGGCCAAAAATTAAAAAAATCACAAGGGGTTAGTCCATCAATTTTTCTCAACAATTTCCAAAAATTGACGTTTTTGAAAATGTCTTAGAAATGACTCATAATGAAAATTTAGCCTGTCTGGGACCTTATTTCTAAGAAAAATTGACAATTTGACAAAAATTCAACACATTTTCTCAAAATCTAACAATTTTCCAAATTTCATATTTTATTTTCTGGATGACCAGTCAATATTAAATTACAGGAATATCATCTATGGGTCCTAAGCAACATTTCCTGCAATTTTAAGGAAAATCTAAATCATAACATTTTTGGCCAAAAATTAAAAAAAATCACAAGGGGTTAGTCCACCAATTTTTATCAAAATTGACAAAAAATTTACGTTTTTTTAAATGTCTTAGAAATGACTCATAATGAAAACTTAGCCTGTCTAGAACCTTATTTCTAAGAAAAATAGACAATTTGGCAAAAATTCAACCAATTTTCTCAAAATCTAAAAATTTTCCAAATTTCATATTTTTTTTTCTGGATGACCAGTCAATGTTAAATTCAAGGAATATCATCTATGGGTCCTAAGCAACATTTCCTGCAATTTTAAGGAAAATCTAAATCATAACATTTTTGGCCAAAAATTAAAAAAATCACAAGGGGTTAGTCTATCAATTTTTCTCAAAAATTGCCAAAAATTGACGTTTTTGAAAATGTCTTAGAAATGACTCATAATGAAAACTTAGCCTGTCTGGAACCTTATTTCTAAGAAAAATGGACAATTTGGCAAACAATTAACAAATTTTCTCAAAATCTAAAAAATTTCAAAATCTCATATTTTATTTTCTGGATGACCAGTCAATGTTAAATTACAGGAATATCATCTATGGGTCCTAAGCAACATTTCCTGCAATTTTAAGGAAAATCTAAATCATAACATTTTTGGCCAAAAATTAAAAAAAATCACAAGGGGTTAGTCCACCAATTTTTATCAAAATTGACAAAAAATTTACGTTTTTTTAAATGTCTTAGAAATGACTCATAATGAAAACTTAGCCTGTCTAGAACCTTATTTCTAAGAAAAATTGACAATTTGGCAAAAATTCAACCAATTTTCTCAAAATCTAAAAATTTTCCAAATTTCATATTTTTTTTTCTGGATGACCAGTCAATGTTAAATTCAAGGAATATCATCTATGGGTCCTAAGCAACATTTCCTGCAATTTTAAGGAAAATCTAAATCATAACATTACAAGGGGTTATTAGTCTATCAATTTTTCTCAAAAATTGCCAAAAATTGACGTTTTTGAAAATGTCTTAGAAATGACTCATAATGAAAACTTAGCCTGTCTGGAACCTTATTTCTAAGAAAAATGGACAATTTGGCAAAAAATTAACAAATTTTCTCAAAATCTAAAAAAATTCAAAATCTCATATTTTATTTTCTGGATGACCAGTCAATGTTAAATTACAGGAATATCATCTATGGGTCCTAAGCAACATTTCCTGCAATTTTAAGAAAAATCTAAATCATAACATTTTTGGCCAAAAATTAAAAAAATCACAAGGGGTTAGTCTATCAATTTTTCTCAAAAATTGCCAAAAATTGACGTTTTTGAAAATGTCTTAGAAATGACTCATAATGAAAACTTAGCCTGTCTGGAACCTTATTTCTAAGAAAAATGGACAATTTGGCAAACAATTAACAAATTTTCTCAAAATCTAAAAAATTTCAAAATCTCATATTTTATTTTCTGGATGACCAGTCAATGTTAAATTACAGGAATATCATCTATGGGTCCTAAGCAACATTTCCTGCAATTTTAAGGAAAATCTAAATCATAACATTTTTGGCCAAAAATTAAAAAAAATCACAAGGGGTTAGTCCACCAATTTTTATCAAAATTGACAAAAAATTTACGTTTTTTTAAATGTCTTAGAAATGACTCATAATGAAAACTTAGCCTGTCTAGAACCTTATTTCTAAGAAAAATTGACAATTTGGCAAAAATTCAACCAATTTTCTCAAAATCTAAAAATTTTCCAAATTTCATATTTTTTTTTCTGGATGACCAGTCAATGTTAAATTCAAGGAATATCATCTATGGGTCCTAAGCAACATTTCCTGCAATTTTAAGGAAAATCTAAATCATAACATTACAAGGGGTTATTAGTCTATCAATTTTTCTCAAAAATTGCCAAAAATTGACGTTTTTGAAAATGTCTTAGAAATGACTCATAATGAAAACTTAGCCTGTCTGGAACCTTATTTCTAAGAAAAATGGACAATTTGGCAAAAAATTAACAAATTTTCTCAAAATCTAAAAAATTTCAAAATCTCATATTTTATTTTCTGGATGACCAGTCAATGTTAAATTACAGGAATATCATCTATGGGTCCTAAGCAACATTTCCTGCAATTTTAAGAAAAATATAAATCATAACATTTTTGGCCAAAAATTAAAAAAAATCACAAGGGGTTAGTCAACCAATTTTTATCAAAATTGACACAAAATTTACGTTTTTTTAAATGTCTTAGAAATGACTCATAATGAAAACTTAGCCTGTCTAGAACCTTATTTCTAAGAAAAATTGACAATTTGGCAAAAATTCAACCAATTTTCTCAAAATCTAAAAATTTTCCAAATTTCATATTTTTTTTTCTGGATGACCAGTCAATGTTAAATTCAAGGAATATCATCTATGGGTCCTAAGCAACATTTCCTGCAATTTTAAGGAAAATCTAAATCATAACATTTTTGGCCAAAAATTAAAAAAATCACAAGGGGTTAGTCTATCAATTTTTCTCAAAAATTGCCAAAAATTGACGTTTTTGAAAATGTCTTAGAAATGACTCATAATGAAAACTTAGCCTGTCTGGAACCTTATTTCTAAGAAAAATGGACAATTTGGCAAAAAATTAACAAATTTTCTCAAAATCTAAAAAATTTCAAAATCTCATATTTTATTTTCTGGATGACCAGTCAATGTTAAATTACAGGAATATCATCTATGGGTCCTAAGCAACATTTCCTGCAATTTTAAGGAAAATCTAAATCATAACATTTTTGGCCAAAAATTAAAAAAATCACAAGGGGTTAGTCCATCAATTTTTATCAAAAATTTCCAAAAATTGACGTTTTTGAAAATGTCTTAGAAATGACTCATAATGAAAATTTAGCCTGTCTGGGACCTTATTTCTAAGAAAAATGGACAATTTGACAAAAATTCAACACATTTTCTCAAAATCTAAAAATTTTCCAAATTTAATATTTTATTTTCTGGATGACCAGTCAATGTTAAATTACAGGAATATCATCTATGGGTCCTAAGCAACATTTCCTGCAATTTTAAGGAAAATCTAAATCATAACATTTTTGGCCAAAAATTAAAAAAATCACAAGGGGTTAGTCCATCAATTTTTCTCAAAAATTGCCAAAAATTGACGTTTTTGAAAATGTCTTAGAAATGACTCATAATGAAAACTTAGCCTGTCTGGAACCTTATTTCTAAGAACAATGGACAATTTGGCAAAAATTCAACCAATTTTCTCAAAATCTAAAAATTTTCCAAATTTCATATTTTATTTTCTGGATGACCAGTCAATGTTAAATTACAGGAATATCATCTATGGGTCCTAGGCAACATTTCCTGCAATTTTAAGAAAAATCTAAATCATAACATTTTTGGCCAAAAATTAAAAAAATCACAAGGGGTTAGTCTATCAATTTTTCTCAAAAATTGCCAAAAATTTACGTTTTTGAAAATGTCTTAGAAATGACTCATAATGAAAATTTAGCCTGTCTGGGACCTTATTTCTAAGAAAAATGGACAATTTGACAAAAATTCAACACATTTTCTCAAAATCTAAAAATTTTCCAAATTTAATTATATATTTTCTGGATGACCAGTCAATGTTAAATTACAGGAATATCATCTATGGGTCCTAAGCAACATTTCCTGCAATTTTAAGGAAAATCTAAATCATAACATTTTTGGCCAAAAATTAAAAAAATCACAAGGGGTTAGTCTATCAATTTTTCTCAAAAATTGCCAAAAATTGACGTTTTTGAAAATGTCTTAGAAATGACTCATAATGAAAATTTAGCCTGTCTGGGACCTTATTTCTAAGAAAAATTGACAATTTGACAAAAATTCAACCAATTTTCCCAAAATCTAAAAATTTTCAAAATTTCATATTTTATTTTCTGGATGACCAGTCAATGTTAAATTACAGGAATATCATCTATGGGTCCTAAGCAACATTTCCTGCAATTTTAAGGAAAATCTAAATCATAACATTTTTGGCCAAAAATTAAAAAAATCACAAGGGGTTAGTCCATCAATTTTTCTCAACAATTTCCAAAAATTGACGTTTTTGAAAATGTCTTAGAAATGACTCATAATGAAAATTTAGCCTGTCTGGGACCTTATTTCTAAGAAAAATGGACAATTTGACAAAAATTCAACACATTTTCTCAAAATCTAAAAATTTTCCAAATTTCATATTTTATTTTCTGGATGACCAGTCAATGTTAAATTACAGGAATATCATCTATGGGTCCTAAGCAACATTTCCTGCAATTTTAAGGAAAATCTAAATCATAACATTTTTGGCCAAAAATTAAAAAAATCACAAGGGGTTAGTCTATCAATTTTTCTCAAAAATTGCCAAAAATTGACGTTTTTGAAAATGTCTTAGAAATGACTCATAATGAAAACTCAGCCTGTCTGGAACTTTATTTCTAAGAAAAATGGACAATTTGACAAAAATTCAACCAATTTTCTCAAAATCTAAAAATTTTCAAAATTTAATATTTTATTTTCTGGATGACCAGTCAATGTTAAATTACAGGAATATCATCTATGGGTCCTAAGCAACATTTCCTGCAATTTTAAGGAAAATCTAAATCATAACATTTTTGGCCAAAAATTAAAAAAATCACAAGGGGTTAGTCCATCAATTTTTCTCAACAATTTCCAAAAATTGACGTTTTTGAAAATGTCTTAGAAATGACTCATAATGAAAATTTAGCCTGTCTGGGACCTTATTTCTAAGAAAAATGGACAATTTGACAAAAATTCAACACATTTTCTCAAAATCTAAAAATTTTCCCAATTTAATATTTTATTTTCTGGATGACCAGTCAATGTTAAATTACAGGAATATCATCTATGGGTCCTAAGCAACATTTCCTGCAATTTTAAGGAAAATCTAAATCATAACATTTTTGGCCAAAAATTAAAAAAATCACAAGGGGTTAGTCCATCAATTTTTATCAAAAATTTCCAAAAATTGACGTTTTTGAAAATGTCTTAGAAATGACTCATAATGAAAATTTAGCCTGTCTGGGACCTTATTTCTAAGAAAAATGGACAATTTGACAAAAATTCAACACATTTTCTCAAAATCTAAAAATTTTCCCAATTTAATATTTTATTTTCTGGATGACCAGTCAATGTTAAATTACTGGAATATCATCTATGGGTCCTAAGTAACATTCCTGCAATTTTAAGGAAAATCTAAATCATAACATTTTTGGCCAAAAATTAAAAAAATCACAAGGGGTCTATCAATTTTTCTCAAAAATTGCCAAAAATTGACGTTTTTGAAAATGTCTTAGAAATGACTCATAATGAAAACTTAGCCTGTCTGGAACCTTATTTCTAAGAAAAATGGACAATTTGGCAAAAATTCAACCAATTTTCTCAAAATCTAAAATTTTTCCAAATTTCATATTTTATTTTCTGGATGACCAGTCAATGTTAAATTACAGGAATATCATCTATGGGTCCTAGGCAACATTTCCTGCAATTTTAAGGAAAATCTAAATTATAACATTTTTGGCCAAAAATTAAAAAAATCAGAAGGGGTTAGTCCACCAATTTTTCTCAAAAATTGACGTTTTTGAAAATGTCTTAGAAATGACTCATAATGAAAATTTAGCCTGTCTGGGACCTTATTTCTAAGAAAAATGGACAATTTGACAAAAATTCAACACATTTTCTCAAAATCTAAAAATTTTCCCAATTTAATATTTTATTTTCTGGATGACCAGTCAATGTTAAATTACTGGAATATCATCTATGGGTCCTAAGTAACATTCCTGCAATTTTAAGGAAAATCTAAATCATAACATTTTTGGCCAAAAATTAAAAAAATCACAAGGGGTTAGTCTATCAATTTTTCTCAAAAATTGCCAAAAATTGACGTTTTTGAAAATGTCTTAGAAATGACTCATAATGAAAACTCAGCCTGTCTGGAACTTTATTTCTAAGAAAAATGGACAATTTGACAAAAATTCAACAAATTTTCTCAAAATCTAAAAATTTTCAAAATTTAATATTTTATTTTCTGGATGACCAGTCAATGTTAAATTACAGGAATATCATCTATGGGTCCTAGGCAACATTTCCTGCAATTTTAAGAAAAATCTAAATCATAACATTTTTGGCCAAAAATTAAAAAAATCACAAGGGGTTAGTCTATCAATTTTTCTCAAAAATTGCCAAAAATTGACGTTTTTGAAAATGTCTTAGAAATGACTCATAATGAAAACTCAGCCTGTCTGGAACTTTATTTCTAAGAAAAATGGACAATTTGACAAAAATTCAACCAATTTTCTCAAAATCTAAAAATTTTCAAAATTTAATATTTTATTTTCTGGATGACCAGTCAATGTTAAATTACAGGAATATCATCTATGGGTCCTAAGCAACATTTCCTGCAATTTTAAGGAAAATCTAAATCATAACATTTTTGGCCAAAAATTAAAAAAATCACAAGGGGTTAGTCCATCAATTTTTCTCAACAATTTCCAAAAATTGACGTTTTTGAAAATGTCTTAGAAATGACTCATAATGAAAATTTAGCCTGTCTGGGACCTTATTTCTAAGAAAAATGGACAATTTGACAAAAATTCAACACATTTTCTCAAAATCTAAAAATTTTCCAAATTTCATATTTTATTTTCTGGATGACCAGTCAATGTTAAATTACAGGAATATCATCTATGGGTCCTAAGCAACATTTCCTGCAATTTTAAGGAAAATCTAAATCATAACATTTTTGGCCAAAAATTAAAAAAATCACAAGGGGTTAGTCCATCAATTTTTATCAAAAATTTCCAAAAATTGACGTTTTTGAAAATGTCTTAGAAATGACTCATAATGAAAATTTAGCCTGTCTGGGACCTTATTTCTAAGAAAAATGGACAATTTGACAAAAATTCAACCAATTTTCTCAAAATCTAAAAATTTTCAAAATTTAATATTTTATTTTCTGGATGACCAGTCAATGTTAAATTACAGGAATATCATCTATGGGTCCTAAGCAACATTTCCTGCAATTTTAAGGAAAATCTAAATCATAACATTTTTGGCCAAAAATTAAAAAAATCACAAGGGGTTAGTCCATCAATTTTTCTCAACAATTTCCAAAAATTGACGTTTTTGAAAATGTCTTAGAAATGACTCATAATGAAAATTTAGCCTGTCTGGGACCTTATTTCTAAGAAAAATGGACAATTTGACAAAAATTCAACACATTTTCTCAAAATCTAAAAATTTTCCAAATTTCATATTTTATTTTCTGGATGACCAGTCAATGTTAAATTACAGGAATATCATCTATGGGTCCTAAGCAACATTTCCTGCAATTTTAAGGAAAATCTAAATCATAACATTTTTGGCCAAAAATTAAAAAAATCACAAGGGGTTAGTCCATCAATTTTTATCAAAAATTTCCAAAAATTGACGTTTTTGAAAATGTCTTAGAAATGACTCATAATGAAAATTTAGCCTGTCTGGGACCTTATTTCTAAGAAAAATGGACAATTTGACAAAAATTCAACACATTTTCTCAAAATCTAAAAATTTTCCCAATTTAATATTTTATTTTCTGGATGACCAGTCAATGTTAAATTACTGGAATATCATCTATGGGTCCTAAGTAACATTCCTGCAATTTTAAGGAAAATCTAAATCATAACATTTTTGGCCAAAAATTAAAAAAATCACAAGGGGTCTATCAATTTTTCTCAAAAATTGCCAAAAATTGACGTTTTTGAAAATGTCTTAGAAATGACTCATAATGAAAACTTAGCCTGTCTGGAACCTTATTTCTAAGAAAAATGGACAATTTGGCAAAAATTCAACCAATTTTCTCAAAATCTAAAAATTTTCCAAATTTCATATTTTATTTTCTGGATGACCAGTCAATGTTAAATTACAGGAATATCATCTATGGGTCCTAGGCAACATTTCCTGCAATTTTAAGGAAAATCTAAATTATAACATTTTTGGCCAAAAATTAAAAAAAATCACAAGGGGTTAGTCAACCAATTTTTATCAAAATTGACACAAAATTTACGTTTTTTTAAATGTCTTAGAAATGACTCATAATGAAAACTTAGCCTGTCTAGAACCTTATTTCTAAGAAAAATTGACAATTTGGCAAAAATTCAACCAATTTTCTCAAAATCTAAAAATTTTCCAAATTTCATATTTTTTTTTCTGGATGACCAGTCAATGTTAAATTCAAGGAATATCATCTATGGGTCCTAAGCAACATTTCCTGCAATTTTAAGGAAAATCTAAATCATAACATTTTTGGCCAAAAATTTAAAAAATCACAAGGGGTTAGTCTATCAATTTTTCTCAAAAATTGCCAAAAATTGACGTTTTTGAAAATGTCTTAGAAATGACTCATAATGAAAACTTAGCCTGTCTGGAACCTTATTTCTAAGAAAAATGGACAATTTGGCAAAAAATTAACAAATTTTCTCAAAATCTAAAAAATTTCAAAATCTCATATTTTATTTTCTGGATGACCAGTCAATGTTAAATTACAGGAATATCATCTATGGGTCCTAAGCAACATTTCCTGCAATTTTAAGGAAAATCTAAATCATAACATTTTTGGCCAAAAATTAAAAAAATCACAAGGGGTTAGTCCATCAATTTTTATCAAAAATTTCCAAAAATTGACGTTTTTGAAAATGTCTTAGAAATGACTCATAATGAAAATTTAGCCTGTCTGGGACCTTATTTCTAAGAAAAATGGACAATTTGACAAAAATTCAACACATTTTCTCAAAATCTAAAAATTTTCCCAATTTAATATTTTATTTTCTGGATGACCAGTCAATGTTAAATTACTGGAATATCATCTATGGGTCCTAAGTAACATTCCTGCAATTTTAAGGAAAATCTAAATCATAACATTTTTGGCCAAAAATTAAAAAAATCACAAGGGGTCTATCAATTTTTCTCAAAAATTGCCAAAAATTGACGTTTTTGAAAATGTCTTAGAAATGACTCATAATGAAAACTTAGCCTGTCTGGAACCTTATTTCTAAGAACAATGGACAATTTGGCAAAAATTCAACCAATTTTCTCAAAATCTAAAAATTTTCCAAATTTCATATTTTATTTTCTGGATGACCAGTCAATGTTAAATTACAGGAATATCATCTATGGGTCCTAGGCAACATTTCCTGCAATTTTAAGAAAAATCTAAATCATAACATTTTTGGCCAAAAATTTAAAAAATCACAAGGGGTTAGTCTATCAATTTTTCTCAAAAATTGCCAAAAATTTACGTTTTTGAAAATGTCTTAGAAATGACTCATAATGAAAATTTAGCCTGTCTGGGACCTTATTTCTAAGAAAAATGGACAATTTGACAAAAATTCAACACATTTTCTCAAAATCTAAAAATTTTCCAAATTTCATATTTTATTTTCTGGATGACCAGTCAATGTTAAATTACAGGAATATCATCTATGGGTCCTAAGCAACATTTCCTGCAATTTTAAGGAAAATCTAAATCATAACATTTTTGGCCAAAAATTAAAAAAATCACAAGGGGTTAGTCCATCAATTTTTATCAAAAATTTCCAAAAATTGACGTTTTTGAAAATGTCTTAGAAATGACTCATAATGAAAATTTAGCCTGTCTGGGACCTTATTTCTAAGAAAAATGGACAATTTGACAAAAATTCAACACATTTTCTCAAAATCTAAAAATTTTCCCAATTTAATATTTTATTTTCTGGATGACCAGTCAATGTTAAATTACTGGAATATCATCTATGGGTCCTAAGTAACATTCCTGCAATTTTAAGGAAAATCTAAATCATAACATTTTTGGCCAAAAATTAAAAAAATCACAAGGGGTTAGTCTATCAATTTTTCTCAAAAATTGCCAAAAATTGACGTTTTTGAAAATGTCTTAGAAATGACTCATAATGAAAACTCAGCCTGTCTGGAACTTTATTTCTAAGAAAAATGGACAATTTGACAAAAATTCAACCAATTTTCTCAAAATCTAAAAATTTTCAAAATTTAATATTTTATTTTCTGGATGACCAGTCAATGTTAAATTACAGGAATATCATCTATGGGTCCTAAGCAACATTTCCTGCAATTTTAAGGAAAATCTAAATCATAACATTTTTGGCCAAAAATTAAAAAAATCACAAGGGGTTAGTCCATCAATTTTTCTCAACAATTTCCAAAAATTGACGTTTTTGAAAATGTCTTAGAAATGACTCATAATGAAAATTTAGCCTGTCTGGGACCTTATTTCTAAGAAAAATGGACAATTTGACAAAAATTCAACACATTTTCTCAAAATCTAAAATTTTTCCAAATTTCATATTTTATTTTCTGGATGACCAGTCAATGTTAAATTACAGGAATATCATCTATGGGTCCTAAGCAACATTTCCTGCAATTTTAAGGAAAATCTAAATCATAACATTTTTGGCCAAAAATTAAAAAAATCACAAGGGGTTAGTCCATCAATTTTTATCAAAAATTTCCAAAAATTGACGTTTTTGAAAATGTCTTAGAAATGACTCATAATGAAAATTTAGCCTGTCTGGGACCTTATTTCTAAGAAAAATGGACAATTTGACAAAAATTCAACACATTTTCTCAAAATCTAAAAATTTTCCCAATTTAATATTTTATTTTCTGGATGACCAGTCAATGTTAAATTACTGGAATATCATCTATGGGTCCTAAGTAACATTCCTGCAATTTTAAGGAAAATCTAAATCATAACATTTTTGGCCAAAAATTAAAAAAATCACAAGGGGTCTATCAATTTTTCTCAAAAATTGCCAAAAATTGACGTTTTTGAAAATGTCTTAGAAATGACTCATAATGAAAACTTAGCCTGTCTGGAACCTTATTTCTAAGAAAAATGGACAATTTGGCAAAAATTCAACCAATTTTCTCAAAATCTAAAAATTTTCCAAATTTCATATTTTATTTTCTGGATGACCAGTCAATGTTAAATTACAGGAATATCATCTATGGGTCCTAGGCAACATTTCCTGCAATTTTAAGGAAAATCTAAATTATAACATTTTTGGCCAAAAATTAAAAAAAATCACAAGGGGTTAGTCAACCAATTTTTATCAAAATTGACACAAAATTTACGTTTTTTTAAATGTCTTAGAAATGACTCATAATGAAAACTTAGCCTGTCTAGAACCTTATTTCTAAGAAAAATTGACAATTTGGCAAAAATTCAACCAATTTTCTCAAAATCTAAAAATTTTCCAAATTTCATATTTTTTTTTCTGGATGACCAGTCAATGTTAAATTCAAGGAATATCATCTATGGGTCCTAAGCAACATTTCCTGCAATTTTAAGGAAAATCTAAATCATAACATTTTTGGCCAAAAATTAAAAAAATCACAAGGGGTTAGTCTATCAATTTTTCTCAAAAATTGCCAAAAATTGACGTTTTTGAAAATGTCTTAGAAATGACTCATAATGAAAACTTAGCCTGTCTGGAACCTTATTTCTAAGAAAAATGGACAATTTGGCAAAAATTCAACCAATTTTCTCAAAATCTAAAAATTTTCCAAATTTCATATTTTATTTTCTGGATGACCAGTCAATGTTAAATTACAGGAATATCATCTATGGGTCCTAGGCAACATTTCCTGCAATTTTAAGGAAAATCTAAATTATAACATTTTTGGCCAAAAATTAAAAAAAATCACAAGGGGTTAGTCAACCAATTTTTATCAAAATTGACACAAAATTTACGTTTTTTTAAATGTCTTAGAAATGACTCATAATGAAAACTTAGCCTGTCTAGAACCTTATTTCTAAGAAAAATTGACAATTTGGCAAAAATTCAACCAATTTTCTCAAAATCTAAAAATTTTTATAAATTTCATATTTTTTTTTCTGGATGACCAGTCAATGTTAAATTCAAGGAATATCATCTATGGGTCCTAAGCAACATTTCCTGCAATTTTAAGGAAAATCTAAATCATAACATTTTTGGCCAAAAATTAAAAAAATCACAAGGGGTTAGTCTATCAATTTTTCTCAAAAATTGCCAAAAATTGACGTTTTTGAAAATGTCTTAGAAATGACTCATAATGAAAACTCAGCCTGTCTGGAACTTTATTTCTAAGAAAAATGGACAATTTGACAAAAATTCAACCAATTTTCTCAAAATCTAAAAATTTTTAAAATTTAATATTTTATTTTCTGGATGACCAGTCAATGTTAAATTACAGGAATATCATCTATGGGTCCTAAGCAACATTTCCTGCAATTTTAAGGAAAATCTAAATCATAACATTTTTGGCCAAAAATTAAAAAAATCACAAGGGGTTAGTCCATCAATTTTTCTCAACAATTTCCAAAAATTGACGTTTTTGAAAATGTCTTAGAAATGACTCATAATGAAAATTTAGCCTGTCTGGGACCTTATTTCTAAGAAAAATGGACAATTTGACAAAAATTCAACACATTTTCTCAAAATCTAAAAATTTTCCAAATTTCATATTTTATTTTCTGGATGACCAGTCAATGTTAAATTACAGGAATATCATCTATGGGTCCTAAGCAACATTTCCTGCAATTTTAAGGAAAATCTAAATCATAACATTTTTGGCCAAAAATTAAAAAAATCACAAGGGGTTAGTCCATCAATTTTTATCAAAAATTTCCAAAAATTGACGTTTTTGAAAATGTCTTAGAAATGACTCATAATGAAAATTTAGCCTGTCTGGGACCTTATTTCTAAGAAAAATGGACAATTTGACAAAAATTCAACACATTTTCTCAAAATCTAAAAATTTTCCCAATTTAATATTTTATTTTCTGGATGACCAGTCAATGTTAAATTACTGGAATATCATCTATGGGTCCTAAGTAACATTCCTGCAATTTTAAGGAAAATCTAAATCATAACATTTTTGGCCAAAAATTAAAAAAATCACAAGGGGTCTATCAATTTTTCTCAAAAATTGCCAAAAATTGACGTTTTTGAAAATGTCTTAGAAATGACTCATAATGAAAACTTAGCCTGTCTGGAACCTTATTTCTAAGAAAAATGGACAATTTGGCAAAAATTCAACCAATTTTCTCAAAATCTAAAAATTTTCCAAATTTCATATTTTATTTTCTGGATGACCAGTCAATGTTAAATTACAGGAATATCATCTATGGGTCCTAGGCAACATTTCCTGCAATTTTAAGGAAAATCTAAATTATAACATTTTTGGCCAAAAATTAAAAAAAATCACAAGGGGTTAGTCAACCAATTTTTATCAAAATTGACACAAAATTTACGTTTTTTTAAATGTCTTAGAAATGACTCATAATGAAAACTTAGCCTGTCTAGAACCTTATTTCTAAGAAAAATTGACAATTTGGCAAAAATTCAACCAATTTTCTCAAAATCTAAAAATTTTCCAAATTTCATATTTTTTTTTCTGGATGACCAGTCAATGTTAAATTCAAGGAATATCATCTATGGGTCCTAAGCAACATTTCCTGCAATTTTAAGGAAAATCTAAATCATAACATTTTTGGCCAAAAATTAAAAAAATCACAAGGGGTTAGTCTATCAATTTTTCTCAAAAATTGCCAAAAATTGACGTTTTTGAAAATGTCTTAGAAATGACTCATAATGAAAACTTAGCCTGTCTGGAACCTTATTTCTAAGAAAAATGGACAATTTGGCAAAAAATTAACAAATTTTCTCAAAATCTAAAAAATTTCAAAATCTCATATTTTATTTTCTGGATGACCAGTCAATGTTAAATTACAGGAATATCATCTATGGGTCCTAAGCAACATTTCCTGCAATTTTAAGGAAAATCTAAATCATAACATTTTTGGCCAAAAATTAAAAAAATCACAAGGGGTTAGTCCATCAATTTTTATCAAAAATTTCCAAAAATTGACGTTTTTGAAAATGTCTTAGAAATGACTCATAATGAAAATTTAGCCTGTCTGGGACCTTATTTCTAAGAAAAATGGACAATTTGACAAAAATTCAACACATTTTCTCAAAATCTAAAAATTTTCCAAATTTAATATTTTATTTTCTGGATGACCAGTCAATGTTAAATTACAGGAATATCATCTATGGGTCCTAAGCAACATTTCCTGCAATTTTAAGGAAAATCTAAATCATAACATTTTTGGCCAAAAATTAAAAAAATCACAAGGGGTTAGTCCATCAATTTTTCTCAAAAATTGCCAAAAATTGACGTTTTTGAAAATGTCTTAGAAATGACTCATAATGAAAACTTAGCCTGTCTGGAACCTTATTTCTAAGAACAATGGACAATTTGGCAAAAATTCAACCAATTTTCTCAAAATCTAAAAATTTTCCAAATTTCATATTTTATTTTCTGGATGACCAGTCAATGTTAAATTACAGGAATATCATCTATGGGTCCTAGGCAACATTTCCTGCAATTTTAAGAAAAATCTAAATCATAACATTTTTGGCCAAAAATTAAAAAAATCACAAGGGGTTAGTCTATCAATTTTTCTCAAAAATTGCCAAAAATTTACGTTTTTGAAAATGTCTTAGAAATGACTCATAATGAAAATTTAGCCTGTCTGGGACCTTATTTCTAAGAAAAATGGACAATTTGACAAAAATTCAACACATTTTCTCAAAATCTAAAAATTTTCCAAATTTAATTATATATTTTCTGGATGACCAGTCAATGTTAAATTACAGGAATATCATCTATGGGTCCTAAGCAACATTTCCTGCAATTTTAAGGAAAATCTAAATCATAACATTTTTGGCCAAAAATTAAAAAAATCACAAGGGGTTAGTCTATCAATTTTTCTCAAAAATTGCCAAAAATTGACGTTTTTGAAAATGTCTTAGAAATGACTCATAATGAAAATTTAGCCTGTCTGGGACCTTATTTCTAAGAAAAATTGACAATTTGACAAAAATTCAACCAATTTTCCCAAAATCTAAAATTTTTCAAAATTTCATATTTTATTTTCTGGATGACCAGTCAATGTTAAATTACAGGAATATCATCTATGGGTCCTAAGCAACATTTCCTGCAATTTTAAGGAAAATCTAAATCATAACATTTTTGGCCAAAAATTAAAAAAATCACAAGGGGTTAGTCCATCAATTTTTCTCAACAATTTCCAAAAATTGACGTTTTTGAAAATGTCTTAGAAATGACTCATAATGAAAATTTAGCCTGTCTGGGACCTTATTTCTAAGAAAAATGGACAATTTGACAAAAATTCAACACATTTTCTCAAAATCTAAAAATTTTCCAAATTTCATATTTTATTTTCTGGATGACCAGTCAATGTTAAATTACAGGAATATCATCTATGGGTCCTAAGCAACATTTCCTGCAATTTTAAGGAAAATCTAAATCATAACATTTTTGGCCAAAAATTAAAAAAAATCACAAGGGGTTAGTCTATCAATTTTTCTCAAAAATTGCCAAAAATTGACGTTTTTGAAAATGTCTTAGAAATGACTCATAATGAAAACTCAGCCTGTCTGGAACTTTATTTCTAAGAAAAATGGACAATTTGACAAAAATTCAACAAATTTTCTCAAAATTTTTATCAAAATTGACACAAAATTTACGTTTTTTTAAATGTCTTAGAAATGACTCATAATGAAAACTTAGCCTGTCTAGAACCTTATTTCTAAGAAAAATTGACAATTTGGCAAAAATTCAACCAATTTTCTCAAAATCTAAAAATTTTCCAAATTTCATATTTTTTTTTCTGGATGACCAGTCAATGTTAAATTCAAGGAATATCATCTATGGGTCCTAAGCAACATTTCCTGCAATTTTAAGGAAAATCTAAATCATAACATTTTTGGCCAAAAATTAAAAAAATCACAAGGGGTTAGTCTATCAATTTTTCTCAAAAATTGCCAAAAATTGACGTTTTTGAAAATGTCTTAGAAATGACTCATAATGAAAACTTAGCCTGTCTGGAACCTTATTTCTAAGAAAAATGGACAATTTGGCAAAAAATTAACAAATTTTCTCAAAATCTAAAAAATTTCAAAATCTCATATTTTATTTTCTGGATGACCAGTCAATGTTAAATTACAGGAATATCATCTATGGGTCCTAAGCAACATTTCCTGCAATTTTAAGGAAAATCTAAATCATAACATTTTTGGCCAAAAATTAAAAAAATCACAAGGGGTTAGTCCATCAATTTTTATCAAAAATTTCCAAAAATTGACGTTTTTGAAAATGTCTTAGAAATGACTCATAATGAAAATTTAGCCTGTCTGGGACCTTATTTCTAAGAAAAATGGACAATTTGACAAAAATTCAACACATTTTCTCAAAATCTAAAAATTTTCCAAATTTAATATTTTATTTTCTGGATGACCAGTCAATGTTAAATTACAGGAATATCATCTATGGGTCCTAAGCAACATTTCCTGCAATTTTAAGGAAAATCTAAATCATAACATTTTTGGCCAAAAATTAAAAAAATCACAAGGGGTTAGTCCATCAATTTTTCTCAAAAATTGCCAAAAATTGACGTTTTTGAAAATGTCTTAGAAATGACTCATAATGAAAACTTAGCCTGTCTGGAACCTTATTTCTAAGAACAATGGACAATTTGGCAAAAATTCAACCAATTTTCTCAAAATCTAAAAATTTTCCAAATTTCATATTTTATTTTCTGGATGACCAGTCAATGTTAAATTACAGGAATATCATCTATGGGTTCTAGGCAACATTTCCTGCAATTTTAAGAAAAATCTAAATCATAACATTTTTGGCCAAAAATTAAAAAAATCACAAGGGGTTAGTCTATCAATTTTTCTCAAAAATTGCCAAAAATTTACGTTTTTGAAAATGTCTTAGAAATGACTCATAATGAAAATTTAGCATGTCTGGGACCTTATTTATAAGAAAAATGGACAATTTGACAAAAATTCAACACATTTTCTCAAAATCTAAAAATTTTCCAAATTTAATTATATATTTTCTGGATGACCAGTCAATGTTAAATTACAGGAATATCATCTATGGGTCCTAAGCAACATTTCCTGCAATTTTAAGGAAAATCTAAATCATAACATTTTTGGCCAAAAATTAAAAAAATCACAAGGGGTTAGTCTATCAATTTTTCTCAAAAATTGCCAAAAATTGACGTTTTTGAAAATGTCTTAGAAATGACTCATAATGAAAATTTAGCCTGTCTGGGACCTTATTTCTAAGAAAAATTG
Source organism: Henricia sp. BOLD:AAB3569 (assembly GCA_037783545.1). Classification (NCBI taxonomy): domain Eukaryota; kingdom Metazoa; phylum Echinodermata; class Asteroidea; order Spinulosida; family Echinasteridae; genus Henricia; species Henricia sp. BOLD:AAB3569. The sequence goes on from JBBELK010000772.1 coordinate 1,111,260, forward strand.
ACAATTTGACAAAAATTCAACCAATTTTCCCAAAATCTAAAAATTTTCAAAATTTCATATTTTATTTTCTGGATGACCAGTCAATGTTAAATTACAGGAATATCATCTATGGGTCCTAAGCAACATTTCCTGCAATTTTAAGGAAAATCTAAATCATAACATTTTTGGCCAAAAATTAAAAAAATCACAAGGGGTTAGTCCATCAATTTTTCTCAACAATTTCCAAAAATTGACGTTTTTGAAAATGTCTTAGAAATGACTCATAATGAAAATTTAGCCTGTCTGGGACCTTATTTCTAAGAAAAATGGACAATTTGACAAAAATTCAACACATTTTCTCAAAATCTAAAAATTTTCCAAATTTCATATTTTATTTTCTGGATGACCAGTCAATGTTAAATTACAGGAATATCATCTATGGGTCCTAAGCAACATTTCCTGCAATTTTAAGGAAAATCTAAATCATAACATTTTTGGCCAAAAATTAAAAAAAATCACAAGGGGTTAGTCTATCAATTTTTCTCAAAAATTGCCAAAAATTGACGTTTTTGAAAATGTCTTAGAAATGACTCATAATGAAAACTCAGCCTGTCTGGAACTTTATTTCTAAGAAAAATGGACAATTTGACAAAAATTCAACAAATTTTCTCAAAATCTAAAAATTTTCAAAATTTAATATTTTATTTTCTGGATGACCAGTCAATGTTAAATTACAGGAATATCATCTATGGGTCCTAGGCAACATTTCCTGCAATTTTAAGAAAAATCTAAATCATAACATTTTTGGCCAAAAATTAAAAAAATCACAAGGGGTTAGTCTATCAATTTTTCTCAAAAATTGCCAAAAATTGACGTTTTTGAAAATGTCTTAGAAATGACTCATAATGAAAACTCAGCCTGTCTGGAACTTTATTTCTAAGAAAAATGGACAATTTGACAAAAATTCAACCAATTTTCTCAAAATCTAAAAATTTTCAAAATTTAATATTTTATTTTCTGGATGACCAGTCAATGTTAAATTACAGGAATATCATCTATGGGTCCTAAGCAACATTTCCTGCAATTTTAAGGAAAATCTAAATCATAACATTTTTGGCCAAAAATTAAAAAAATCACAAGGGGTTAGTCCATCAATTTTTCTCAACAATTTCCAAAAATTGACGTTTTTGAAAATGTCTTAGAAATGACTCATAATGAAAATTTAGCCTGTCTGGGACCTTATTTCTAAGAAAAATGGACAATTTGACAAAAATTCAACACATTTTCTCAAAATCTAAAAATTTTCCAAATTTCATATTTTATTTTCTGGATGACCAGTCAATGTTAAATTACAGGAATATCATCTATGGGTCCTAAGCAACATTTCCTGCAATTTTAAGGAAAATCTAAATCATAACATTTTTGGCCAAAAATTAAAAAAATCACAAGGGGTTAGTCCATCAATTTTTTATCAAAAATTTCCAAAAATTGACGTTTTGAAAATGTCTTAGAAATGACTCATAATGAAAATTTAGCCTGTCTGGGACCTTATTTCTAAGAAAAATGGACAATTTGACAAAAATTCAACACATTTTCTCAAAATCTAAAATTTTCCCAATTTAATATTTTATTTTCTGGATGACCAGTCAATGTTAAATTACTGGAATATCATCTATGGGTCCTAAGTAACATTCCTGCAATTTTAAGGAAAATCTAAATCATAACATTTTTGGCCAAAAATTAAAAAAATCACAAGGGGTTAGTCTATCAATTTTTCTCAAAAATTGCAAAAATTGACGTTTTTGAAAATGTCTTAGAAATGACTCATAATGAAAACTCAGCCTGTCTGGAACTTTATTTCTAAGAAAATGGACAATTTGACAAAAATTCAACAAATTTTCTCAAAATCTAAAATTTTCAAAATTTAATATTTTATTTTCTGGATGACCAGTCAATGTTAAATTACAGGAATATCATCTATGGGTCCTAGGCAACATTTCCTGCAATTTTAAGAAAAATCTAAATCATAACATTTTTGGCCAAAAATTAAAAAAATCACAAGGGTTAGTCTATCAATTTTTTCTCAACAATTTCCAAAATTGACGTTTTGAAAATGTCTTAGAAATGACTCATAATGAAAATTTAGCCTGTCTGGGACCTTATTTCTAAGAAAAATGGACAATTTGACAAAAATTCAACACATTTTCTCAAAATCTAAAAATTTTCCAAATTTCATATTTTATTTTCTGGATGACCAGTCAATGTTAAATTACAGGAATATCATCTATGGGTCCTAAGCAACATTTCCTGCAATTTTAAGGAAAATCTAAATCATAACATTTTTGGCCAAAAATTAAAAAAATCACAAGGGGTTAGTCCATCAATTTTTATCAAAAATTTCCAAAATTGACGTTTTGAAAATGTCTTAGAAATGACTCATAATGAAAATTTAGCCTGTCTGGGACCTTATTTCTAAGAAAAATGGACAATTTGACAAAAATTCAACACATTTTCTCAAAATCTAAAATTTTCCCAATTTAATATTTTATTTTCTGGATGACCAGTCAATGTTAAATTACTGGAATATCATCTATGGGTCCTAAGTAACATTCCTGCAATTTTAAGGAAAATCTAAATCATAACATTTTTGGCCAAAAATTAAAAAAATCACAAGGGGTCTATCAATTTTTCTCAAAAATTGCCAAAAATTGACGTTTTTGAAAATGTCTTAGAAATGACTCATAATGAAAACTTAGCCTGTCTGGAACCTTATTTCTAAGAAAAATGGACAATTTGGCAAAAATTCAACCAATTTTCTCAAAATCTAAAAATTTTCCAAATTTCATATTTTATTTTCTGGATGACCAGTCAATGTTAAATTACAGGAATATCATCTATGGGTCCTAGGCAACATTTCCTGCAATTTTAAGGAAAATCTAAATTATAACATTTTTGGCCAAAAATTAAAAAAAATCACAAGGGGTTAGTCAACCAATTTTTATCAAATTGACACAAAATTTACGTTTTTTTAAATGTCTTAGAAATGACTCATAATGAAAACTTAGCCTGTCTAGAACCTTATTTCTAAGAAAAATTGACAATTTGGCAAAAATTCAACCAATTTTCTCAAAATCTAAAAATTTTCCAAATTTCATATTTTTTTTTTCTGGATGACCAGTCAATGTTAAATTCAAGGAATATCATCTATGGGTCCTAAGCAACATTTCCTGCAATTTTAAGGAAAATCTAAATCATAACATTTTTGGCCAAAAATTAAAAAAATCACAAGGGGTTAGTCTATCAATTTTTCTCAAAAATTGCCAAAAATTGACGTTTTTGAAAATGTCTTAGAAATGACTCATAATGAAAACTTAGCCTGTCTGGAACCTTATTTCTAAGAAAAATGGACAATTTGGCAAAAAATTAACAAATTTTCTCAAAATCTAAAAAATTTCAAAATCTCATATTTTATTTTCTGGATGACCAGTCAATGTTAAATTACAGGAATATCATCTATGGGTCCTAAGCAGCATTTCCTGCAATTTTAAGGAAAATCTAAATCATAACATTTTTGGCCAAAAATTAAAAAAATCACAAGGGGTTAGTCCATCAATTTTATCAAAAATTTCCAAAAATTGACGTTTTGAAAATGTCTTAGAAATGACTCATAATGAAAATTTAGCCTGTCTGGGACCTTATTTCTAAGAAAAATGGACAATTTGACAAAAATTCAACACATTTTCTCAAAATCTAAAAATTTTCCAAATTTAATATTTTATTTTCTGGATGACCAGTCAATGTTAAATTACAGGAATATCATCTATGGGTCCTAAGCAACATTTCCTGCAATTTTAAGGAAAATCTAAATCATAACATTTTTGGCCAAAAATTAAAAAAATCACAAGGGTTAGTCCATCAATTTTTCTCAAAAATTGCCAAAATTGACGTTTTTGAAAATGTCTTAGAAATGACTCATAATGAAAACTTAGCCTGTCTGGAACCTTATTTCTAAGAACAATGGACAATTTGGCAAAAATTCAACCAATTTTCTCAAAATCTAAACATTTTCCAAATTTCATATTTTATTTTCTGGATGACCAGTCAATGTTAAATTACAGGAATATCATCTATGGGTCCTAGGCAACATTTCCTGCAATTTTAAGAAAATCTAAATCATAACATTTTTGGCCAAAAATTAAAAAATCACAAGGGGTTAGTCTATCAATTTTTCTCAAAAATTGCCAAAAATTTACGTTTTTGAAAATGTCTTAGAAATGACTCATAATGAAAATTTAGCCTGTCTGGGACCTTATTTCTAAGAAAAATGGACAATTTGACAAAAATTCAACACATTTTCTCAAAATCTAAAAATTTTCCAAATTTAATTATATATTTTCTGGATGACCAGTCAATGTTAAATTACAGGAATATCATCTATGGGTCCTAAGCAACATTTCCTGCAATTTTAAGGAAAATCTAAATCATAACATTTTTGGCCAAAAATTAAAAAAATCACAAGGGGTTAGTCTATCAATTTTTCTCAAAAATTGCCAAAAATTGACGTTTTTGAAAATGTCTTAGAAATGACTCATAATGAAAATTTAGCCTGTCTGGGACCTTATTTCTAAGAAAAATTGACAATTTGACAAAAATTCAACCAATTTTCCCAAAATCTAAAAATTTTCAAAATTTCATATTTTATTTTCTGGATGACCAGTCAATGTTAAATTACAGGAATATCATCTATGGGTCCTAAGCAACATTTCCTGCAATTTTAAGGAAAATCTAAATCATAACATTTTTGGCCAAAATTAAAAAAATCACAAGGGGTTAGTCCATCAATTTTTCTCAACAATTTCCAAAAATTGACGTTTTTGAAAATGTCTTAGAAATGACTCATAATGAAAATTTAGCCTGTCTGGGACCTTATTTCTAAGAAAATGGACAATTTGACAAAAATTCAACACATTTTCTCAAATCTAAAAATTTTCCAAATTTCATATTTTATTTTCTGGATGACCAGTCAATGTTAAATTACAGGAATATCATCTATGGGTCCTAAGCAACATTTCCTGCAATTTTAAGGAAAATCTAAATCATAACATTTTTGGCCAAAAATTAAAAAAAATCACAAGGGGTTAGTCTATCAATTTTTCTCAAAAATTGCCAAAAATTGACGTTTTTGAAAATGTCTTAGAAATGACTCATAATGAAAACTCAGCCTGTCTGGAACTTTATTTCTAAGAAAAATGGACAATTTGACAAAAATTCAACAAATTTTCTCAAAATCTAAAAATTTTCAAAATTTAATATTTTATTTTCTGGATGACCAGTCAATGTTAAATTACAGGAATATCATCTATGGGTCCTAGGCAACATTTCCTGCAATTTTAAGAAAAATCTAAATCATAACATTTTTGGCCAAAAATTAAAAAAATCACAAGGGGTTAGTCTATCAATTTTTCTCAAAAATTGCCAAAAATTGACGTTTTTGAAAATGTCTTAGAAATGACTCATAATGAAAACTCAGCCTGTCTGGAACTTTATTTCTAAGAAAAATGGACAATTTGACAAAAATTCAACCAATTTTCTCAAAATCTAAAAATTTTCAAAATTTAATATTTTATTTTCTGGATGACCAGTCAATGTTAAATTACAGGAATATCATCTATGGGTCCTAAGCAACATTTCCTGCAATTTTAAGGAAAATCTAAATCATAACATTTTTGGCCAAAAATTAAAAAAATCACAAGGGGTTAGTCCATCAATTTTTCTCAACAATTTCCAAAAATTGACGTTTTTGAAAATGTCTTAGAAATGACTCATAATGAAAATTTAGCCTGTCTGGGACCTTATTTCTAAGAAAAATGGACAATTTGACAAAAATTCAACACATTTTCTCAAAATCTAAAAATTTTCCAAATTTCATATTTTATTTTCTGGATGACCAGTCAATGTTAAATTACAGGAATATCATCTATGGGTCCTAAGCAACATTTCCTGCAATTTTAAGGAAAATCTAAATCATAACATTTTTGGCCAAAAATTAAAAAAATCACAAGGGGTTAGTCCATCAATTTTTATCAAAAATTTCCAAAAATTGACGTTTTTGAAAATGTCTTAGAAATGACTCATAATGAAAATTTAGCCTGTCTGGGACCTTATTTCTAAGAAAATGGACAATTTGACAAAAATTCAACACATTTTCTCAAAATCTAAAAATTTTCCAAATTTCATATTTTATTTTCTGGATGACCAGTCAATGTTAAATTACAGGAATATCATCTATGGGTCCTAAGCAACATTTCCTGCAATTTTAAGGAAAATCTAAATCATAACATTTTTGGCCAAAAATTAAAAAAAATCACAAGGGGTTAGTCTATCAATTTTTCTCAAAAATTGCCAAAAATTGACGTTTTTGAAAATGTCTTAGAAATGACTCATAATGAAAACTCAGCCTGTCTGGAACTTTATTTCTAAGAAAAATGGACAATTTGACAAAAATTCAACAAATTTTCTCAAAATCTAAAAATTTTCAAAATTTAATATTTTATTTTCTGGATGACCAGTCAATGTTAAATTACAGGAATATCATCTATGGGTCCTAGGCAACATTTCCTGCAATTTTAAGAAAAATCTAAATCATAACATTTTTGGCCAAAAATTAAAAAAATCACAAGGGGTTAGTCTATCAATTTTTCTCAAAAATTGCCAAAAATTGACGTTTTTGAAAATGTCTTAGAAATGACTCATAATGAAAACTCAGCCTGTCTGGAACTTTATTTCTAAGAAAAATGGACAATTTGACAAAAATTCAACCAATTTTCTCAAAATCTAAAAATTTTCAAAATTTAATATTTTATTTTCTGGATGACCAGTCAATGTTAAATTACAGGAATATCATCTATGGGTCCTAAGCAACATTTCCTGCAATTTTAAGGAAAATCTAAATCATAACATTTTTGGCCAAAAATTAAAAAAATCACAAGGGGTTAGTCCATCAATTTTTCTCAACAATTTCCAAAAATTGACGTTTTTGAAAATGTCTTAGAAATGACTCATAATGAAAATTTAGCCTGTCTGGGACCTTATTTCTAAGAAAAATGGACAATTTGACAAAAATTCAACACATTTTCTCAAAATCTAAAAATTTTCCAAATTTCATATTTTATTTTCTGGATGACCAGTCAATGTTAAATTACAGGAATATCATCTATGGGTCCTAAGCAACATTTCCTGCAATTTTAAGGAAAATCTAAATCATAACATTTTTGGCCAAAAATTAAAAAAATCACAAGGGGTTAGTCCATCAATTTTTATCAAAAATTTCCAAAAATTGACGTTTTTGAAAATGTCTTAGAAATGACTCATAATGAAAATTTAGCCTGTCTGGGACCTTATTTCTAAGAAAAATGGACAATTTGACAAAAATTCAACACATTTTCTCAAAATCTAAAAATTTTCCCAATTTAATATTTTATTTTCTGGATGACCAGTCAATGTTAAATTACTGGAATATCATCTATGGGTCCTAAGTAACATTCCTGCAATTTTAAGGAAAATCTAAATCATAACATTTTTGGCCAAAAATTAAAAAAATCACAAGGGGTTAGTCTATCAATTTTTCTCAAAAATTGCCAAAAATTGACGTTTTTGAAAATGTCTTAGAAATGACTCATAATGAAAACTCAGCCTGTCTGGAACTTTATTTCTAAGAAAAATGGACAATTTGACAAAAATTCAACAAATTTTCTCAAAATCTAAAAATTTTCAAAATTTAATATTTTATTTTCTGGATGACCAGTCAATGTTAAATTACAGGAATATCATCTATGGGTCCTAGGCAACATTTCCTGCAATTTTAAGAAAAATCTAAATCATAACATTTTTGGCCAAAAATTAAAAAAATCACAAGGGGTTAGTCTATCAATTTTTCTCAAAAATTGCCAAAAATTGACGTTTTTGAAAATGTCTTAGAAATGACTCATAATGAAAACTCAGCCTGTCTGGAACTTTATTTCTAAGAAAAATGGACAATTTGACAAAAATTCAACCAATTTCTCAAAATCTAAAAATTTTCAAAATTTAATATTTTATTTTCTGGATGACCAGTCAATGTTAAATTACAGGAATATCATCTATGGGTCCTAAGCAACATTTCCTGCAATTTTAAGGAAAATCTAAATCATAACATTTTTGGCCAAAAATTAAAAAAATCACAAGGGGTTAGTCCATCAATTTTTCTCAACAATTTCCAAAAATTGACGTTTTTGAAAATGTCTTAGAAATGACTCATAATGAAAATTTAGCCTGTCTGGGACCTTATTTCTAAGAAAAATGGACAATTTGACAAAATTCAACACATTTTCTCAAAATCTAAAATTTTCCAAATTTCATATTTTATTTTCTGGATGACCAGTCGATGTTAAATTACAGGAATATCATCTATGGGTCCTAAGCAACATTTCCTGCAATTTTAAGGAAAATCTAAATCATAACATTTTTGGCCAAAAATTAAAAAATCACAAGGGGTTAGTCCATCAATTTTTATCAAAAATTTCCAAAAATTGACGTTTTTGAAAATGTCTTAGAAATGACTCATAATGAAAATTTAGCCTGTCTGGGACCTTATTTCTAAGAAAAATGGACAATTTGACAAAAATTCAACACATTTTCTCAAAATCTAAAAATTTTCCAATTTAATATTTTATTTTCTGGATGACCAGTCAATGTTAAATTACTGGAATATCATCTATGGGTCCTAAGTAACATTCCTGCAATTTTAAGGAAAATCTAAATCATAACATTTTTGGCCAAAAATTAAAAAAATCACAAGGGGTTAGTCTATCAATTTTTCTCAAAAATTGCCAAAATTGACGTTTTTGAAAATGTCTTAGAAATGACTCATAATGAAAACTCAGCCTGTCTGGAACTTTATTTCTAAGAAAAATGGACAATTTGACAAAAATTCAACAAATTTTCTCAAAATCTAAAAATTTCAAAATTTAATATTTTATTTTCTGGATGACCAGTCAATGTTAAATTACAGGAATATCATCTATGGGTCCTAGGCAACATTTCCTGCAATTTTAAGAAAAATCTAAATCATAACATTTTTGGCCAAAAATTAAAAAAATCACAAGGGGTTAGTCTATCAATTTTTCTCAAAAATTGCCAAAAATTGACGTTTTTGAAAATGTCTTAGAAATGACTCATAATGAAAACTCAGCCTGTCTGGAACTTTATTTCTAAGAAAAATGGACAATTTGACAAAAATTCAACCAATTTTCTCAAAATCTAAAAATTTTCAAAATTTAATATTTTATTTTCTGGATGACCAGTCAATGTTAAATTACAGGAATATCATCTATGGGTCCTAAGCAACATTTCCTGCAATTTTAAGGAAAATCTAAATCATAACATTTTTGGCCAAAAATTAAAAAAATCACAAGGGGTTAGTCCATCAATTTTTCTCAACAATTTCCAAAAATTGACGTTTTTGAAAATGTCTTAGAAATGACTCATAATGAAAATTTAGCCTGTCTGGGACCTTATTTCTAAGAAAAATGGACAATTTGACAAAATTCAACACATTTTCTCAAAATCTAAAAATTTTCCAAATTTCATATTTTATTTTCTGGATGACCAGTCGATGTTAAATTACAGGAATATCATCTATGGGTCCCTAAGCAACATTTCCTGCAATTTTAAGGAAAATCTAAATCATAACATTTTTGGCCAAAAATTAAAAAAATCACAAGGGGTTAGTCCATCAATTTTTATCAAAAATTTCCAAAAATTGACGTTTTTGAAAATGTCTTAGAAATGACTCATAATGAAAATTTAGCCTGTCTGGGACCTTATTTCTAAGAAAAATGGACAATTTGACAAAAATTCAACACATTTTCTCAAAATCTAAAAATTTCCCAATTTAATATTTTATTTTCTGGATGACCAGTCA